>CM067858.1:19642500-19960000 GCA_034642435.1 Megalocaria dilatata | reverse complement strand
CAAAACCTATTAATATCATTGATTTTATTTTGGTAAAATATAATTTTTATAAGTTGAAAATGTCAAAATTTGAGCCAAGTAAGCGTCATTTGCGGGAAATATTAGTTTACTTCTTTAATTTAAAGAAATATGCTGCTGAGGCGCATCAATTGCTCGTAGAAGCATATGGTGAGGGTGCTTTGAGTGAGAGAACGTGTCGAGAGTGGTTTCAAAAGTTTAAAAACGGTGATTTCGACGTAGAAGACAAAGATCGCAGTGGAAGGCCAAAAATTTACGAGGATGCAGAATTGGAGGAATTATTGGAGGAAGATTCATCTCAAACACAAAAAGAACTTGCTCTAACATTAGAAGTCACTCAGCAAGCAGTCATTTATTTATATTACTGTTCTTCTATAATAAATATTTAATTTGTAATAAAAACCGGCGGAAACTTAATTATACTCCTAATATATATATATATATATATATATATATATATATATATATATATATATATATTTATTATAAATATAATGATTTCTATTTATTTTTTTTTTAATAGTTGCATACATGACGCGTTTCGTTACAAAGTAACTTCTTTAAATGTTTATTAAGGAACATTAAGAAAAATTATATATATATATATATATATATATATATATATATATAATTTTATTTAAAATAATTCACACAGTTTCTATGTTTCACAATTTAGGTGTGTTTATTACTTAACTATACATAACGGGACGACACGCAGCTGTGGTTTGCACAGAAAATGAAAATAGTCAAGGGGATTTCAAATCCCTCTTACACATGTTATACTAACAACAGAAAAACTCAATATATATGCAACAATAATAATGATAATAATAATTGTTTATTGATCCTTTTAGACAAATACATGTATAGGATAGGTAAAAATATCAGGTTACAATAAATCAGAGAGATATGCATCCACATTATAGTAACATCTCCCCAGTAACAAAGATTCAACAGATTTTTTAAAGTCTCTAGTACTAAGAGACCTAACACTCTGTGGTAGATGATTATATAAAACAATACTCTGATACATTGGGGACATTTCAATTCTAGATGTTCTATTTATCGGAATGTTTAATATACCTTCATTTCTGGCTTTGTAAGCATGAAAACTGTATAATTCTTGTATATTTTTTTCATTCTCTTTAATATAAATTAACCTTCTCAATATGAAAATGGATGCTACTGTAAGAATAGCCATGTTCTAATGAAGATCGAGGAGATATGTTGAACATCATTCGCAGAGTTCGCTTCTACAAAACAAAAACTCTACCAACATAGGTTGAGTTACCCCATAATATTATGTTGTACGATAAGTGACTATACACCAAACTATAGTAAATGTTTATGAGGGATTTCATGGGAAGTGTATGTTTCACTCTATTGATAGCATAATAAGGGGAATTTAATTTCTTGCACAAAACGTCAATATGTGTATTCCATTTCAAACTCTTATCAATGTGAATGCCAAGAAATCTAGTACTATCTATGGACGCGGCCACAATATCCAAATGTCGAATGATCAAACGGTCTTATCAGCATTCAGCATTAGCCTATTTGCAGGACACCTCTTCGCAAAGCTTTGCACAATACAAAACAAGTGCAGAATTCGAAAAAAATACGAAAAACATTAGAAGTAAAAACACTAAAGATACGTATGACCTTACCACGAAACTCTTAAAAGAAATTAAAGTGAAATGATTCCCAAAATCTCTATATATTTGTTATATTCTCAGGATGTATGTTAGAAGGACATCTTCCCGATCACGTAAAGAAGAGCTCAATAATTCTCCTTTATCAAATTGAAGACCCAGGTAACATTAATAGCAATGAGCCATGTCAAAAATTTAGAAATTGCAATAAAAGATGGAATTGTAAGTTTCTTCAAACTTACATTGAACAACATTGGCTTCCTAGAGGGAAAATTAGTAACATCAGAAGTCAACAAAATTCTCCAAAAGATGGCAAATGTCATCGACAATGAACCTCAGCAAAGCCTTTGACAGTATTGAAAAGCTGCTGCTATCATATATATGAAATTTTTAAGAGGATGTCAACAGGATTCTTCGTTATACGAAAAACTAATCAGATAACTTTCCACTCAGAGTCTTAAATGATGAATGTGAACAAGAATCACATCATTGTTAAAATATTTCATTATGGATTTTGGATTTTTTAAATTAATCTGTATAAAAAGTCAAAAGACTAAGTTTTCAAATGAATTTTAATTAATATTATATTCAAATTAAAAGCAATTCAATTTCAAATAGTAATGAAATTTAATTTCATTTTTCATGTTTTCAATCAATTTCCGGAAAAATATTGATTCAATATTGACATACTCTGGCTGAATATTTTGACAAAGTACCCTGTTGGAAAGCAACATCTTGAGATCTTGAAAAAAATTATCTCAAAATTCGCCTATCAAATTGTCAAGTACATCAATATTATTTTTCAAACATCCAGTCCATATTTCAAATTTTTCTGAGTGTTCTGAACGCAATATTCTCATAAGTGTAAGTCACAAATTTGAAGTTATGATGGTTTAAGTTAACATAAAGATGATTTATAAATTCGTCAGAAAGGCATGTAATATAAAGAATAATAATTTGCCGAAATTTTTCCAATCTCCTTACAGATTTGTACAGGCATTTGAAAGACGTTCAGTACTGGTTTAAAACTTCTTGGAAATATGACTACAAAAAGAGGTTGCTTTGCAATAAATTCGAAGGAGAGAGTTTTTCCCATTTTCAAGCAATAGAAAAATTCAGAAAAATGTTCAACATCTGATGCAACGACGTTCATTCATAGGAATCAATGAAGTACGCGCTTTTATAATATAATTTTTCTCAACTCCGAGTGAAATATTTAATTCAATGATGAAAGATCCATATATTGGTATTCTAAACTCGTATTCTAAATTTTATTAAATTTATCTGTTACTTTTCGAATATAATCCAATTGTCATCCACACTTTAGGGATAGAAGTTTTAACATCTATAATCTGTTATATAGTACTTACTAAGTACCATATTGCCTGTGTACAGAAGCCATCTGGTATTGTAGACCTATGTAACCAGAAGGTTCGCCTATTACGTACGTAACGTACGTGCGTACGTCATTATTAACGGAATTTCTAACACTTTTTGGGAAAAAGATTATTTAAGGTAGCCGAAACCATTAAATGAACCCTTTGGAAATTCCTAAAGCCTTACCTGTCAAGAATATTATACCTTATGTTGTTCCGTCAAGTGGACGAATATTTCCGAGTATCAATTACAACAAAATAGGAAATTTGTCTGTTTTGAGTTCTGAAACTCAATTCAAATTAGGAAAATTATTTCAGTTTGGAGTAACCACAACCTGATGTACCAATAACAAAAGAGTAAGGAGTATTATGTCTCTATAACCATTTGATAATCCCAAAATATAACACGAGATTTCACTCTTTGAAATTGTTTGAATGAGATTTTATTTGCTAACAACTACAACAATTTCCTACTAAGGTTTTTACCGTAAATGTTGCATCGTAGAAGCATACATTCATTGAGAATAATTTTAAGAAACTCTTAAATTAAAATGAAAAAAAATCACATTACCTGCCCAGAAATTTATATTGGATAAATTGGTAGGTCCTTTTTTAATAAAGGAACACCGACGCCCTTTCTTCAATGAAGTCGTTGAAACCAATTTTCTATGACTCTCACACAAATCAGAACGTATGTTAGCAATTACTCGTTCAATAATGATACGTAAATCGTCTAAATTTGCTGTATGATTGCTGTAAACCAATAAATTATTGTAACCCCAAAGGAAGAAGTCCAATGGAGTTAAATCGCAGAAAAGAGGCGGATAATTTATCGGTCAATTCCTTGAAATAATCGAATCATCGAATTTTGTTTTCAATAAAGACATTATGACATTGGTAGTATGACAAGTGGCACATTCCCCTGCTGAAACCACATATTCTGCAAATCAAGAAGAACCTATTCAGGCGATAAAAAAATCAGTTAACATTGAACGATAACGATTTCCATTGACAGTTACCGCCTCATGAGCTTCGTTAAAAAAAAATAAGGTCCAATGACTGCTCCAGCATAAAATCCGCAGCAAACAGTAAGTTTGTCAGAATGTAATGGCAGTTCTTGATTCTTCAGGTTTATCATCACTCCAGATACGGCAATTCTGCTAGTTACCATAACCCTTCAACTAGAAATGAGCCTCAGCACTGAATACACGTGAATTCTACCAGGTTTTCGTATTGGCATACGAGCATAGCTCTTTCACCAAGTGACTACTCAGCAGTCTCCACAGTCCACCCCAAGAGGTAGAAAGTGTGATAAGGATTACGCCATATCATCGCGCGAAGCGATAACCCCTCCGAAGAGATGAACCCACCAGCTTCCAGTTTGGGCCCCGACTCGAAAGCCAGAACCGTCTGACTGGTAGCAGCGAAGCACTATTCAACCTCTACTGGCTCTGCAGGTCAGTACCCGAATTGGTTTGTGACGCAACTCACCCGCCGGAAGGAATTCTTATCCAAGCATCCGAACGCAGTCCCATGAACAAGATTGATTACTTCTATTGATCCTGGTACGAGCATTGTCTAACGGCCTGTACGTCCTGATCCACCGAACCCATGTGAAGTCATTTGATTGATCCTGGCGGCAAGCATAACGGCTAAGCCATTTCGTCGAGATCCACAAACCCTAAAAAGTTACGTATTGATACGGGGCCAGGACAAGCCGGTCAAACCGTCAAGTCCCGTTAAACCCCGAGTCATTTCATGAGAAAATCCCGAACATGGAGGTCTGCGAAGAGATAAATGAAATACCTCCCTAGTCCAGTATGCGGACTCTCAACCACAGCCCCCTCGAGTCCAACAACAATGGGGTGGCTAGGTGGTACAAGTAACACCTGAGGGCAAACCACCCCTCACCGCCTCCTCGAGTCCAACAACAATGGGGTGGCCAGGTGGTACAAGTAACACCTGAGGGCAAGACCACCCCCCCGAGGTAACGCAGTATACTACATAACGCACTCGGCCATTACACAGAATCCGGAGATTTATACTGCGATAGGGTGGAGTACGCCAGTTTTAAGGGAGAAGCCCTGTGCTGCAACAGATTCCCTGTCACTGAGTTCAACCGCCTCAGCCCTCCATTTCACCAGAACGGCAAAACTAGGCCCCCATTCGGAGATCTTCCACCATACAGGTCCAGTGACTGGCGCGAAATGGCATTACGTTAGACACCAAGACTTAACCCTCCATTTCGCCGGGACGAAACTAGGGTCCTAGTCATGACAAGCGCTCACATCCCGTCAAGATCTAATGCCTGGGGGTCGGGTTACTGAATAAAGGACGCTTTAAATAATCTGTTGGTTTGCGTTCTTGGATTGAAACAATTTTATATGGATGTTAACAGACGTCTTTTCGTAAAACTCGCCACAAAGACGTCTGGGAGATGCGTAGTTCTTGTGAACGTCGAGAAACCGATAAATTTTGGTCTTCACAAATACTTTCACGTACGGCAGCAATATTCTATTCAATTCTTGCTTTTCTTTGTCTTACTGGCACTGTAACATCATGAAGTGTAAAATTTGTTTCAAACTTCTTCACTAAACGTTCAACTCTTCTTTTATCCGGGCGACCAAAAATTGGAGTTAAAGCTAGAGTACAGTTCGCGATTTTTCATAATAAATTTGGACTATTTGTAAACGTTGTTGGAATGATTAAATGGTAGACATTGACAAATACAACCGTCAATGTCACAAATAAACAGTGGCTACCAGGCGTGAGTAATGCGAATTTAAAAATGGGGCATTCCCATTGATATACTTTTAATTGTGAACGAAACGCGTCATGCTAACTCACAATAATAAATAAAAATCAACATGCATTATTTCATTGAAGTTGAATATTATGATTGCGAACATCTATTGCCTAAATTTTCGTACACAATATACTTTAATATGAACAAAGTCTAAAACAGCAAACTTGAAAGAAAATGAAAGATTAGAAGAAAATGGACTACAAAAAACTTGTGAAAAGGGCCAAAAATATTGAAATTTGCTAACTGACAAAAAATTGCAACACCCAGAAGGAGCTGTTTAAATTTTAAATTTTTATTGGTAAAACATACATAGTATAGCAAGGAGTAAATGATTAAAATTTGAAGAAAAAAACGAAGAGTTTACAATTTTTTTTAATAAATTTGTTAATATTGTGTTTGTCGACCACGATTATCTATACACTCCCCAATACGCTTTGGCATTGATGCAATAAGATGCTCTATTTCTTCTTGAGGGATACTATCCCAAGCTACCTCTAATTCATGTCTCAGAGCTGCCAAAGTACGCGTTGGCTGAAGTAAATTTCCAAGCCTTCTACCCATGATGTCCCAAACATGCTCTATGGGCAAAAAATCGAGTTCTGGACGGCCATGGCAAAAAATTCACATGGGTCGCTTCAAAAAAGTTTAAACTAAATCTGGCAATATGAGATCGAGTTTTATCTTGCTGAAATATTGGATTCTCGAGCTGGTCAAGGTAAGGGAGAACGTATGGCTCCACTTTTTCTTGAAGATAACGCAGCGCTGTCATGTTACCTCGAATAAAGACTATAGGTGACCTACTTGCATGTGCAGTAGCACCCCATACCATAACGCCTACTGTTCGGTGTACATGACGCTCAATATCAAACTGAGGTTCACGTTTTCCCCCTGGCGTCGTCTAACCCTTCTTCGGCCATCATGTGCACCCAAGGAGAATCGAGATTCATCAGAAAAAAGGACCTGATGCCATTCCACATTCCAATGTTGACGTTGTCTGCACCACTGTAATCGTTGCCAGCGATGCTCAACCGGCAGAGGTAACACAAGATGGGGTCGATAATGCTGCAGTCCAAAAGACCTTATCCGGCGGTAAACCGTTCGGACAGTTACAGGATGGCCTTGTTCTCCTAACCACTCATCAGCCAAAGATCGAGTTTTCGCAAATCGGTCTCTAATAACCATAAGTCTTAAACGTCGATCTTGAACTTCATTTGTGCCCCTTCGACGTCCGGTGCCTACTCTTCTTCGATTTTGGGCATTATCAAACCACGCTTGACAACATCTCATAACAGTAGTCGGATTTCTGTTCGTACGGTTAGCGATTTCTCGAAATGACAACCCCGCCTCCCGTAGACCAATAATTCGACCTTTTTCAAATTCACTGAGCTGGCGATAAATTCCGCGTACACGTGCTTTAGGCATTTTAACAACAACTAAACATCGACTTTGGATCTCCTCAAACAGCTGGTTTGTTGTAAAATTTAAAAAATTTGCAAAAAACGACTACATATTTAAGTAACAAAAAATTTTTACATGAAAAGACTTTCACGATTTTTTCTCCAAATTTTAATCATTTACTCCTTGCTATACTATCTATGTTTTACCAAAAAAAAATTAAAATTTAAACAGCTCCTTCTGGGTGTTGCAGTTTCTTTGTCAGTTAGTATATATCCTGAAATACAAACATTTATTATAAACTGAATTTGACTCGAGAAAAAATTAATTTAATTGGAAAAATTAAAGTTTCGGAAATTAGTGGTAACAGAAAAAAATTCTAAAATCTGTTTTTCATTGTACTGTTTTTCATCTATCATTCCAAATGGATTTCCGTCAAATATATTCCAATATATAGGCTGTTTTACTATTTTCTTATAGTGGTTTATCCTTAAAGATGAGGAAGAATCTACTTGTGTTCCTAAATTGGGGATACAAACAAAGGAGGTGCTGATAGAGTGTTAGAATGTCAGACAAACGTAGAGCATATTTGGAACTGTTTCGTCAAGGTTAGCGTCAATGCGAAATTGTTCGTTTGCTCAATGTGCCTCGACAAACCGTGTCCGATGCAATTTGCTGTTTCAAGGAGCTTGGCCATGATGGTCGTCGTCCAGGAAGTGGGAGAAAAAGCACTGTCAATACGCCTAGCAATCGAGTACATCGAAATCCGAGGGTCTCCATGAGGAAAAAAGCTCGTGAAACCGGTATTAACCATGAATCCGTTCGTCAAATGTCCAACAAAGATCTCAACTTCAAGCCATACCAGCTCCAAAAAGCTCAACTCCTAACGGATGAAAACAAGTGTATACGACTCCAAAGGTGCCGCCAACTCCTTCGTCTCGCCGCCAGTCAGCAATGGGAGCGCATTCTCTTCACAGACGAGAAGCTGTTCACTGTAAAACAACACCACAACCACCAAAACGACAGAGTCTGGTCCGCAGAGGCTCCTGATACGTCGGCCATCATTGAATCCGCAATCCGGAATTTATTTTTATTTTGTCATCTGCTAGACATTTTGTGATGTACTTTCCATCTTCTACTACAGTTCGTAGTTGTTTCACCATTTCTCCATAATTTGTAACACCATAAACAAATATTGGTGGCGGTTTCGGTATATTATTATCATCATTGTTTTTATTGGTTGTATTTGTTTTTTCTTTTTTCTCATTCAACACGTTGAATCTATTGGTGACGGTTATTGGAAGAGTGGTATTGCAACTGATTTTCCTTCTTTTTATTGTTTTGGCCCTAAATGCCTGCCATGAATTATTCACTGGTTCATTTCCCTGGAAACCTAAAAATTCTTCATCACTTGTCGATGACATCCTGCAAAAATGTGTATCTACATTTGCATTATCGATTTTGATGTTTTGTTCTTTATTGGCTATTGGGTGACTGTTTGAAGGAATATCCTGTGTTGTGTGTTTCATATAGACGTCCTGTATAGCATTCTGATCAAATGCTGTTTCTTTTATCTGACGTTGAACTCTTCTTCTCTTCTTCTTCTTTACGGAAGCTTGCTAGCTTGTTTCACCCATTTTCCTCCTCTCGTTCTTGAGATGTTGAGGTCCAGCTGTCCTTCCACCTGTTTGGCGGTCTTCCTACGGGACGTTTGGATGCTGGTCTTCCGTTTCTAGCGATTTTTGCTATTCTGTCGCCTGTCATACGTGAGGCATGTTCATTCCAGAACCTTCTCCTCGCGCGGGTCCATCTAACTACGTCCTCCGTCTGGCATTCCCTTCTGATCTCGTCGCTCCTTCTCTGGTCTCTCAATGTGTTCCCCGTTATTGCCCTCAAAACTCGCATCTCGTTTGTCCGTGCCATTCTTTTAGTTTCAGCTGTATCTGCTCTTGTTTCCGCCGCGTATGTCATCACGGGTCTGACGCACGCTTTGTAAATTCTCACTTTACTGGTTGTTGTCATGCAGTTGTTCTTCCAGATGATATTCCTTAGGACTCCCGCTATTCTGGCTGCCTTATTCATCTGATGTCTTACACTATCTTTTAAGCTCCCATATGGCGATATCGTTACGCCTAGATAGTTAAAGGAGAATAATTTTCGATGATGTTGTTATTTATCTCCAGCTTACATCGGCGGGGTTCCCTGGCAATTACCATGCTCTTAGTTTTGGGGATTGATATTACCATGTTGAGTTTCAGAGCCTCCCTGTGAAATGCCTGCATCAACCATTGTAGCCCGTCTTCGCTATCCGCAAATAATGTTGCGTCATCTGCATAACACAAGATCTTCAACAGTTCGTTCCCCATTCTGTATCCTTGGTTCACTTTTCGTACGTTATGTATTATCCTGTCCATTATCAGATTAAATAACAGTGGGCTAAGACTATCTCCCTGTCTCACCCCTAGGTTGATCTTTACTTTATCGGTTGTGGTTGCTCTTGTCTTGACTGTGGTAGTGTTGCCTGTGTTAAGTTGTTTGATCATCTCTACAATGTTTGGGTGTATTCCTCTGTGCTTCAGTTCGTCCACAACATCCGTCAGTTGTATTCTGTCGAATGCCTTACTCAAGTCTATGAAGCACATGTACGCAGGTTTGTCATATTCAATGGCTTTCTCCATTACTTGTCTGACAACGAATACAGCGTCGACCGTGAAACGATTTTTGCGGAAACCCTGTTGTTCTTCACTTAACGTGGTGTGTTGCAATATATGTTGTCCCAGTATGCGAGTGAACAGTTTCATGGAGGTGTTCAATAATGATATTCCTCTGTAGTTTGCTGGATCTGATGTTTTTCCCCTTTTGAATAAAGGTATTGTTATGCTCTGTTTCCATTCGTCTGGTATTACTGCGCTCCCTAGGATCTTATTGAAGAGTTTGGTGAGCTGTTCAGCCAATCTTACTCCTCCTTGTTTCAACAGTTTATTAGGAATGTTGTCTGGACCGGGAGTTTTCCCGTTTTTGAGATGTTTCATTTCGTTCATCACTTCTTCTGTTGTAACCCGCTTGTCCTCTTCCAAGCTTAGTGCATATTCTCGCCGCAGATTTTTTCTCCTTTCTGGTCGCTGGTCGTTACTCTGGTGCAAACTTGTGAAGTACTCTTTCCATTTATCCGCGGTGATGTTATGTATTTGTACTGTCTCATTTACTTCCTTTTTCGCGGCTCTGAGCATTTTCCATATGCGCTTTTGAGTTCCATATAGGTCATTTTCCATCTCTCGACTTAAGTTCTCCCAGTGTTCTTTCTTTATCTCTCTAATTCTATTATTGACTCTGTTCCTAATTTCTGTGTACTTTAGATAGTTTCTCGGCGTCTTGTTATTTATGTAGGTTAGAGGTGCTTCCTTCTTTTCTTGTGCCAGACGTGGAACTCATGTTTTCAAATTGCTGTTTCTTTATGTTATCAAATTGCTGTTTCTTTTATCTGACGTGGAACTCATGTTTTCTTCAATGCTATCATCGTTTACCTCCTCCATGTGTCATCTGGACTGATCGTTTTCGTTTCAGTTTTCTGATTTCTATTTATTGTGATGAAATGGAAATTTAATAAATTTCGAGAAATACCTCGATTAGCGATTGTTTAGCAATAGCTCGATCAATCCGGGTTTTTATTCCCGGAGTCGGTGGCTGATTACTGTCTTAGAACACTCTTTGACACGGCGATAACGATAAACACGTCTTCATCGGTTGAACACATGCAGAAGAACGCGGACCCATGGTCATATGAAACTTTTTACATATTTTGAGGTCTAGAATCAGCTCCCAAAATTTTGAAACGTTGTTTTTTAAAACCCGATATATGGAAATTTTAAATCTTCTATATTTAATGGAATCAGTCTTTACTTGATGAAAATCCATATTGAATAATAGATAAGAATTACCTTATTTAATCTCATTTAAATCTTGGGATGAAGTTTTTGACGAACCGTGTAATTTTATTGATAGTGTACTTGATTATGTATCATCTCTTTGTACATGTATAAATAAATTATTATTATTAATCTAATCATAACTTTGTTACAATATTCATTAATTTTTTATTTATAGCGGATCAAAAATGCAAATTTTAAATGAATGTACAATGGATTTCTATCCAGCAAATTCCAAGACAATTCGAAGTCGGTCATGCATAATTGGATAATTTCTGTAAGAATGTCGAAAGTATTGTAAAACATTATTCTGTTGTTATCCATACTATGAAACATGGTATTAAATGGAAACAACTGTCAAATGCGAGTACTAGTTTCTGAATCAGGTTTTTTCATTTTGTCGGCCTGGATGCATACAGACAACGTTCCGAGCCATCAGAAAAGACTCATCCTTTGAAATGGGACTCGTAGACGTCCGAAACATCTCTGTTATCTCACTACAATAAATTTTATGACGGTCGCATCTCATTGAAACGTCTACATCTCGGGTTGAACTCGCCGCAGGCATCCGCCGAGCCAAACGGGCCGACGAAAGGGTCACTTTATGGCCCCCTCCGATTCATCTCGGTCTGAATGGAGGCGGTGCCCTCCAATTTGGGTGCACTTTCTCGGAAAATTATCGCCCGTTGAAGGTGTAAAATGGACGAGAGGGTCCTCTGGACTGATCGGCGCTCATTACCGATGTTTTTTGGATCGACAAAATGGAGCAGGACAGCTGCTCGTGGATCGGAAAGAGTTCATATCGAGAATACCTGAATAAAGGTATTTTATTTGACAATTTCTGAACTGACAGGTTTTTTGTAACCTCCACCTGATATTTTCACATTTAACTTTTTGAACTGAGTAGAATCTAATTAACAATTTAATTGACGGTTGGGTATAATTTGTAGATCAATATATATTTCTCTGAACTGCATCTTATATCTTAATAGTTCAATTTTTTAAATAACTAGGATCTAATTGTCAAACTGATTAAAAACAATAAAGCATCCATCCTAAAAACTGAATTATTAAACAAAGGTATCCACAGTTTTTTATTTGATATTTTCAGAATTGATAGATGTTTCTGTAATACTTTCCTTATATTTCTACTATTAAATTTTTGAAATAAGTGAACTGAGTTATTAAATTAATCGACAAATAATTGAAACATCGTCTCTATAAAAAAATCAGAAGTGGCCTGTGGGTGTGGACCTGCATCTATCTATACGTACATCGGCTTGAGAATATCAGAAATTCTATAATAAAAATAAATTCAGAATTTCTTATTCTTCACACCCTCTACCCTCTAGAAACACTTCAGATCAATAGGTATAATCAAAAATCCTACCCCAATAATGCTTTAGGAATTTCATATAAGAGTAAAAATCTTATAATTTACCCTTTACATCTCTGAGTATATGTACTTAATATATTTACCACATAATCAATGCCAGAACACATTTTTCATTAAGCGAATCGGCTTCTGAAAATAACCATTATTTTCAAAGAATACTGAAATTTTACACGTTAAAAAGAGAAATTGAATTTATGAGAAAAATATAAAATAACCAGTCATAAAAGTAACGAAAACCTTTGAAACGAATGAATGGAATTTTATTATACCTCTCGTTCCAATATTTTGAAGGATTAGTTTAAACATGACCCTATATTAGGATACTTAACAGTTTGTAAAACCATAAGAGGAAATTCTGAATATCACCATCTTCTTCTAAAGGTTAGACCTTATCGTTGCAGCCATTGATTCCTGTCACTCACCCATTTTTTCATATGACAGAATAATTCAAAATTCAACTTTTCTTTGATGTCCTTGACTCTAGACCGTCCTTTGGATCTTCTTCCATTCATTCTTTCTTCAAAGGACGGCCTAGAATCAATTACTTCAAGGACATCAAAAAAAAGTTGAATTTTGAATTTTTCTGTCATATGAAAAAATGGGCGAGTGACAGGAATCAATGGCTGCAACGATAAGGTCTAACCTTTAGAAGAAGATGGTGATATTCAGAATTTCCTCTTATGGTTTTACAAACTGTTAAGTATCCTAATATAGGGTCATGTTTAAACTAATCCTTCAAAATATTGAAACGAGAGGTATAATAAAATTCCATTCGTTCGTTTCTAAGGTTTTTGTTACTTTTATGATTGGTTATTTTATATTTTTCTTGTAAATTCACTCTCTCTTTTTAACGTGCAAAATTTCAGTATTCTTTGAAAATAATGGTTATTTTCAGAAGCTGATTCGCGTAATGAAAAAAGCGTTCTGGAATTGATTATGTGGTAATTAAGTACATATACTCAAGAGATGTAAAGGGTAAATTATAAGATTTTTACTCTTATATGAAATTTCTAAAGCATTATTGGGGTTGGATTTTTGATTATACCTATTGATCTGAATGATGAAAAATTTTGAACTTCGCTGAAAATTACTCAGTTTACGTCAAATTTATGCATAATTCCTGAGCTTTCCTCGGAAAATACTTGACAGAAATTCACAAAACTTCAAACAAAAGTTAGGTACTACACGACAATGATCTTCCAACCATTTTAGCTTCCTCTAGAAGTTAAAATTCAGAAAAATATATCGATCAATATTTTATCGACTTTTCATTTTTCCTTTTAAAGTAAGAAACTATTGCGTTAAATAAGCAGCATTTTTTGTTTCATACATAAACAAGTTGATAATAATTAAATGTTTCTATTTATACTCGAGTAAAAGATATTTAAAGTTTGAATCATTTAATTTAAAATTAAAAAAATATTTTCAGAATATTGGACACTATCCCGAAGAGAAAAACAAAGCTCATAGGCCATATAACTCGTTACAATCTATTTCTCCTCAACATCTTTGAAGAAAGAATGAATGGAAGAAGATCCAAAGATGTTGAGGAGAAATAGATTGTAACGAGTTATATGGCCTATGAGCTTTGTTTTTCTCTTCGGGATAGTGTCCAATATTCTGAAAATATTTTTTTAATTTTAAATTAAATGATTCAAACTTCAAATATCTTTTACTCGAGTATAAATAGAAACATTTAATTATTATCAACTTGTTTATGTATGAAACAAAAAATGCTGCTTATTTAACGCAATAGTTTCTTATTTTAAAAGGAAAAATGAAAAGTCGATAAAATTTGATCGATATATTTCTCTAAATTTCAACTTCTAGAGAAAGCTAAAATGGTTGGAAGATCATTGTCGTGTAGTACCTAACTTTTGTTTGAAGTTTTATGAATTTCTGTCAAGTATTTTCCGAGGAAAGCTCAGGAATTATCCATAAATTTGACGTAAACTGAGTAATTTTCAGCGAAGTACAAAATTTTTCATCATTGTATTATTTGTGAAACGAATGGACTAAACGGATTATGCCTTTAACATCGTTGAAATCTAATTTAACTGAAAGAGCTTATTTTTCCGTTTTAATTAACTTAATTCATCATCTTGGTTTTTTATCTTTAAAATATGTATATAACAATGCTTTTCTTCGGTGATTTTGAAATTAAGATTAGTGGTTTTCAGCCTATTTTTTAATTTTTAACTCAGAGAAAAGTTTATACTCTTTCAAAATCAGATCAACATGCAAATTGAAATAGACGTATTTGTTGAAACTCATACAAAATTATGTTATGTAAATCGAGAATTAATGAAAATTAAGTCAAATAAAGGAAGAAAATTTTCCTACTTTGTTATGTCGAAAATAGGCATTTATTTCTGCCCATATATTGATTTTATTTGAAATAATTCACACAGTTTTTATGTTTTACAATTTATTCAGAATCCTGATACGTGTGTCGGTCTTCCGACCATCTTCAAAGGAGTACAAAAAGGAACTCCTTTTTGAATAAAGTGTGAAGCATAAGAACTGTGTGAATTATTTTAAATAAAATTGTTATAATGTTTCACCTAGTGCCAACCGCATACTCCATTCATGTTATTAATTAATACTGAAACCAGAAAATCATTTCGCTTTAAAAAACTTCATTTTGTTTTCTACAAGCAAAACAGTTAAACGAGTATTCAATTTCTTGGCAAGACCATTTTAATTATCAATTATATATACACATTATTGATTAAAACAAATCTGTTAACTTAGAGTGACTAAGAAAATAATAAAAAAATTTCCTATCGACGCTTGAATATACACTTGGCCTGGCTTTTTGAAGAATTTCTGGCATATTTCCAGATCCGACGGTTTAAAGCCCGAATTTACTTTAAATCTACTTTTCAAATATTCAAGTAACATAACTTCTTTGAGCTATTTTCCGAATTTAATCTTGCTTACTGGAAGACAGACAGAAATGGACTATGAATTTTTCAACGGTATGTTTTAATGTAATGAATGGTATATCATTGAAAATTCTCCGATTGATTTTGAACAGTTCAGAATATTGTCTGTGTCACATGAGAGAAACAAAAGAGGCCAACTTGTTAAATTGGGAATGAGTTTGAACCTCAAAAATCAACTGACTAATTCAATAACTTCTTTATCAATGTTTCTTCTGAACACTCAAATAGTTTCATTCGTTTGATTCGAAAGCACATCACCAAAGATATTACTTTTTTGATATAATTGAAGACGAGTTAATTAATACTGTAAAAAGATGAAAACTCGAAATCTATAGGATATGCTGGTGTTCCATTAACTGTTATAAAGTTATCCATCTGATTGCAAAAGCTTTAGCTCACGTAATAAATAGGTCATTCATTGAGGGTGTATTTCCTGAAGCCCTCAGAATTAAAATAATGAAACCACTTTCAAAACAGGGGATCTAAAGGATTCAAACAGTTATCACCTTATCAATGTTCTATCTACATTTGCTAAAATATTTGAAAAAATATTGACGAGAAAATTACTAGCTTTCTTCAAGAAATTCAAGATTTTTTCTCAAAATCCACATGTTTATTTATATGCAGGAACGAAGTCATTTCATCTTGGCAGCTTTATAAAGAAATGAATTACTAGTTGAAATGCTTTTGTACTTATCGAAAGCATTTGATCGTGTCGATACAAAAAAAATATTACTGAAAAAGTTTGATAAATACGGAATAAAAGACAACCAATTAAGCCTTAATGAAAGATTTTTGAAGGAAAGATTGCTACTGTTTAAATGACTTTAAATAGCAACGAGTTTCAGTCCTCTCAAGAAGTGATAATGCTGGTGTACCTCAGTAATACCATTAAATCACTTGTTTTATAGTCTACATAAATGCTCTTCCCTTGATGCTCAATAGGTAGAAAAACGTAAATATTTTCCGCAGCTAACTTTGCATAAAAACTACTCTAGTGACGACAGATGAATTTTTGATGGACATTAGCAGATGGTACCCAGAATACTTCTGTTGAGAAAGACTAAGACTGAGTATTATATTCAGTCGTGATAGATCTACAGCTGAAATTGTAGATCACATTAACGACCAAGTTACTTATTAACCACCGTTATAAAATTCCTGAATATCTGGATGATCACCTGAAATGTAATTATCATCTTCTCAATCTTGTAAAAAAATTCAATTCAATAATATATTCAGATTATGTTTTAAAAATTAGAGTAGATTTTCAAATGTGATTAATAAAGAACTATGGTAACAGAAAGTTCTCTGCTCTTGGGCGATGCTACGACTTTTTACATGCCTGCCAAGTTCGATGATTTTATCAACATTTTCGACGACACACCTGCCTGTGCGAGGTGCATCTTTAACATCAAAGATACCTCAACGGAATCGACCAAAACAAAATTGTACATAATAGGCTGTTACAGTATCGGAACCATATACACCATTCACAGTTTCAGCCGTCTGCCTTGCATTTACGCCTTTAAAAAAGAAAAACTGTAAAATGTACAAAATTTTCTCTTTGTTGGCTTCCATTCTGAACAAAACTTTCATTGAAATGACTCAAGTGGTTACAGAAATAAAAAAAATTTATAATTTTTCCATGAAAGTTTCACACCCTGTATTTCTGTAAAGAATAATTTTTGCGACATAGTCCATTGAGTAGAGTTATCTTTATTTTGGGGCAGAATACGTTCCTGTTATGTGAAGGGCTTTTCAATAAGGATGGGTAGATGTTCAAATGGAATAAAACAAACTGTGTATCAAGGGCGTAGATAATTTTTTTTCTTGAGGGGGTTAATCGAAAAATATTCATCAGGTTTACATCGATTATTTCATCTAAAATAAATACTAATAAAACATTATATACATAAATAACAAGAAACATTAATTTTTCAAAACAACAAATATGTTTCTAGTAAGAAAAAAAAAAAAGGTTTATCAAAATGAACTGAAATAATAGTCATAAATATAACAGATGTACCTACAAACTAATTACTCAACAACAATTGTTATGAAATGGAAATGAAATCATTCACTCGTTATATATTGTCTTTTTCGTGTTTTCTACAACATCAATTCCAAGAATCTCGCCTTCTTATTCGCGAACCGGTCTATCACAGTCTTCCATAAGGCCAAACCGACTTTCTTGTCCCATTCTCGATCTGAGCCAAGTTTTGAACCTCTTTATGTTGAAAAATTCCTCTTAGAGCTCGCCACACTTACAGGCATTAAAGATATCAAGTATAGTGCCAAGTAAACATTTAGATATATTGACTTATCGCAAAATTTTAGTGCACTCAATGCTGTATCTGGCAGATTTTCTGTCTCACTAGTGCATTTTTTATACCACAACTCTAATTCTGTTTCCATCGAACTAGAAATGGTACTATAATTATTTTCCTGAAATTTTAAAACGAATCGGGATAAATTTTGCTTAAAACTAGAATCATATTTCCCCTTTAATTCAACGATTTTAGTCAATCATTCATATCAAAAACCTCGAAAACATCATTATGGAAACGGAATTTTGAGATCCACCAGTCCTATATCTAACAATGGAATGAAAATACTCCTTCTGAAATAATCTTCGATTGAATCAGCTGGAGTGTTAACTCGGCTGATTTGAATTTTAGTAGATTTGGGCTTGTCTACATTTGAATTCATTTTTGAATGAAGCAATTCTACTTTTACAAATATTGCTTTGAAACAGGTCTTTATATCGGTCTTTTTTCTTCTAACAACGATGCAATGTCATTAACTGAAAATTGTGCTCTCTATTTGTCAATAGATTTGCTTGTAAAATTTTACTCAAGTTCCATGTTAAACTAACAAAATACGATAAGCAATATAGAGAAACAATAAATTTTGTGGTAGTTAGAAAATCTACAAGTAATCTCGCCTTTGAAGAACTTTCTTTATCTTTCCATTGAGCAATTAATTCCAAACATTCAAAAATGTTTTCGAAACAAACCTTGAAAGGTATAATTGAATCATGTCGTTCGCCCAACCGGTTTTGCATAAACTTATCAACTCTTTATCATCATTGACCATTTCAAGAACTTTGGCTCCTTTAGGAGACGCTTTGAAAAAATGAATAGTATCTCTTATGACACCTACAGAATTTCTTATATCTTGAACGTCACTACTTTTGGAAATCGATGAATTGAGACCATGATTGTAGCTTCACAGGATTTTTCAACGATTTTTGGAATTCCCATACTGCTCCTTTTTGTTCCGACAGCATGACACTGCAGGTATCGGTTCCAATACCCACGCCATTTTCAAACCACAATCCTAATTTTTAATGTAGTTCAATACCGTATTTCCTAATATTTTAATGGTTAGGACTAGTTTTTTTGTGAAGTCATCATAATTTTTTGCGTGACAATCGAGAAAGCCGACAAAATCTTCTCTCACATCTAGTTTTTCATCCAAATAGCGGAAAAATTGCTAATATCTGTAGTTAAGTCGAACATAACACTTTAATATTTTGAGGCTTCAATTTTCGCCATAATCTTAGACAAAATTTGATCACCACAACACTTAATTATTTCATTTCGTATCGAGGGACTCAACATATTTTGTACGAGAAGATGCCGACTCAAAATGATCTTTGAGCATTTGATCATCTCCGCAGGTTCTATTCAGTGTCGCAAAAATTCCCTCATTTACTTCAGATTTTTCAGTCAAATCTGACCTACTCACATGACCTAGTAAAGGAATATTTTGTTTTGCTAAGAAATTTACAGTGCTCAAAATGGCTTTTACTTTTTTTTATTTTCACTTATTTTCGAAGTCAAGCATGTTGATAACATTCATTTCACGGTTCTCATAATATTTCAAGAAACATTCAGAAGAATGCATTGCTTCCTTATGATAATTTAAGTTATTATGAACGCTCAGATCTCCATCTTACCAAATAGTTTTGAATACTTCTGTAATAGACTTACCACAAGTTTTTTAATAGGCGTAGCCTTATGAATAGCTCCTTATTGAGCAAATAAAGCACAAAAATTACTGTCCAAAAATTTTGAATAAGTCAACTGGGAGAAATAATGGAAATGATTTTATGATAAATAACATTTAAGATCCTTGTTATTCTTTCGATGCACAGAGTACAGAAATATTAATCTTACCGATGTAATTTCCTATATCAGTTTCATCTGATGAAGGACTAGCAGCATCAGAGGACAATTTTGCTCGCAATTCTGTCTTTATTATAGCCGAAGGCGATTTCAACTTCGACTCAATATTTCTATAGGTATTCCAGAAATAGATGTAGAATTGTCATTTGTTTCAGAATAACAAACCTGGGGCTCAGAAGAAACTTTGGCCTTGGTGCAATCTTTTACCCTGCTGACAGCTCCCAAATTTTCAGGAAAACATGATTGATGTGAATGGGGGTAAAGTATATTATGTAACGAACATAAAATGATGCATATTTTGTGCAAGTTGCAATAAAATAGAAAAAGGCTTTTTCATTGATAGAAGAAATAAAACAAAATTTGCATATCAAAACAGATTTAATCTCTCTTCTACAATTTTAATTAAAAAAAAATTTATTTAAAAAACTTTTAGAATTAAATTAATGCCTACATAAGCACGGCTTATGTTTAATAGATGTATACAATCAAAACTCAACATACAATATCAAATGGAATAAATAAACCAACAAATATAAATTGCCAGTTAAAATCAATAAATAAATATTTGAAGGAGACATCATTTTGTTTCTGATCTCACCATTATGAACACCAATTTCTTTTCAAAAACATAAAACACAACTTAAGGACTTCTCAAAAAATATAATTCATTTGAAATATTCAATATATTTAAATATTCAAAAAAGTTCATTCAAATATCTCTCAGAACATGCTCTATATCTTCAAAAAGCAATTAGACTTCCAATAATCTCTTCATCGATTCTAAATCATTTTTAAAAAATCAAAATCAACTAACAATCAGTATATCTTACCTCAGAGTGGTAACCGGATAATTGCTTAAACAGACTAACTTTAAAAATCAAGATATCCTATGTTCATTCAAATATTTATTTATTAATTTTAATTGATAATTTATATTTGTTGGTTTATTTATGCCATTTGATATTGTATGTTGAGTTTGATTGTAAACGTCTATTAAATATGAGCGGTGCTGATGTAGACATTAATATAATTCTAAAAGTTTTTTGAATAAGAATTTTTTGAAATTAAAATTGTAGAAGACTAACGATTAAATTTGTTTTGATATTCAAATTTTGAATTACTACACTTTTTCTACGACAACGACCATTTCAAAAGTACACAAATATTTTATTTATTACTTTGGATCCATGAAAATGCACCCCAGTCCATGCTACCCCGGTTTCATTTAGCATTTGCTGTCTAGCAACCAGTGCAAAATGAAATTCGGTACAAAATGTAGCTTATTATGATTCAATTTACACTTTCGATATAAACATTTTTCGTTTTTGTAGAAAAATGAATTTTCATTCAGGTACGAAGCGATTTGTAGGCATCTAACAGTTCATTAACGTTCTGAGTTCCTGTCTGGTGAGCTTCTCTGTAAAATTACCGTCGTTCAGCAATTGTTTGATTTGTATTAAAAATTAAAATGAACTACCACAAAGTAACGGACTACTCCATCCAAATTTTTTGATTTGTGGTCCAATAATAATGCCCTCCTTTAATTTGGCATCAATTAACTTGGGAAAGGCTAGTTTTAAGTATTTGAATCTATCAACATCTTTATTTATAGCCTTCACAAAATTTTTCATCAGCCCAAGTTCAATGTGAAGAGGAGGCAGAAGGACATTTTTGAGATCTACAAGAGCTCTAAACTTAAAATTTTGAGATTCCAGTTTTAACTTTTTTCTAGCCAAATTTTTGTTATATAATGCTGATTTACTGCACGACATAGACAAAGAAGACAGCATTATTTTGTAAATCTTATCTGAATTCCACTAAAATCCCTATAAGTTTCAAATTTCCACATATTTTCATAACTTTCTTTCATTGTCACTGAATGGGCAACTGGTATGGAGAATTTTAAATTTTCATTATGCAATAACTCAGATTTTAAACTGTATTTAGACAAATCTATAAATAAATGCCACTCAGAGGGGGAATGCTCAATATCAAGTTTCTGCATGAAACCATCAAATTCAGAACATGCACACAACGAATTTTCCATAAGGCAGAATACAGAAAACGAAGCATTTCTTTTTCTCAAGTTCGTAATTTTCGTTTCGTTGCTTAGTAAGTTCCATTTCTTAAGACGGAAACCAAGAAACTCTGACTGTTGCTTTGATAACCCCAAATCACGTACTAAATCATTTAACGCACTCTGAACAATTAAATGAGGCTCGCCAGAACTCGAAACTGGAGTAAAAGTAGGGTCGGTGCACTATTTTTCGGAGCTGCCTGATGATGCGTTGTCTCCAATATCTTCCAAAACAACATTTTGCGGATCTAAAGGTGCCATCGGCACTGTAAAATCTGCATTATGAGCAACAGGTCGTATTGCAGACTGCAAACTTAGATAGTCGATCTTATGCTTTCCCTTTTTGTAATAACCGTCAGGCAAAAATAGTAAACGTCTAAATGATTAGTGGGTTCTCGCCATACCATATGGACTGCATAAGGCAGTCCCATTTATCCACTGCACCCATGATACGCTTCAACTAACACAGCGAAGTGTGGACAGTTCAGTGGGAGAGCATCGGGCTCGTAACCGGGAAGTCCGGGTTCGAATCCTGTTCAGGTGGAAAATAAATTTTCTAGTTGGACGAATGTCTGCGACCATTTCACTGGTAAACAATTAACAGTGCTGTGACTTAAAATGGCGCAAGATCGCAGTTACAAAGCCTACCCAGAACATAACTGAACTCCTAACTCGCACAAGCTGAAAAAGCTTCTGAGGGATCTTCACAGAAGATCTAGGAGTATCAGGATGATAATAATAATGATATACACTGCTTGTCTTGATTTCCAATTAAAACATCAAAATATTGAAAGTAGGCTTTTTTAAAATTTTCAGAAAATGGCCTAGCTTGTGATTTTACGGTAATTTCTCCACAAATATCTGTCTCGACGTTTTTCGTCCTTAAAACACTTTCTTATCTTCACACAGGGAACCACTCACTTCGAAACTCAACAGAAGACTGATTTTTTGTCTTAATTTCATGTCTAATATTATAAACAACACAGCCTAGGTACTTTTCCTGTTATAAAATGCATTCATTTTAACCGTCCCCTCATAAAACTGACTACTTGCTAATGTAATATGATCTTATTGAGCAATTGAAAAGTGGTACGTATAAGGGCTTTAGGAATAATTTTCCTATTATGAGAAGGGTATTTCCATCAGGAAAATAAAGATCTGCTTTTGCGTTACAACATTCTTGTCGACCAGTGTAATTTTCTGTAATTTAATTTTTTCATTTTTAGTTGTAAATAAATTCGTTTTCATCGTGATAATTATTTCTATTCTTTTAATTCAAATACGAAAGGGTATGCAGGATTTTTGAAAATGAGCGTAGATGTGAAGATGAGCTATAGAGGTAGCTCACTCCACTCAAGAAATGGAGGCATAACAGGACTCTACATCCCAGTGTTTTATATCCTTTATTTTCGTCTAAATGAGAAAAAAAAAATATTGAATTCGTAAAAATCAATCTATACGATAAAAAACAAGAAACATAATTAACATTCTTATAACATAATTAAAACAAATTGTAGAAATTACTATGTTTACTACCAAAAAATATATATTACACATTTTCTTGTGACTCGAGTTTCGGGAAATGAACTATCCCATCATCAGACAACTGAAAACCTAACAGTGGTACAGTGGTATTTAAACAAAAGTGATAAATATTTTGAATATTTCAACAGATTCTCGGTAATACCTTATAGTCGTGCAGAGATTTACAATCGGAACGTGATAAAAAACCGGGTTAAAAAAGAGGGGCCTTCTAACAGATATCGGAATGTCGGCAATCGACAAAGAAGGTTGTTAAACAGATGGTACCCATTTAAATATCTCAAATAATATTTGGGGTTACATAGCTCCGTAGTCATTCATTATTTTTACATTATTTTGTTGTATATCTCAAATATTGGCATTTAGAAAGCTCCATACAGTCATTCATTTTTTTTTACATTATTTTTATTGTGAACGAATTTGAAAATTTCAGTAATCAAGTTTCTTTTCTTTTGAATCTACATGTAAAATTTTTTCTTAAGATTTTCTTTTGTCGAAAGGAATTAGTGTTTTCTAAAGAATAAGTGGCAAAAGTTGAATTTTTGTTTACTTTTCATTAAATTCATTTTATGTTCGTTGAAAAAGGTTTTAAACAGATGTTACTTTTTGAATATCTCAAATATTTTCGATTCACATAGCTCTGTACAGTCATTCATTATTTTTACATTAACGGTTCTTTATCACGTTCCGATTGTAAACCTCTGTACGACTATTAGGTATTACCGAGAATCTGTTGAAATATTCAAAATATTTATCACTTTTGTTTAAATACCACTGTACCACTGTTAGGTCTTCAGTTGTCTGATGATGGGATAGTTCATTTCCCGAAACTGGAGTCACAAGAAAATGTGTAATATATATTTTTTGGTAGTAAAACATAGTAATTTCTACAATTTGTTTTAATTATGATCAAGTACCAAATAGTAACGGCTGAAACAATTCAGTATCATTCTTATAATATATTTGCAAGACTGGTGCAACTTTAAAGTCGACGGTTCAATTTTTTTCTTTAGCAATTTCGAAACGCGACAACGTCTACGTCTGGCTTAATCACTGTACCTATTTGAACAGTCGTTTTGTTTTTAATCTCCGTAAGATAAAATCGTGATTAAATTTGACTAAGAATGTGCTCATTATTAATATCCAAACAATTCATATTTGTCGTAGCTCTGCGAGATAAGACCTGCACTAAATTTAAAATATTGTTTCATATTGACACGGATTTTCATGGTTATCTTTTCGAAAAAATAACACGATGGTGATATCTTGGAATATGAGACTGAAAAATGGATTTTGCAATTGTAGGTTAAAAAGTGGTTCTACGTCGTGGGTTTCAGGGAAACGGAGATCTGAATTCCTAGCTGAAAATTCTTCTTATACCCGAACATAAAATAGAAAGCCTTTTTACTTGATAGAAGAAATGTAACAAAATTTGAATATCAAAACAAATTAAAATATGTTTGTCTTCTACAATTTTAATTTCAACAAAAATTTTTATTCAAAAAACTTTTAGAATTAAGTTAATGTCTAAAATAAGCACCGCTTATATTTAATAGACGTATATAATCAAAACTCAATATAAAATGTCCAATGGAATAAATAAACCAACAGATATACGAAAGTCATTAAAATTAATAAATAAATATTTAAAGGAGACAAAATTTTGTTTCTGGTCTTACCTTTAAGAACACCAATTGCCTTTTAAAGTTTTTTTATTTTGATATTTGGAATATTATTTAGGACCGAAGAAGGGATTGCTTAGAATTATATTTGTTTTTTGAAGATATAGTGCATGTTTTGAGAGATTTCTGAATTAACTTATTCGAATATTTAAATATTTCAAATAAATTATATTCTTTGAAAAGTCCTTAAGGTGTGTTCATGTTTTTACAAGGCAATTGGTGTTCTTAAAGGTAAGATCAGAAACAAAATTTTGTCTCCTTTAAATATTTATTTATTAATTTTAATGACTTTCGTATATCTGTTGGTTTATTTATTCCATTTGATATTATATATTGAATTTTGATTATATACGTCTATTAAATGTAAGGCGTGCTTATTTTAGACATTAATTTAATTCTAAAAGTTTTTTGAATAAAAATTTTTTTTGAAATTAAAATTGTAGAAGACAAACATATTTTAATTTGTTTTGATATTCAAATTTTGATACCCGAACATTTTGAGAACACTGAATATTCATCTGTATGTAAAGCCGTTTTTAAAGAAATGTGCTTTGTATTCAATTCTTGGAATTTGTGAATGAATAGACAAGATGTATGTTACTCATATACCAAAAATTATTAGTGGTTAAGAGTGTAGTTTCTCGTTTTTTGTAAATGTTCAGCGGATGATTTCATTATCCATTACCTTTTCTTTAAGATTTCTGAAGTTTAAATTTTTATTAGAGTTGAATAGGATAAAGCACAATTTGGTCCGACATCTTTTACATTTGAAAAATTCATAAAACTTTCTGATCGAAGGAACTTTAACGTAATTTTACGTTAATAGTTAAATAAAGTTTACTGATATGTAGTAATTACGAGGGGTGTTCAATGTATTCTTCCTATCGGGGTGATTTGCTTATAATGTGAATAATCTAATTATCTCATTTACTAATGACTATATTGAGGGTATAAATATAAAATTTCACTAATTTAGGATCATTAGTTCTTTAGGTATCCTCAGTGAAAGCCGACTAGTATGACTGACACCACTATGATTAAGAAAGTTGAGCATCGCGCCGTTATAAAGTTCCTCACTAAGCAGCAAAAAAATTAAAAAATCATTCATGAAGAGATGGCTGCTGTTTACCAATACTGTGTCTCGTCGTTGTACACAGTTCAAAAGTGGTCAAGTGAAAGCAAAAGAGGCAGAGAAAGCATTGAAGACGATCCTCGCTCGGGCGGGCCTGTTAGCGGCACTAGTAAATGTAAAAAAAGTGAAAAGGCTGGTATTTGAATATGCAAGAATAAAAATTAAGATGTTAGCAAAGATGTCATATTTATCCGTGGGTACCATACGTGCTATCCTTTATGACCATCTTAACCTCTCAAAGGTCAGTGCAAGATGGGTACCGAGAATGTTCACCGCACCTTAGAAGCAAGTGCGAGTCGAGTGCTATAAGGAGTTTTTAGGGCTCTGTGGAGAGATTCATCGACTATTTTCAACCGTCTGATTACTTGGGATGAGCGTGGGTTCATCACTATGACCCTGAGAGTAAACAAGAGTCCATGCAGTGAATTGAAAAGGATGCACAGCCCCCAAAGAATTTTAAAGTCACCCCATTCGCTGGAAAAATAATGGCTGTGGTCTTTTCGGATTCTAAAGGTATTTTATTGATACTAAATATACTAAAGAGGCTGAAAGCATCACAGCAGCATCATACGCCACCACTTTGCGTAATTTAAGAGAGGTATTTGAGGGAAAAAGGCGTGGAAAACTCAAAGCGGAGGTGTTGCTGCTTAACGACAATGCGGCGGTCCACAAGCCCGTGAGCCAAAGGCTGCTGTGCAGGAACTTGGAAATTACTCATCCTCCGTACAGTTCAGACTTGGCTACCAGTGACTACTACCTATTCCCAAATGTGAAAAAATATCTTCGTGGAAAGCGATTTTCCGACAAGGGTAACAATGATACCTATGCTGAAGAGAAGCCGGAAAAATATTTTTTACAAGGTTTAGAGAAGCTTATTTCTCGATCTAACCAATGTATTGAAGTTCTAGGAGATCACATTGAAAAAAAGAGTATAAGAATTTTACTAAAATTTTGTTGTTCTTAACTTCTTCCATTATTTTCAATTAAACAATGAAATTTTCAATAAAGTCTAATTTCCACGTGTTTATTACGAATATAATAATTGTTACATCATCAAGTCGAGAAGCTACGAACTGAATTTTCCGTTAAGTAATTGTTGTTTGGGGTTTCGTGACAGTCAATTGCATCAAATTCCCCATTCATTCATCTTTTTGAGATCTTCGTTCAGGGAATCGATTTGCTGCCATCCATGATGGAAGAAAACATCAGCGTGCTCACAATGTGGTTCTCGATCGTACAGAGAAGATCGTTCATGTGGATCAGGAAGAGGGTGGGCGACAAAATTGAGCCTTGGGGCACTCCAGCGTTCACTTTGAAATCATGGGAACCGACAGCATTCACGACCTCATAAATGTTCCTGTTGGTGAGGAAACTTTTCATCCAATCGCAGCGAATCCCGGGATAACTATGCGAAGATAGCTTATTCAGATGCCAGATATGATCGAAAGCCTTGGATATGTTCAGAGTAACTGACCTAGATTCTCCATAGCGCTCAAAAGCACTTGTACAAACTTGAGTCACATAGCTAAATAGGTCACCTGTTGATCGGTGTTTGCGAAAACCATATTGTCTGTCACTGATGAGACATTTGCTCTCCAGGTATCTAACCATTTCAAGATTGACAGCTGCCTCCATGACTTTCGAAAAAATGGATACTATCGCTATTAAGCTAGTTTGATGGAAAATGCTTCCTCCCCTTCTTTGGTATAGATTGCACTTGTGCACTTTTCCATAAATCTGGGAAAATTCCTACTCTATATAACTCTATATAATAGAAGGGAATACGTGTAAACTCCGGTGAACACTTTTTGAATGCAATGGCAGGAATGCCGCATCGTCCAGTTGATTTCTTGAAATTAAGTGCACCAAGCGCCCTCGACAAATGATCTGTCGTCTGAAGTAAACATTCTGTCAAGAAAGTACCGGGAATTATCGATTTAAATCTGGCGGGGCAATGAGGCAGGTAAATTTTTTTTTCCTAGGTTGGTACCACTGTCCTTAATTACTATGCCAAGCTTGAGCGGGATCTGTCAACTAATGTGTTTGCAACAGCTGATTAAGTCAGTCGATGTCACAGTGCGTGCCGATTTTTACTATGGGTGATTACGTTGAGCAAAGAATTTGTTTAAAGTTTTGAGTTGCAAATGAATTTTCGTATGCCGATGCGTTGAAAATGTTGCAAAAGGCCTTTGGTGATAATGCTCTATCGAAAACTCGTGCATATCAGTGGTACCGAGCCTTCAAGGACGGTCGTGAAGTGGTCGCCCAGCGACGGCTTCGATCGAAAATAACGTCGATAAAATTAAGGAAAGGGTTCTGGAAAACCGTCGTACCAGCTTGAGAGAGATAGCACATGATCTTAAGATATCCCACGAGTCCGCACGTACGATTTTGATTGATATTGTGGGCATGAGAAAGGTGGCCGCACGACTCGTACCGAAAGATCTGAATTTTCTTCAAAAACGTCATCGCGAACAGGTTGCTTCAGACATGCTGGATCGCTGTAATTCCGATTCTACATTCATGGAACGCATTATAACTGGTGATGAGACCTGGGTCGACGAGTATGATATGCAAATAAGCCAGCAATCGTCGGAATGGGTGGCAAAAAATGAGCCGAAACCGAAAAAACCACGCCAAAGCCGCTCGAAAATGAAGGTGATGCTCATTGTTTTCTTCGATATGCGTGGTGCACTACGAATTCGTTTCAGAGGGTCAGACGGTAAACAAGGAGTATTACCTAGGCGTTATGAAACGTTTGCGTGAGCGTATCCGTAAGAAGCGGCCAAATTTGTGGGCAAACAACTCATGGATTTTGCATGACGATAACGCGCCTTCTCACCGAGCTACGATTGTGACTGACTTTCTCGCCAAAAACTCAACAAACGTGCTTCAGCAACCACCGTATTCGCCGGATTTGGCTCCCTGCGACTTTTTCCTCTTCCCAAAACTAAAATTGCCCCTTCGTGGCACCCGTTTTGAGTCGATTGAAGCCATAAAACAAAATTCGGCGCGAGAGCTAAAGTCCATCCCGGAAAGCGCCTATAAAAAATGTTTCGATAATTGGAAGTGCCGTTGGCATAGATGTATTGGAGCAAATGGAGCCTATTTTGAAGGCGACCCAATAAATTTTGACAATTAAATGTAAAAATGTTGTTTTAATTGAAAATTCCCGGTACTTTCTTGACAGAGTAGTATATTCCTCATCCTTGATGAAACAGTTGGAATTGTTGGAGGTTCCCGACTAAATACTTCGATAGTCGAGTTAGCAGCAAATATCAGCCCGAAGTGATGGGTTTTTGCTTTTAGCGAAAGTACAAGTGAACTATTCTCTTTTACCCAAGGGAAAAAACTTGAATCTAAGAAATTGTTGCAAATTTTTTTGCCATCGACGAAAACTGGCGTGATCCTGTATAGTGCCAAATCTTACGTTCTTTCTTAGACCGAACAGGTTGGTTTTTTAGAGCCATGTAGGATGCTTTCACGAAGCAATGATCTGAATTACCTAATAGCGCTGAAATAGCAACCTCGTGCTTCACTTATCAAGAAAAGGTCCAATGTATTTGCCGTATCTTCTGGATGATCAGGAACTCTCGAAAGTTCTTTGACTAGTTGAGTGAGATAACGGCTTATGGCAAGGGCTTATTAGTTTTGTTTGAGCCAGCCTCATTAGTTTTGTTTGATCCGAATCATGCTTTCAGACCAATTTTTTTATCAAAAACTTTTTACACCGGAGCAATTGTCTTGATCTGGAAAGAACGTAAACTATATTTTCTATCAATTCATTTATTCTTCTGATTTCCTTGATTTATTTTCAGAATTTTGTTCATTTGTTGGAGAATTCCATTGCTTCAAGACTTGGTATTTTTCACGCTTTTACAGTTTGTTTGTCGAATAGTGCAAACGCTAGAGTGGTAATTGTTTGGTTTTTTGAATGATACAGAATATTCTATGCTTTCTCAATTTTTACGCGCTTGTTCTACAGAACAGCACGCTATAATTTTGCCCAAATGTTTGTAATTTTCGGATTTTGAGACCAAAATGATCTCAAACGAATAGGTTGGACTGAGTGATGAAGAATCAGGGGTCAAAAATAATTTTGACCATAAACACTCTAACTTTCGGACCGAAAAAGCTAGAGACTCGAAACTTTCAGGGTGAATTCGGGGTCTAAAAATCTAGGGCGATTTTGTTAATGGACAAAATCAGTCTGATAGGTTCTTAGTTATTCAAATTTTCCTTATTATTCCCAGTATTTCCGAAACTAAGAGTCCGATCGATCTGAAATTTGGTATTTCGGATAAAAATAACCACACCCATATTCGTGAGGATCTTATTACAAATTCAAAAAAATATTTCGTGAGCAGAGCAGCGTTGAACGCTACCAGAACCATAACAAAAAGTCCTGCGATTTAGATGTAAAATAACGGCAAGAAGGCTAACGCAAAACGTGAGGATGATGGGATTATGTGAACAAGCGCGCAAAAGCGCTTTTCCCATTTTTTTAATTACATTCTGTCAAGAAAGTACCGGGAATTATCGATTTAAATCTGGCGGGGCAATGAGGCAGGTAAAATTTTTTTTTCCTAGGTTGGTACCACTGTCCTTAATTACTATGCCAAGCTTGAGCGGGATCTGTCAACTAGTGTGTTTGCAACAGCTGATTAAGTCAGTCGATGTCAGAGTGCGTGCCGATTTTTACTATGGGTGATTACGTTGAGCAAAGAATTTGTTTAAAGTTTTGTGTTGCAAATGAATTTTCGTGTGCCGATGCATTGAAAATGTTGCAAAAGGCCTTTGGTGATAATGCTCTATCGAAAACTCGTGCATATCAATGGTACAGAGCCTTCAAGGACGGTCGTGAAGTGGTCGAAGACTTGCCTCGTTCCGGACGATACAATTAAGGAAAGGGTGCTGGAAAACCGTCGTACCAGCTTGAGAGAGATAGCACAGGATCTTAAGATATCCCACGAGTCCGCACGTACGATTTTGATTGATATTTTGGGCATGAGAAAGGTGGCCGCACGACTCGTACCGAAAGACCTGAATTTTCTTCAAAAACGTCATCGCGAACAGGTTGCTTCAGACATGCTGGATCGCTGTAATTCCGATTCTACATTCATGGAACGCATTATAACTGGTGATGAGACCTGGGTCGACGAGTATGATATGCAAACAAGCCAGCAATCATCGGAATGGGTGGCAAAAAATGAGCCGAAACCGAAAAAACCACGCCAAAGCCGCTCGAAAATGAAGGTGATGCTCATTGTTTTCTTCGATATCCGTGGAGTGGTGCACTACGAATTCGTTCCAGAGGGTCAGACGGTAAACAAGGAGTATTACCTAGGCGTTATGAAACGTTTGCGTGAGCGTATCCGTAAGAAGCGGCCAAATTTGTGGGCGAACAACTCATGGATTTTGCATGACGATAACGCGCCTTCTCACCGAGCTACGATTGTGACTGACTTTCTCGCCAAAAACTCAACAAACGTGCTTCAGCAACCACCGTATTCGCCGGATTTGGCTCCCTGCGACTTTTTCCTCTTCCCAAAACTAAAATTGCCCCTTCGTGGCACCCGTTTTGAGTCGATTGAAGCCTTAAAACAAAATTCGGCGCGAGAGCTAAAGTCCATCCCGGAAAGCGCCTATAAAAAATATTTCGATAATTGGAAGTGCCGTTGGCATAGATGTATTGGAGCAAATGGAGCCTATTTTGAAGGCGACCTAATAAATTTTGACGATTAAATGTAAAAATGTTGTTTTAATTGAAAATTCCCGGTACTTTCTTGACAGAGTAGTATCTGTTGCGTTGCTACTTCGAACATCAGTTTAAAACTTCTTGAGTGTACATCAAGGATTGTTTGAATTACTTGTAATACTCAAATCGGAGTTCGTCAAGATTAATTTTGACCTTAAAAGTAACAACTTTCTCAGTAATTTTTTGAATAATTCAATCAATACAACACCACGTGTCATTCTCTGATATTTTACGTCTAAATACAAGTGTGTTTGGAATATATCGGTGAAAATTATTTGTAGTATTCTCATACACAGTTTACAGAGGGTAAAAAAAATTACGCAGTAGGTACATAACTAAGATTTTGACTACGATGTGCAGTCAATAAAAAAAGCCGCCAAGGCCTTTCGGCTGATGCAGGTAGCGTTCTAAAACTCTTGTTGTAAACATTCCATAATATTGAAACAACTTATTAAATTTTACTGTAAGAATAATAAGAAATCGTATGAGTTGTTGAACTCTTCTGGTTCCGACATTTTCATCGATGTTTTTACTTCAACTGTTATTTCATAACAATGCTTATTTCCAAAGGGTGTATCATTATGAAGTAGTGGTTATTTCGAGTATGGAAAACTTATATCATTCGTGTTTTGTCAGAAAATTAATTTAATATTTGATGAAATTGTTCGATTTACACTTGAGCAGAATTGGGAAATATTAAATCTGCTATTAAAAGAGAAATTGATATCGAGAATTCAATAGAAATTGAATACCTTCATGGTAATTTGTGCATCAAGCGAGTTCCTGAAACTGGATCGTTATTCAATATAAGAAAAACAAATATTAACTTCCGTTATTTTATTGATTTACACGACAATTGTTTCGTCATACCATGACTTTATCAGGTGAGTATTTAAACTGAGGTATACAATGCAAAACATGACCTTAAATACACAGCTCTGGTACAAAAAATAGAGGGGTGGAAAGAGATGGTTTACAATTAATGAAAAATATTAAGTAGGGGGGATCTGTTTGAATCTATTCGATCATTCAATAAAATTTGTCTTTTATTATATCTATTGATCTCTAAAGTTTCTAACAGATTTAGTTTCTGACTTTTGTTTTCGATATGTAATATTTCATAGTTCATAATATAATAAAATAATATAAATATTTTAAAAAATTTTAAACAATTTTAAAAAATTTGCCTTCTACATATTTAACTCCAAAAGATTATATTCAATGATTATAACTTCTGAAAATAAATTAAAATAATGTCGTATACTTCTGAACTTCTGAAAATAAATTAAAATAATGTCGTATACTTATACGACATTATTTTAATTTATTTTCAGAAGTTATAATCATTGAATATAATCTTTTGGAGTTAAATATGTAGAAGGCAAATTTTTTAAAATTGTTTAAAATTTTTTAAAATATTTATATTATTTTATATACCTTCTATCAAGAATGACCTCTATTTACGTTATTTCATAGTTCATATTAAAATTATGGCCAGTCTCTAACAAATGGTTGGCATAAGTTGAATTCGGTTTATTATTAATGTAACATTTTTCATGTTCTCGTATCCTTGTTTGGAATGTCTGTCCCACATATACACATGGGCAATCACTACATGTTAACTTGTAAACTCCTGTTTTTCTGTTTTTAGGAATGACGTCTTTATTATTTTTTATTAAACTGCCTAAAGAATTAATGGTTTTAATATAGATGTTATATTTTTCTTTTTTCTTTATATATCTAGCAATCTTTTCAGATTTTTGGCCTATGTTAGTTAATGAAATAAATTTGGTTTCGTTTGAATTTTGAAATTTTGGATATACAAGTGATATTGCTTTCTTGTAATTTATTTTATCAAGTAAATTGTCTAGAATTAAAGGATTAAAATCATTATTGAAAGCTATTTGTTTAATGGTTTTATACTCTTTGTCAAAATTTTCTTTCGTCATGGGTATGTTAACCAATCTATAAAGCATACTATTATAAGCTGACAATTTTTGTGAAAGTGGATGATTTGAACTGTAATGAATCGTACCATCAGTATGTGTTGGTTTTCTATATATGGAAAAGTCATGTCTATTATTAATTTTGGTGATTTTTAAATCTAAGAAATCGTCCTGTGTGAATTCAATTGTTGGATATAATTTATTGATAGATTGCAAAAATGAACGAAGTTGTCTATTTGTGCCATTAAATAAACAAATTATGTCATCTACATAGCGGTACCAATAAACGAAATCTTTAAAATATGGGAGTTTTTGGATATTGGTTTCTACGTGATCCATGAATAATAATAATAATGTTTATTTCCCAAAACTACATAAATGAAAGAGTTCTCACAATTAATATAATAATAATAATAACAATAATGTGATTTACTTCAAAATAAATTTAGAAAAATTTTATACTAAATTATAACAATTGAATTAATACAATAAAAAATATATTTGCACAAATACTTAAACAAAGCAATATGATCCAAAAAAAAAAAATAAATAATAATGATAATAAGAAACAAGGTCCACGTGCTGAAAACAAGCAACCTTCACCACTCCAATGCGTCTTCAAGTAGAAACCGCGGCCACCCTGTCAATTTCATCAAGAAGCAAATTTTTCAACCAGATTTTCAACTTTTTTTTGTATGAATGAAAGCTGTTCATATTTCTTATATTAGGTGGAACTTGAGAGTAAATTCTTGGAGCTGTATAATAAAACGATCTCTGACCCACCGCTTTAGCTGCCCTTTCTGTGACATACTCGCAATCTCTCCTATGCCTAGTATTGTGATTATGTTTTATAAACGACAGTTCTCCCCTGTTTCTGTACTGTAGGCAAAGAACCCTATAATAGTAAAGTTTTTCCATGTTGAACATTGGTACCTCATCGAAAAGTTTTTGTGTGGGATAAGTTCGTTCTTTGTTATAAATAATTTTCAGGAAGGCTTTTTGCATAATTTTCAGTTGTATTTTATGACATTTGTACGTTCCGCCCCAACCTGATATTCCGTATTGTAAATGTGTTTCAACAAGTGCGTGATAGAGAATTTTGAGAAAACCATCTTCCATAAGCTTTTTTAGGCGTTTGAAAGTAAACAGCAAAGATCTTAGTTTCTTGGTCACTTTGACAATGTGAAGGTCCCATCTCAGGTGAGGGTCGATCTCGACTCCAAGGTAAGTTTTCGATGACACACATTCAATAAAATCACCAGAATTGCTATTCCTCAGTACCAGATGGTCAATTTTGGGTAGGCTTGATATTTCATTAGAGAAAACCATGCACTTCGTCTTCTCCATATTGAGCATCAGGTCCATCTCATCCAGCCAATCTTTTATTCTTTCCATGTTGTACTCCGCCCTATTCACAACTTCCTCCCAAGTAGAGCCGGTAAAGAGAACTACTGTATCATCCGCGAAAGATGACACATCGGCATCCACCTTCAAAGATAGCAACCCATCGATATACATCAAAAACAGCACTGGCCCCAGTACCGTTCCCTGAGGTACGCCGGTTAAGACTGTTTGTAATTCACTGATGTCTTCGTTAACCTGCACGCATTGTGTTCTATTTTCAAGGTATGATCGAAACAAATCACCTGCGATTCCTCTTATACCAAAGTCCACCATAACGTCTAACAATTTCCGATGATTGACAGTGTCAAATGCCTTGGCTAAGTCCAGAAAGACCCCTAATGTGAATTTGCCCTCATCAAGTGCCCGATAAATATCATTCGTTAGACAAACGATAGCATCTTCAGTTGATCTTTTCGGTCTGAAACCAAACTGTCTTCCGGAAAGTAGATTGTTTCCCTCCAAAAATTCAACCAGTCTCACCTGGGTATGTTAACCAATCTATAAAGCATACTATTATAAGCTGACAATTTTTGTGAAAATGGATGCTTTGAACTGTAATGAATCGTACCATCTGTATGTGTAGGTTTTCTGTATATGGAAAAGTCATGTCTATTATTAATTTTGGTGATTTTTAAATCTAAGAAATCGTCCTGTGTGAATTCAATTGTTGGATATAATTTATTGATAGATTCCAAAAATGAACGAAGTTGTCTATTTGTGCCATTAAATAAACAAATTATGTCATCTACATAGCGGTACCAATAAACGAAATCTTTAAAATATGGGAGTTTTTGGATATTGGTTTCTACGTGATCCATGAATATTTCTGATAACAAGGGGCTTAATGGGTTACCCATTGTTAGACTTTCTTCGTCTAGATAAAACGTGCCGTTGAAGTAATTTTGATCTAGGCAAAGGTTAGAGGCGTCTAATATTTCTGTTTTTACAACAAGATTAGTTCGTTTTTGGAGTAATAAATCATCAACTAATTTCAGATACTAAATTGTTTCAGCCGTTACTATTTGGTAGTTGATCATAATTAAAACAAATTGTAGAAATTACTATGTTTTACTACCAAGAAAGATATATTACACATTTTCTTGTGACCCGAGTTTCGGGAAATGAACTATCCCATCATCAGACAACTGAAGACCTAATAGTGGTACAGTGGTATTTAAACAAAAGTGATAAATATTTTGAATATTTAAATGGATTCTAGGTAACACCAATAGTGATACAGAGGTTTACAATCGGAAGGTGATGAAAAACCGCGTTAAAAAAGAGGGGCCTTCTAACAGATATCGGAATGTCGGCAATCGACAAAGAAGGTTGTTGAACAGATGGTACCCATTTAGATATCTCAAATAATTTTTGGGGTTACATAGCTCCGTACAGTTATTCATTATTTTTTTTTATGTTCGTTGAAAAAGGTTTTAAACAGATGCTACTTTTTAAATATCTCAAATATTTGGATTTACAAAGCTCCATACATTCATTATTTTTTACATTATTTTTATTGTGAACGAATTTGAAAATTTCAATAATCAATTTTCTTTTATTTTGAATCTAGATGTAAAATTTTCTTAAGATTTTCTTTTGTCGAAAGGAATTACTGTTTTCTAAAGAATGAGTGGCAAAAGTTGAATTTTTGTCTACTTTTCATTAAATTCAATTTATGTTCGTTGAAAAAGGTTTTAAACAGATGTTACTTTTTAAATATCTCAAATATTTTCGGTTTACATAGCTCCGTACAGAATGACTGTACGAAGCTATGTAAATAGCGAAGATTTCAATTTTCAAACTAACCAACACTCGACGTATCTTGCCTATTCAAAAAATGTTGAAATTAGTCCCCCTCAAAACAGAAGTTTGCCTGTTTTTTTTAAATCTTCAAAAATTCTTCGTTTCCGAGTTCTGATTGGGGTCGAATTTTCGTTGGGACACCCTGTATAGGCGATTATCGGTGATGTAGTTTATTTTGAGGAGTTCTGACCTTCTGTTAAAAAAGATTCTCCTTCGAAGACACTGTATGTAAATACATTTCGTCTCATCAATATTTGATGGTAGAGTTCGACTTAACAAAGACTTTCTGACTTACTTCTATATGTAAGTGACAAAGCCACATTTCACTGGATCTTCTTTGTGTCTTCTATAGGTGTTGCCTGTTTTATCAGTATTGTGAATTGATTTGTTGGATATTTTTATTATATTTTAATTAATTGGATTGTATGTATTCTTATTATTTCATAATAATTAGTAAAGATTAGTGAAGTTAAATATAATCGATACAATCTAACTGTTCACTAAAAATTTTTCAAATAAAGGGACGTCAAATCCCCATCTGCCAACTTTCGACTGAAATCCCATTTTATAAGTAAAAATTTCTGCAAATTAGAATATCGCATCCAAATGTTTACAATAGTTATTTCATCTCAAAAGTTACTGGTTAGATTTTCGACAAATCTATATGACGTATCTGTTAAATTGAGGTCATCGATTTTAAAAAGAACATGCAGCTGATTCTATTTGTTACAACAGCTTATTTAACGCTTAATCGCTTTTATAGAAAAACATTCATATCAAACAAATCAATTCATTTTATACTGATCATTTGTACTCATTCAAACTTGGAAAGTTTTCGCTCATTCCTGAAAAGTAATGAAATAATGTATACCGTTGTTACTTTAACCATATAATTATTATAAAATAATTTTAATCCTACAAAATAATAAATATGCTTGGGGTATGTCTTCTCCAAAAACTTGTTGTCATATTCAAACAAACAAAAAAGGACTCTGGGGTATTTTGTAATAATCTCTGTGTTATAAAAGTCAAAATTGCCTTTCAGAACACTTTATTTCAAAAGGAAGTTGGTAATAATATTTCATTCTTTCAACATATACGAAGATATGAAAGTTTACATGAAAGCTTTTTACAATTTCTTATTATCTTATATCACTGAAGACACAACTTTGACACTATTAAAGACACAATAAACACTAGTGTGTTCCTATAATTTTGTTCGACTTCACAGCTGTATAATCAATAATTATTATATATATATATATATATATATATATATATATATATATATATAATTATTATTTATACTATTTCATGCGTCAAGGACGCAAATGGTAAAAATTCAGAAAGAAACTGTTCTTAATCCTAATAATTACTGAATGAAAGTGAATTTGAACTGTCGTTCCTGGGAACATGCTAGTATTTATTCTACGAATGAAATTCGTTGACCCCTTTTTTAATTCCTTTCTCCAGAGCCACATTAGCAAAAATAAGTTATGAAACAAATATATACAATTATTTATAATATATACAGCTTTGATTATATCGTTTTTCGGACGTTTTCCAAAGAAGCAAAATATTTACCGAAATGTTGTCAAACATATCTTGAAAATTAACAGGAAAGAATTAGTCTTCATTGAATTGAATCAAAGGTAGATAGGTATCAATATTTTAAAACTAAAATATCTGTCCTTATTTAATATATTATTAAAATATCTATCCATATTTAATATATTATTAAATTATCTATCCTTCAAGAAAATTTAGAGACATCAACCTTACTCGAAGATGGTATTCCCGAAGATGGCAAAAATCGAAAGAGACTTTCATTATATTTATGGAACGAAGAGTATAAGTCAGCACCAGCAGGCTGACTTCGGTTTTCAGATTTTTGGTCGCGACCCAGGAAAAATTTTTTTGAAATACGTTCGACATGATAAAATCGTGGAATAAATATTTGAAACGTCAAATTAGAGAGAAATATTGATACTTTAAAACAAGTAACATTAATTAGGATTGCACATTTACAAAAATATTGCACTGGTATGTGATGGACTGACATAAAATCTCTTGGAGAAAATGTGCACAGTTCACACGTCTCTATCACTGGGCTAACAGGCAAAGGACATGACACGGAATCATCTGGTCATCAGGATCGTCCTTCATGTGCGGAGGTAATTGTGAAGTATCTTGTGCATAGGAGCATCCAGCTTGGAGAGCATCCTGGCTATCTTCTGGAGGACTCAAAAGACCCGTTGTGGCGGTAACGTTCATAACTCATAATTACGATTGCACTTTTACAAAAGTATTGCACTGGTATGTAATCGACTGACATAAAATCTCTTGGAGAAAACGTGAACAGTTCACACTTCCCTATCACTGGGCAAACCTGCAAAGGTCATGTCAAGGAATCAGCTTGCATTCCCATGGTCATCAGGATCGTCCTTCATGTGCGGAGCTATTTGTGAAGGATCTTGTGCATAGGAGCATCCAGCTTGGAGAGCATCCTGGCTACCTTCTGGAGGAGTCAAAAGACCCGGAGTGGCTGTAACGTTCATTGAGGACGCTGGCGCAGTATGTTGGGGTAGGCGAGGACGTGATCGCAACGGATTATTAACTATTTGTGGATCTTGTAAGACATCCATAAGGCCAGGATATTGAATGAAATTTCTTACAATACGTTTGCCGTTAACGCTGCTGTTATTCTCCTCTAACCTCTTCTTCATTTGCTTTCTTTCCTTAGCCCTTCTATTCTGGAACCATATCTTTATCTGTCTCTCTGAAAGACCAAGACTCGCGGCCAGCTCAGTTTTCCGACGAATGGTGATATATTTGTTGTTGAATGTGAACTCCTTCTCCAGTTCAATCCTTTGGGTGTCTGTATAAACTATCCGATACTTGTCCTTCGTCCTAGTTTTCCCTGAAAGGAAACGAGTAAATGTTAATATTCGTTGATTATAGTAGAAATCGACTCGAATAAGTATAGAGTCAATCGTTAGGACATAAACAACAGACATGTGCATTTTTCGAAGGTTGTCGTTCACGTCAATGCGAGCTTTAATGCCCTAAGGATGTCATGCATAGGAACGCTTAAGTTTTACTAACTACTACTAGCGCCACCTAATGCACGCGAATACACATACACAACAAGCTAATTTAAGAAATGAACTGAATTAACGATTACTCCTAGAGTTACTAACGTAGAAAAATTATTTATAACTTTCCGAAAAGCAGATAGTTGTGCAAACCTACGGAAAGATTTTCCACAATCTTGTTAGGTGGACGTTCTGAATAAAAAATTCCTTAAACATTCTTGATATGTAAAAATAATTTGAAAATCATATTCTATTCAAACTGATTAGAACCTTCAATTAACCTAGAACTTCATCAGCAGAACTGTTGGAATTAAACAAAAGTTTAGTAGAAATACAGCTAGAGATACTTCAAAATGTATAATAACTAAGAAAGTTGAATGTTGCAATTTTAGTATTGTTATTAAAAGTCAGGATGAAGCAGACATGATTCAGTAAGTCTAGTAGAAGGATAAACTGAATTCAACAGGTGCTGATTGAAATTAATATCAGTCCAAAGGGATATCAATGCAAACAACAATATATTTATTTGTAGGGATTGTTGTTTTATCACTAGTTAATAACAACTAATCGATGTTCATACAAGATATAATTGATTAATGATCAATTTAATGGACAACGGATCAAATGCCATATGTTACAGGGTGTTTTTCGATTTTAATCGCCATATTTATCGACTAATTTATACTAAACCTTCGTAAATTTGCGGCGATAACTGTAAATACAGGTCCGTATAAGAGACAATGGTAGTTCTAGAAGGTTTCAGACTTTTATTTGAAGTAGAACAACATTGAATTTCATTATTCATTAAATTATACAAGAACTGGTTCATTATAAATCAAGTATTTTATGTGCTTTATTGTATTCTTCACCGTTAGAGAAACCCTCTGTCAGGTTAACTCATTTTCCAGCCTCAAAAATTGTGGCAGAACATGTAACGATTTATAGAATGGAAAATTAAATTCGAGCCACATTCCCAATAAATTACATAATGAAATAATATACATTCAGTTAAAAAAAATGAGATATTGGTCTCGGAATGACACATAAATGTCGATCGAAGGTGAAGGTGATGTTAAAATTTTTTTCGATCCTTGCGATGTTGTGCACTCAGAATTCTTGCCAGAGGGTGAAATAGAAAATAAGAATTACTATCTGATCGTTGTGTCGGGTCTCAGAGAGCAAATTGATCTGAAACACAGATTTGTGGAAAGAAATCCCCATACTTGTAAAAGAATTTCTGGCCAAAAACTCAATAAATTATAACAATTTTATTTTTTTTTAAATTCAATAAATCTTACCGGACAAATACAGTATTATCCTGATATAGCAACGACCGATTTTTTTCTCACCAAAATTCAAATTATCACTTCATGATATTCCTTTTCCAGCCAATAGAAGAGTTTCCTGAAGACTACTGAAGACTATTTTTGAAAAACGGGTTAAAAAAGGTTCTTATCATTGGATTATTCGATAACGTAAGTGTTTCACTTCGGAACAAGCCTACTTCGAAGGTTATAAAATATATTTGGAACAATAATAAATATTTTTTAACAATTGTTACCTTATGTTATTTTCAGGTGAAAAACTATTAGAACAAAACTGATGGACCGAAGGTTTTTTCCTTCAACTTCATTTCTAATTTTTGAGCAACTGATCGGCTGCTTTAGAAATGCCGTGTAAAAAGTATTTTATTCAAATTTAAAATTACTTGAAATGCGGCCTTGTTCAGTTTTTTGCTCTTGTTCTAGGAAACATCGTGCTGTTTTGCCTAAATTCCGCTAGGTCCGTCGAACAGCTTTCAGAGTAGGTTTGAAGCCTGAATATCTTCGTAAATTCGTTCAATGGTTTTCGAAATACTCTCATTTGGAAATGTTTTTTACTTTTCTAAAAATCTTCGAAATTATAGATCCGATAAATCTAAAATTTGATATTTAAGAGTTTATTGATGACGCGCATGTTCGTGCAAAATTTCGTGAGGATCATATTAGACGATTCAAAAAAAAATGTACCAGCTCAGACAAAACCTTATCGAGTTTGTTAGAGTATAGAATTATCATACAGATGTATACTGCCTCGATTTGTAGAACTTTCTATTACCATAGCTCACTTTCCTTAAATAATATTTTCAAAGTTCTAGATCGAAAAGAATTCAACCGCCATGATGAAAGCTTCCGTCAAAAATACTAGGAAAAAGGCTATTACAATCATATGGATCTGTGTATCCAAACACAATTTTCAACGCCACCTCTGTCAATCTGCTGTTTGTTCAGCAAAGCGGCAGATTTGTCCAACACGATTTTAGGCAGGTTCTACAAGTTTGCAGACAAACAACATTTGTCGGTAATGGATAGCACGTTATCAGATTAGGCCCGCTTCTGTCAAATTAGTCACGGCGCAGTTCAAAACGGACTTTGCGTAAAACGATGCACAGCACGACAGCGGTCCGAAAATTCCCCTGGGATATCGAAAAAACCCTTCGACTGGGCGAGAAACGTGACAAAGAAGTCCGAAGTTATCGTAAAAGGATTTCGTGGCATTATTTCGTGACAAGAATGAAATAATAGTCTTAACTCTTCCACTTGAAGGCTCTAAACCCTTTGGATGAAGTGATGGAATCGCCAGAATCATAACAGAAATTATTTGGTGTGTTACAATTTTACAATACAGGAATTTACGCCAAAAAATAAAGCTTCGGAGAACAGATCTTATATTCGTCTTCGTTTAGTCCTATATGAAGGGTAACTTTTATTATTCAGTTATTGATGCAACAAACACTTAATTTGCTATTATAACTGCATAGCTCAGCCATCGTATTCCTAATATTCACACCTTTTTAGTGCTTGTATCTTGCATAAGTGTGCTCGTTTGTTCATTACAAATTTTGCAATGAAATTTTATGTAATTTACGGATAAACTAGAGACTTTAAACTTTGAAACAGAGCTCAGAACAGCATAATGTTTTGAACTGAAAAAAGTGTTTCAAATAATACATATGTGTCAGTCAGAAATGTTGCACTGACGTGAAGTCAGCAACTGCAATTTCGAAATATTAGTCGATCTTCAGATGGAGTCATCAGTGATCTGAAGATGGGGTAATACCTCGAAACATCGTCCGCAGCTGCGGACATGAACTCTTGAATTGTGAAAAACACTAATGGTCGCGAATACACAGACACAATATACTCTACCAAGCGATTCAGGCAAAGGACTGCATTACCGATTACTTCTATCGTTACCAACGTCGAAAAAAAAATAGTAAATAAAATTCAATTTCCACAAACTTGTCATTGATAAACAACAATTGTTTTACCACGCCGAGCCTTCATCAAGTTCTACAAATAAACTGCTTAGGCCAGTACAATGTAGATATCTGAAGAAGCCACATCGTGGTGAAAAAATTGTTGTATTATACACATATTTGTGGAAATTAAAATATTATCTGTACAGGACCTTCCAGCTCTGAAACTCGATTGTTCTTCCTCTTCTTTTTCCGCGTATTCTTCCTTGATAAGGTCTCGCAAAATTCTACCATATAATCGACTGAATGTGCTGGTCACAGATATTCCCCTGTAGTTTGAGCAATCATTCTTATTCCCTTTTTTAAATATGGATGAAATATATGCTTTCTTCCATTCGTCGGGTACTGGATGCCCGTTTAAACATCTATTGAAGAGCACGGAGATAGCTTGGAATAGCTTTTGTGTTCCATTTGCTCCTGGAGCAGGAGATTTTCCATTTTTCAACTTCTGTACAGCTCTTTTTACAGTTTCGATGTCTACTGTGATTGTTTCTCCTTCGATGTTCACTTCTGTTGTTGTTGTTGACGATGTCTCGATATACTCTTGTCTGGTTTCTGTCAGTAGCTGTTCGTAGTGTGACACCCAACTATCTATCGAGATTGTGTCAGTATGTGCTGTGTTGAGACCAGACTTCTTAAGTTGGCTGATGAACTTCCATGTTTCTGCTGTTTTACGTCCTCCCAGATATGAATCAATTTCCTGACACGTCCTAGCCCATACACTCCTCTTTGCTGCGTTGATTATTCCTATTGTTGTTCTTCTCATCTCAAGGTAGGCGTCTCTGTCTTCTTGGTTTTTAGTTGTTAACCATTTTATGTAGGCTTTGTTCTTTCTGTCGACCATCCGCTCTACTTCCTCATTCCACCACAGTTTTCTGCTCTTCGGTTTAGAAGTCTGTCCTAGTACTTCCGATGCTGATCTGCGTAAAGCTTCTTTTATGTGATCATAAATATTCTGGTTATTCAGGCTACTGATGTCTGACAGCTGTTCGTCTAATTTGTGCTGAAATCTTTGTTTTATACGTTCGTCTTGCATATTTTTCAGGTTCCACTTCTTATAGTCTTCCTCTACAGTTGTTGAACAGAGCTGGTTTGTTGTTTGGGTATGTAAGTTTGCTGTCTATCATGATTGCTCGGACAAAGTAGTGGTCACACAAGATTTCTCTATACACTCTCACATCATTAACTTGATGTGTTATGACATAATCAATAATGGACTTGAGGTCTCTTGCGTGCTGGATTCAGGTAAACTTATGGATAGATTTATATTTGAAGAATCTGTTAGTGATCCTCAAGTCATGGGTCCGACGGCAATCTATTAGTCTTTTTCCGTTATCATTGCATGGGTCTTCTCCAAACGGTCCAACAATAGGATCGTTCGTGCGGATGCCTGTCCTTCCATTGAAATCTCCCAGTAGAATAAGTTTACTGTTACCTCCAACACCAATTGTATGACAGAATTCAGTTTGTTGTATAATTCTTTTCTTGAGAATGACTCGTCATCAGATAAAGCATACGCCCCAATGATTGTGAGGTCTCTCTGCAAAATATTCACATTTAAGCGAATAAGGTTTTCATCAATAGCTTCCCAGTCCTTCACCTTACTCAAATGCCTCTTATGAATCATCAATGGCACTCCTTTTTTGGCTCTCCCATGCTTGGGGACTCCGCTAAAGATATGTATATAATTTCCAATCTCTTCTATTCCATGTCCTTTCTTTTTGATTTCGGTTAGGGCCGCCACATCAACGCCGTGGTTTTCCATTGCTACTGCGATCTCACCTTTCCACTTATTCCATGTTCCAAAACTCGCTGTCCTTTTTCCGTGCTTAAGTCGTTTCCTGTAATATCCGTCCATTCCGAGGCTTCGATTTGGCTTTCTAGTAAGTTAAGAAATTTTCTGGGTGGCAGGGAACCAGCCTGACTACCCAACCCCCACCCAGGAGGACCAGAGATACATCTGTCGGGGTTTCTATACCTTAGCTGGTGGGTATCAGTTATTTATAGGGCGCCGAAATTTCGCCCTTTCACCCTCTCTAGTTTGCATTCCATATACCCAGGGAGCACGCGACACATGTCTTCGAGGACGTTAGAGTAGGATTTGTTGGCAGAGCTGAATCCGATTCCTCGAACCCCCGACTTTTTCGTCGAGAACCAGTAGGCTTTCCTCCAAGTTTTGTTGCTACACTGCTACCAGCAGTGTAACCTCGGAGACCTTATACCAACCTTTGCCCCCTACATTCTACATTATTACAAAACTAATTTGTAGTAATTAAGTAATTAAAACAAATTGTAGAAATAACTGTTTTACTACCAATAAAAGGATATATTTCACATTTTCTTGTGACTCGAGTTTCGGGAAATGAACTATCCCATCAGACAACTGAAGACCTAACAGTGGTACCGAGGTATTTGAACAAAAGTGATAAATATTTTAAATATTTCAATAGATTCTAGGTAACACCTTATATTGGTACAGACGTTTACAAGCGGAACGTGATAAAAAACCGGGTTAAAAAAGAGGCCTTCTAACAGATATCGGAATGTCGGCAATCGACAAAGAAGGTTGTTAAACAGATGGTACCCATTTAAATATCTCAAATAATTTTTGGGGTTACATAGCTCCGTACAGTCATTCATTATTTTTACATTATTTGAGTTCCTAGTTAATAACAAATTTTACGATCGTTTTTGTGTTAAATTATAAATATTTCTATCAGAACTAATCTTATTTAAAGGATTTTGATCGAATTATTCTCTAACAAGGCAACTTATTTACACGGGTAAAACTTTGCCTTGACATTTCATTGATTTAGTGGGTATTAGTTTTCCATAACGGGTAATAATAATTTCTTCAAAGGAGTACAAAAAGGAACTGAACTTGAAAAGCTCCTTTAATTTCACTTAGGACAGGTGTATTTTTATGGCGCATGAGAATAACAGTATCCAATATAGGTGTGTTCCCAAAGAGTATTTGGGAATTTGTTGAATTCTCCTTCCTCTCAATGGCTTTTTTGATTGAAAGAATCTCCAAATAGTCCATCAATTCACCCCTATTATCATTATACTATATACTATATATCATTATACTATATACTGTATAGTAAAATGACATCTATCTCATTAAAAAAATTATTATTTTCTATATAATGTTCTGCAAAACCGGTTGATTTTTGGTTTTTCAAAATAGACATCCTACGTTCTTCGATTTTATGTTAAAAATACAGAATCAAAGAACATATGACGTCTATATTGGATGCTGTTATTTCCATGCGCCATAAAAATACACAGATGTCCAAAGTGTAATAAAAGAACCTTTTCCATTTTAAGTCTAGTTCCTTTTTGTACTCCTTTGAAGATAGCCTAAACACGTGTCAGGATTCTGAATAAACTGTGAAACATAAAAACTGTGTGAATTTTCTTTTTTAATCAAATTGTTATAATGTTTCACCTAGAGCCAACCGTATACTCCATTTTTTTAACGAGTAATAATATTTGATGTACAAGTTTTTATTTATGACAGTACTCTCAATAATCTATGGATCTAATATATTATAAGCTGACATTACATTTGTTTAAAGGGTTGGCTGGATGTTTTATGTATAGTGATATCTGTAGATAATAAAATATGGTAATTTCTACAAATTTGTTTTAATTTAAAAATGTTTGTATTGTGATTGTTGTTGAATATTTATCTCCATTATAATGGAGATAAATATTCAGAAAAATACGTTTTTTATAATCACCGAATCCTACTTCCGAACATAATTGTATATAGCTACACCTGAAAACTGGGAAGAAAAAGAAATTCTCAAAATACGACATGTTTTACAACATTATGGCCTCAGAAAGGTTAATTTATTGAATAAGAAAGGTAATAGGGTCACAGGGCAGTTGTAAACGCTAAACAGACATCAAGAAGAGGGTGAGCAGACGACCGTCATAAAGTGGCCGCTTTATGGCGCTGGTTATCTGTGATTTCACGATTTGGAAACATGGTCGTTCTCCTCTGTGTTATTTTGTTCCGCGATTGCAGCTATCCGTCATTCTAGTTGTTTGGAATGTATGCATTCCGATAAAGGGACTCTGAAATTGGACAATTCAGTAACCACTAAGAACATACAATGTTAATACTAATTGTAAACGAAAGAAGTGCATTTTTACACGACTTCATCCGTAATGAATACAATTATGGAGCCGTTCTGTATAGAATAACTACACAGCTCAAAAACCGAATATTTACCGAGTATTTAAAAAAAATGAGGCAGTATTATTATTTCCACAAAAATGTTTATAATACAGCAATTCTACTGGCTGATGGTGTCCAGTGTAATCGAGTTTAAATACAGTGTTGAGTACGTGACAAAATAATGGAAGAACAAGTCATAAAAACTCAAGGTGTTTATTGGAGTTTGCTCCAAAAAATGCCATTAGGGAAAGATATTCAGTAATGGAAATTTGTCAACATCTGTCAGTTCATTCAAAAGGATTTTACGGGCATTGTACCTGTTAATTTCAAGAAATTATAATAGTGTAAATCTAGAACTTTTGCTTTCGACGTGGATAAAAAATTAAATATTTTAGCTCATGGTTCCTTAAGGTGCAAGTATATTTCAAGATTAAAACTAAAGGAAGTATTATGTCGTTTCTGCACATGTCGATATTTGATTGTCATTTTTACTTCGAAGTCGTGTCGAAGACATTTTAAAGTTATTGTGACTTGTTCACTTCTAACTAATTAAATATTAGACTTGTTTATGAAATTTGGGATGAAATGATCAGCCAAATACTAGAACAGCATATCTGGCATTGTATGCTTTAGGTGTTTCGCAAGGGTAGTAACGCAACAGTTGCGACTAAAAACATTTGTGATATTTATCCAAGTGCATTAGACGTTCGCAAATGCAAAAAAAAGCAAATGGTTCAGATCCGGTAATTTTGATTATCCCTAAAAGGCGCTTCTGTATGTTTGGTGGAGTATATGCGGAATTATTCATTCTGAAGTGCTGAAACCTAAACAAACTGTTAATGCAAATCGTCATTGTGAGCAATTTGATCGATTGAACGAATCTTTAATCGAAAAGTATCCGGCGATTGTCAACAGAAAGGCGTTATTTTGCAACACAACAATGTAAGACCATTATGGAAGACGAAGCATGGAATATTCTAATGAATTTGTGTGGGCGGTACTGCCTCACCCAACATAGTCGCCCGATATCGCACTCTCGGATTTTTATTCATTCCGGTCGCTACAACATTTTCTTAGTGGCAAAAAATTTGAAAATTTGGATGATGCCATCTCGAGATATTTTGCTGAAAAACAAATTGAATTTCATCGGTCCGACATTGAGAATTTGCACAATAGATGACAAAAGATTGTTGATAGGTGATTACAATATTGATTAAAAATGAAAATTAAAACAAATTGTAGAAATTACTATGTTTTTCTACCAATAAAAAGATATGTTACACATTTTCTTGTGACAGTATCTAAAAAAGAAAACTTGTGTCGATAATTTATTCGTTTGAATTTAATTTAAAAACGTGACATTACTTTCAGATTCACCCATTATTTGATTTACATATACTGCTAAATATCGAAGGGGAAAATGAAGGAAAGGAATATTAAAATTTAAAGAAATTCTAAAAGTGTAAATCTAGTACTTTTGCTTTCGACGTGGATAATTTCATAATTATTGTTGAAATTACGCCTGAAACCCTTTAAATGAACAGCATATGTCGAATGTATGGAGTCCGATATGTAACTTCTTTGGTGTCCTTGGATTATATCTTGAATAATCGAACTGTCTGGCCAATATATACTGAAGGGCAGCGTTGCAAGTCAAATTGTAGACTCCAGATTTATTTTCTTTATTTGTTCGATTTTTTAGTCAGAAGCTCAACAAATCTTATCGAATAAGCGCCGTATTTCCCTGATCAGTCTTAAGCCGACTTAATCCTCTTTCCAAAACTCAAATTACAATTTCAAGTCAACCGTTTTTAGTTGATAGAAGACATAAGAAAGAATTCTCGGCGAGTATTTATTAAATTGATTTCCGAGAATGGGTTTAAAAATAAAATGAATTTCTTTGGCATAATTCCGGAAAGGATCTACTTTCAAATCAATGAATATGAATGAATAATATATATTTTGGGTTTCATTGAAACATCCGGTACTTTTGACACTTACCAATACTTAAATTTATAAAGCTTTCTTAATTGTTTTTTGTCGAAAAATAATTTCCTTTCCTTATTGTGACTCTAAAGAGGATGATTAACTCATCTGTCTTATCTACTTGAAAAACTTACCCGAAAATTTTAATATTCCTTCATTTTCCAAGTATATTTAGCAGTATATGTAAACCAAATAATGGGTGAATCGGAAAGTAATGTCGCCTTTTTAAATTAAATTCAAACGAATAAATTATTAACACAAGTTCTCATTTTTAATCAATATTATTATCAACAGCCTTTTGTCATCTAGTATGCAAATTGTCAATGTCGGACCGATGAAAAGCAATTGGTTTTTCAGCAAAATATCTCGAGATGGCATTTTGGACACCATCCAAATTTTCAAATTTTTTGCCACTAAGAAAATGTACAACATTTTCTACAAGTCTGGAGTCTACAAGTCAACTTGTAGACTCCAGATTTATTCTCTTCATTTGGTCGATTTTTTAGTCATTATCTCAACAAATTTTATCGAATAAGCGCCGTATTGCGCTGATAAGTCTTAAGCCGACTTAATCCTCTTTCTGAAACTAAAATTACTACTTCAAGGCAACCGTTTTCAGTTGATAGAAGGCATAAGAGAGAATTCTCGGCGAGTACTTATTAAATTGATTTCCGAGAATGGGTTTAAAAATGATTGGAAAATCGTTTGGCATAAGCGTATTATTCCGGAAAATATCTACTTTCGAATAAATGAAAATGAATGAATAATATATATTTTGGGTTTCATTGAAACATCCGGTACTTTTGACAGTTACTACTACTTAAATTTATTTAGTTCTCTTGATTGTTTTTTTGTCGAAAAATAATTTCCTTTCCTTATTGTGATCAACTCATGTCTTATCTACTTGAAAAACTTACCCGAAAATTTTAATATTCCTTCATTTTCCAAGTATATTTAGCAGTATATGTAAACCAAATAATGGGTGAATCGGAACGTAATGTCGCCTTTTTAAATTCAATTCAAACGGATAAATTATTAACACAAGTTTTCATTTTTAATCAATATTGTAATCATCTTCGTTATCAACAACCTTTTGTCATCTAGTGTGCAAATTTTCAATGTCGGACCGATGAAAATCAATTTGTTTTTCAGCAGCTCTCCACTGCAATTTTGAAGGATTTCATGAATGCTGCCATTACAAGAGATTTGTACAATTTTTGGGGTACCTGGAGGGGTCAGTGGGGCAAAACAGGCATCTCTGCCTAGTGCATTCATTGTTCTCCTTTTGGGTGTCTCACTGAACCGTACTGTTAATTTTGAATAAAGTTTGATTTGATTTGAAAACATTTCGGTATTCTTATAACATTTTTTCCTATTATTGTGTTGAAGACATTGACATTTGAGCTCTAGACTTGAGTTAATATCATTCTTAAGGGGAAGTCGCTTGTTAAAATACTTGCAACCTCGTTTTCTCTTAGTGTCTTCTTAGTGCTCATTTTTTGAAAACTGAACCTCGACGACTTCTAGAAAAAAACCGCGAGGTCCCTGGAAATGGTCGCGTTTCCTGAGAAAAACAAACCGAACGAAGAACGTAAAAGAACCATCCTTCTCACGCTAGATAAGGCATCCCTATCGCAGCGGGTGTCGGATATACCGGCAACGAGTTTATAATCCGAAATCAAACATGGTGGAGAGAGCACAGAGAAACGAAAGAGAAGGCGCATAGAGAGCGACGTTGTCAGGTGCGGTCGCGTTATCTCCACCAAACAAGCCGCCTCCTGTCATGTCGCCGCCCGCTAATCCCTATCGCTTATCTAGACGGGGTTTTTCGCCGAACAACTGGGACATTTTATCTGATTAGGACGGAGGATCTAGGTGACTAGGTGTTTTTCGTGATAATGGTACTGCCAAAGGAGAGGAACTGGCTAGAGTATCTTATTAATTTTCTCAGGTCTTACCTAAATGATTTGAAGTAAAACACTTTATTTCCGCTCATTTTTATTTTTCAACGACAATTGTTTCGTCAATTACATATTGACTTCGTCAGGTGAGTATGGTTACTAGTAACCTTGCATATCCATGTCAGAAATAGAAAATAAAATCTTCAATTCGAAACTACATGTAAATGTTCATTTCTGGTACTGCATCTCCGGAACATCCAGACAACTGAGTCAATTTTTGAATTTCTTGAATAATATTCAGCCAAAAATTAAATTCAAATTAGAAAAAGAATCGAACAGTATTACATTTTTAGACATTTTTAGAAAAATAGATTTCAACGTTTTCAGAAAACCCACATCCACTGATATATGTATTCCTATTGATTCCCCATCACCCATATTCACAAAAAATGTCAGCGTTTCAATCGATGATCCATAGAGCCTTCGCATTACCCTTATCAAAAAATGACCGCGAAGCTGAAGTCCAAACTATAAAATCAATAGCCGCGAACAACGGTTTCAACCCCAATATAATAGATAATCTAATTCGACAGAAACTATCTAAAATAGCTATGAGCCAAATTTATCCCATCATAAAAACCGAAGAAAATAAAAAAATCATTTCTCTGTCGTACTTTGGTAGCATAAGTCAAAAAGTGGCCAATAGTTTTTCAAAATCAGATGTCAATATTGCCTTCAAAACGCAAAACAAATTATCATCGGTATTATTTAACGCAAAGGACCCTACTCCAAACATACACAAATCAGGAGTTTATGAGTTATCTTGTCCTACGTGCAGTAATAAATATATAGACAATCAGGACGTTCCTCCAAGACGAGGTTCAACGAACATAAAATGAGTTTCAGGAAAAATAAACAAAATTCTACTTTTGCCACTCATTGTCTAAAAAACGGTCATTCCTTTCCCACAATAGATAATCTTAAAATTTTACATGTAGAATCAAAAGGGAAGAAACTCGATTATCTAGAATCTGTTGAAATTTTCAAATTAGTTCACAATAACAATAATGTAAAAATAATGAATGACTGTACGGAGCTATATAAATCTAAAATATTTGAGATATTTAAAAAGTAACATCTGTTCAAAACTTTTTTCAACGAACATAAAATGAATTTAATGAAAATCAAACAAAAATTCAACTTTTGCCACTCATTCTTTAGAAATTAGTAATTCCTTTCGACAAAAGAAAATCTTAAGAAAATTTTACATGTAGATTCAAAAGAAGATTATTCAAATTTTCAAATTCGTTCACAATAAAAATAATGTAAAAAATAATGAATGACTGTATGCAGCTTTTTAAATCCAAATATTTGAGATATGTAACAAAATAATGTAAAAATAATGAATGACTGTACGGAGCTATGTAACTCCAAAAATTATTTGAGATATTTAAATGGGTACTATCTGCTTAATAACCTTCTTTGTCGATTGCCGACATTCCGATATCTGTTAGAATGCTTCTCTTTTTTAACCCGGTTTTTTATCACGTTCCGATTGTAAACTCTGTACCACTATTAGGTGTTACCGAGAATCTGTTGAAATATTCAAAATATTTATCACTTTTGTTTAAATACCACTGTACAACTGTTAGGTCTTCAGCTGTCTGATGATGGGATAGTTCATTCCCGAAACTCGAGTCACAAGAAAATGTGTAATATATATTTTTTGGTAGTAAAACATAGTAATTTCTACAATTTGTTTTAATCATTTATCTAATTTTACTTTCATTTAATAAATTATAATTTAAGTTTACAAGAATATTATCGTTCATTCTGACATTTGATCTACTGTGAATAAACTTCCTTATCTAAGTGAAAGGAGGTAATTTTTGTATTCCTATATCTTCAATTATTCTTTTGCATATTTTGGATCACGTAGTACCTGCTGGCCAGTTAGATTCTCAAAAAACTCATCGAATAACCATTGTATTCTCTTAATATGGCCTCGGCCAACATTTTCCTATTTCTAAAACTCAAATAATCAAATAATTCGCGGTTAGTACTGAAACTGATTCCTTAAAATACGTTGAAAAATTGTTTTTATGAGTGAAAAAATCCTTGATGTACGTATTTTCGGCAGAAACCTACTTTGAAGAAGACATAATACATTTTAATGAATAATGCATATTTTGTTTTATTTTGACCTATTTTTGATTGTCTCGGTCTTAACTTGAAGGAAAATCATCTTCAATATAAGAAAAACAAATGTTAACTTCCGCTATTTTATTGAAAGTCATGGTACGACGAAACAATTGTCGCGTCGTTTATTAGTGACTATTTAAACTGAGGTATACAGTGCAAAACATGACCTTAAATACACAGCTCTGGTACAAAAAATAGAAGGGTGACAAGAAGTGGTTTACAATCATTGAAAAATGTGGGGGATCTGTTTGAGTCTATTTGATCATTTAATAAAATTTGTCTTTTATTATATACATTCTGTCAAGAAAGTACCGGGAATTATCGATTTAAATCTGGCGGGGCAATGAGGCAGGTAAAAATTTTTTTTCATAGGTTGGTACCACTGTCCTTAATTACTATGCCAAGCTTGAGCGGGATCTGTCAACTGGTGTGTTTGCAACAGCTGATTAAGTCAGTCGATGTCAGAGTGCGTGCCGATTTTTACTATGGGTGATTACTATGGGACGATAACGCGCCTTCTCACCGAGCTACGATTGTGACTGACTTTCTCGCCAAAAACTCAACAAACGTGCTTCAGCAACCACCGTATTCGCCGGATTTGGCTCCCTGCGACTTTTTCCTCTTCCCAAAACTAAAATTGCCCCTTCGTGGCACCCGTTTTGAGTCGATTGAAGCCATAAAACAAAATTCGGCGCGAGAGCTAAAGTCCATCCCGGAAAGCGCCTATAAAAAATGTTTCGATAATTGGAAGTGCCGTTGGCATAGATGTATTGGAGCAAATGGAGCCTATTTTGAAGGCGACCCAATAAATTTTGACGATTAAATGTAAAAATGTTGTTTTAATTGAAAATTCCCGGTACTTTCTTGACAGAGTAGTATATTGATCTCTAACAGATTTTTCTAACAGATTTAGTTTCCGACTTTTGTTTTCGATATGTAATATTTCATAGTTCATATTAAAATTATGACCAGTCTCTAACAAATGGTTGACATAAGTTGAATTTGGTTTATTATTAATATAACATTTTTCATGTTCTCGTATCCTTGTTTGGAATGTCTGTCCCACATATACATATGGGCAATCACTACATGTTAACTTATAAACTCCCGATTTTTCGTTTTTAGGAATATCGTCTTTATTATTCTTTATTAAGCTGCCTAAAGAATTAATTAATGGTTTTGAAAGATGTTGAAATTTTATTTTTTCTTTAAATATCTAGCAGTCTTTTCAGATTTTTGGCCTATGTAAGTATTAACGAAACAAAATTTATTTCTAATGAAATAAATTTTGTTTCGTTTGAGTTTGGAAATTTTGGATATACAAGTGATATTGCTTTCTTGTAATTTATTTCATCAAGTAAATTATCTATAATTAACGGATTAAAATCATTATTGAAAGCTATTTGATCAATGGTTTTATATTCTTTGTCAAAATTTTCTTTTATCATGAGTATTTTAACCAATCTATAAAGCATACTATTATAAGCTTATAATGTTCGTGAAAATGGATGCTTTGAAGTAGAATAAATCGTAGCATCTGTATGTGTAGGTTTCCTGTATATGGAAAAGTCGTGTCTATTATTAATTTTAGTGATTTTTAAATCTAAGAAATTTATGCTATTATTTACTTCTTCATGTGTGAATTATATCCAAACATTCACACATGAGGAAGTAAATAATTGTATCAATTTCTTAGATTTAAATATCACCCAAATTAATAATAGAAACGACTTTTTCATATACGGAAACCTACACATACAGATGGTACGATTCATTCTACTTCAAACCATCCATTTTCACAAAAATCATCAGCTTATAATAGCATGCTTTATAGATTGGTTAACATACCCATAACAAAAGAAAATTTTGACAAAGAATATAAAACCATTAAACAAGTAGCTTTCAATAATGATTTTAATACGTTAATCAAAGATAATTTACTTGATGAAATAAATAACAAGAAAGCAATATCACTTGTATATCCAAAATTTCAAAATTCAAACGAAACAAAATTTATATCATTAACTCACAAAGGCCAAAAATCTGAAAAGATTGATTGATTTACAAAATAGAAACGTAGATATTCTGAAAGCGAGAAATTTACTGCAGACAATACTGAGTAAAATACGTGAATTTAGGAGTAGCAGTACTTTGATACAATTTATAAAAAACTGGATATCGCAGATTTACACTCAAAACGTCGCAAGGAAGTTGAAGTGGCAGATTAAATACAACAACTGAGACAATTTTTTTTTTACTCTAGACATTATAGCGACTCAAATAGAGGTTAGGTTTTGCGACATTGAAAAACTACATTTCTTCGATCTGTTGAATAATTCAAAATTCTCCATTTAGGACATGTTTTAAAATTTACTTCTAAATGTTTTCATGAGATTCATTTAGATTAAAATCTGTAGTAAGAGTCAAATGAAATATAAAATAATGACCAAGTTATTTAGACATTACCTTATACATATATGTTTCGATTGGATGTTAAAGAATCACGAGTTCCATCAACAAAAAATGTTCAACATATAATTCAAAAAGGCCTTTTTTATTTTCCTTTTTTAAAGAATACATAGCACATTCTCCAGAGAAAGAACCTGATAAATTCAGACCCAAAATCTCTTCAGTAAGTAGGTATAGGATTTAATTGTTTGATTGTATCGGTCTCTACTTGTCGGAAATACATCTTGATGATTAAAGTAAAACAACTTAATTTCCGCTAATTTATTTAATTTCACAACAATTCTTTCGTCATGACAACATGACTTCGTCAGGTGAGTATGATACTGAGTATGTACTGTGAGTACTATAATGTAACATAATAATAATAAAATATAATTGATTAATAATATAATTGACCCTTTAGGACACTTCAATAAGTATAGGAAAAGTCAGGTAGAAAGTATAGGTACAAATCAGTTAGCATCTAAGGAATCAGAAAGAAAATCCCTAACTGAATAGAAACATTTCAACAGTAATATTTCCTTGATATTTCTTTCGAATTTATGTTCATTCAAAGATTTTATGTAAGATGGCAGATGGTTAAACAGCTGAATGCTTTGATATAAAGGAGAACATTCAAATCTACGAGTTCTGTGTTTAGGAACAAGGAGTTCATGTGAATTTCTTGTATGATGATCATGTGAACTCGAAAGTGTTTTCCATTCATTTTCCTTAGCATATAAAAGACACTTAAAAATATATATGCAAGGTAACGACAATATTATGTCGGCAATAAACTGCGGCTGACATGTTGAGCACTTTTTTTATGTAGCAATAGACACCGAGACAATTTTTTTAGATCGCTATAACCACTTTTTAACAAAATTCTGTCGAGATTTATATTAGTTGCTGCGAATAAACGGCCAACAAAATAATAAATTTAGAGTTATACTGCCAGTAAGCCAGTCGTACTGCTCATACCATGTATTTTGGAACTCCCGGATTTGATTTTCCGACCCCACCCATAGTCACAAGACATTTACCTAGATCTGGAATAGGTCGCTTTACTTCTTCAATTATGTATAATTTATCCGCATAGGAATGACTGGTGAATGGTGATTCATTAAAAAAAAATACAAAATCACAAGTACTTCGAACTACGAAATCACAACAAAGCGAAAACTAATCAGATTTCCCGATTGACCCGAATAGTGCAGAATAATTGCAGTTCGCCCTTCGGCGAGGCATGCCTCAAATCTATATTTAGAAGCCGCTTCAAAGGCGTAGGAATATTCTCTATTTCTCGTCACGTCGATGTAGACAACGCGCTAGACATGGAAGCGCTAGAGGCATACCTCGAACCGTTTACTTCATACAGGAAGTGAGATGTAATTTCATTCCAAATGAATGAGTTCTAAGATTTCAGACTCGCCCAAATTCTGAACAACTTTTGAGCGTCAAAAAACCGCAACCATTCACATCTCGCACTTAGCCGGAAAAGTCCCTAATTTCCTAGGGATCTCCTCTCTCCGAAGATTCGCAAAAAACCCGCTCCTGCCCCTGGATCCCTCCCATCGCCGGGCAACAAACGAAACATAATCGGGTCGGAAGGGGCCTGTGCCAGGAAAACAGTCTCGCGACAATGTAATAGCCGAGATGCGTCCCCAAGGAGGCATAACGCGCGCGCCTCGGTCCCCCAGCAATTATCGGTCGGCGCCACATCCGCGCGGTGAGCCTCTACACGGCCCGTCATCGCACGCCCGTTGACAAATGGGCCCCCCTAGGCCCGCCAAATGCCGCTGTTCTGGCCCGCAAATTTGATGCGACCGCGTTATAATTAATAGCGACGTTTAACTCCGAGGTCTTCGTTGATTCGGCCTCGGATTTATGTGTCTGTTGGGTTCTGATGAGTACAGATCGTTGATCGAGAAGTTTGATTGGCTTAGTCCAGTGGAATGAAGAATGGTTTCATCGGATATTATTTCGTCTTCCAATTATAGTAGCAGCTAGGTACTCATCTATGATCCCGAGAAATCTACCTACTTAAGGATGCGCTCCTCCCTACGCAAGCCAAGGTTATCTTCCAATACCATGCGGGGGAAACCTTTGTCCTATCTTCAGCTCCTTACCAAACCTAGTATTTCCTTTCTAGATTCCTTCATTCTCACTCGCCATACGCGAGGCGTATAAATTGCCAGTTCCCTTCAAATAATGCTAAAGTCAAAGTTCCAAACAAAAATACGCCAGGTGGGTAGAACTAATGGTTCAGAACCCCATCCTATATAGTGAGACAACCTCATGGATTCAGGGGAGGCAGAAAAACGACCGATCTAGATATCATAAAACTAAGAATGACTTTCAGTTTGCGACATAAAATATCAGGACGGACATACAATGAGGGCAAACGAACATACAGAGAAATTAGAGCAAGGACTAGGGGACATACTAGGTTTTACTGAAACACGGCTATCAAGAGAGAAAACACAAAATTAACATCTGGAGACGCCATTAACCAAAATAATGCAGTAAGTCAAGGGAAGGTAGCCTTTCTCGTCGAATAGATTATCTCGTGACGAAATACCACAAAATTTCTGAGTTATTAACATAAAACTAACAAAACTAAGTGATACATGCGCCAACGAGTACTGCACTAATCGAATTGATTGAACAGCTGTTCGAAGACATTCAACCTGCTAGAAACCACAATGTGTTATCATCATCGGAGATTTCAACGACAAAATATGCAAAAAAACAACAGAACGACAACGAATATATAGAAAATTTTTAACTGGAACCCGAAATGGGAGGGCAGATATTCTCGTAAATTTCCGTAACAACGAAAAACATGCGCCAACGAGTACCGCACTAGTCGTCAGCAGCCATATTCGTGGACATCACCCGTAGCTTATACCATTACCATAGCTTATAATCCTTATTAATTTTTCATGTATAAGTTCACATTTTCCTTTCTGTATTTCATGCTTGTTTTTCACTTTTTATTTACATCAATTCCCATGATCACATTCATAATAATTCATAGTTGCGATTACTAGTTGTGTTTTCGAAAATAGCAACAAACTGTGTTTTCATATTAATGGCTCTTGTGTGTTCAAAACTTGAAAATTTTCAGTCTAATTTAATATCTTCTACGGAGAATCGTCAAAATATGGCTTTAATTGTTGTTAAACAATGAGAATACTTCTCTAGCCTGGAATTAATAAACCAAAAGCCGTCCCTGTCCTAAAGAACCCTATAAGCGCAAGGGTTAAAGCCATAAAACCCCTCATTCCACGCACAGTTTTCCCAATAAAATAATCCATTAGTCACCCGGCTCACCTTAACCGGACATTTAAAGCCCAGATCACGGCGCGATTGAGTCTTCATTGGAGACCGGCTCGTAAAACGACAAAATGGTGCTCCACGGTCCTAAAAAGTCCAAAAAAACGGACAAAAGGGTTCCCATCGCGTGTATACGGCCCACGATACACCTGCCTGGCCGCCATCTTGGACGGCATTACGTGCGACGATGTCGCAGGCGATACACCTAATCTCATTTGAATATTTTTATGGATGTTAATCGCTGGCCGTAGCTCTTTGTCCGATGTTAGATGGATTTATGGCGTAAATGTTTGGATGTGTTCGGGATCGAAGATAGAGTGGTCATGTGAAATTTGAAAGTGGGCATAATGCGCGATGACCTCGACTGACTTGTGGAAACCTCTTCGAGGACGGAGATAAAAATGCTGCACATCGAAAACGTTTAATCGGCGTAGATGGATTTTTTATTGCCTGGTGCTCTTGGCGGATGTACATAATGGGTCTTCTCATACAAGGTGCTTTGGTTGAATATTTCGAAATGATCAAATTTAGACAGTGAATCTTCTACGTTCAAGGGTCATAGCAGGTAAAATCTGATACTTGTATGAAAAACGGCGAAAATATTTACACCAAGAAATATTATCTCATCAGAATGAATTATTTTCATATTTAAATATTTTAATATTAGCCTTGTACATATTTAATTTGAAAAAATTATATTTAACAATTATAACTTCAGAAATTAAATTAAATTAATGTCATATAAATACTACTTATATAAAACGACATATAAAATAAACATTCATTATAAGACATCCAAATGCTATAACAAAATCCAATAAATAAAATTGTTGACCAAAATCCTATAAATTAAATATTTTGAGTAGACAAAATTTTGATTCTGCTCTTATGAAAACAGATATCGTTCAAAAATGTTCAACATAATCTTAAGGATTTCATCATAAAACTATCTTACTTAGAATATTCAATATTATTGGATATCTAAGTTACTTTTTATGAAATTTCAAGATATGTAAAAACATTACTAAAAAACAAGTTTTATAAGAGACTTGCTTCTTCAGTACTCAATTATATTCATATTCAATAAAATATAACATCAATCAACAAAAATATCTGCTCACCTTTTAACAATTCAGAAAGTTTGTGGTAAATGAATACTGAAAATTTAAATGAAGTGTAATGTTAACTCAAATAATTCTGTGGTTTACCATTGATCTAAAAGATTAAAAGGCAATTTAACGGCCTCTGTTATAACACAAGGACTATCTGTATAAAGAATGTTAAGGAAACCAAATAAATATATATTAATATAATAAAGAATTATTTTCTGGCGTGTTAAATACCTAGCTTCAATTTTGGGGACCCTGCAACATCTCTCAATTTGTTTAAGAGCGTTCAAATATCAAGAAAGAATTGGTCATCTTTTTAAGGTAATAATTATTCCACTTGAAAGACATTTTCAAAGCCCTACTCTGAAGGTGTCAAATTCTCAAATTGGGACCGTTTGATTTGCACAGACATTTTAGTGGATTTGCCATTCAGTAATGATTAAGACGTTTTTGAATAAACTAAGAATAGTGTTCAGTACGTCTCTGTGTATAAAAAACACCAAGTAAGCATTTTAGTACATCGTAAAATTTGAATAAACAAAAAGAATAAAGTTCAAATATATACGATTGTTAAAACCTTAATAGGGGTCTTAAATAAAAGATTTCGACCCGAAGTGGTTCTACATAAAACCGCAAAATTTATGGTTTTTCCTAAAATCATTGAAGACAACCAATTGATTGATGAAACGGGTGGATCATCACATCAGACAATACAAGGATGAAAACATAAATATTCTGGAGTCCATTGAAGTCAGCTTGACGTAAGTGAAACAAATTCATACAATGTACATTTAACGATACTGTTTGGAATATGAGAATGAGTACGTACTCTGCTCTAAATTATTATTTTCTTATTATCCATACGAAAATGGCCTTTCTTAAAAAATGTTAAGAGGATCTTGTCCGTTATTTCAATCCTCAGAAAATTTCTCAATTTATTTTCAAGCAAATCGTTAATATCTATCGTAAATGTTTATTAACGATTTTTTTTGGTTTTTCTATATTTTTGGGATTATTTGTTTATAAACGTTATTAATATTATTATTAAATATGTCAAGTCACTGTTGCGACTGTATATCTAATGAAATGAAAACAATCATCCTTGATTCACACTTTTTTATTGAATAACTGATGACGCGTTTCGTTTATATTGTAACTTCTTCAGATAATTCAGACAATTATTGTTTTCATTTCATTTGATATGGATTTAAATCAGCTAAAATCCACTTATATTCAACTGTATATCTATTATTTTGTACCAGACATATTTGAAACAACTTTTACATCAAAAGCTGATATTTTTTGAGTAAATTCATCATGAAAAAAGAATTCATCAAAGAATTTAAATGACAGAAGCTTTAGCGTGTAAGTTTATTTCTGATCTCATAGAGTTCAATGTCTTCCAACAAGAGATTCAATTTGGATATCGTGCCATTTGGAAGTGTCCATTTAAACTGACAAAATCATTACATTTAATAAGTATAAATTGTGAAGTTATAAAAAATTTTCATGTTACTCGAAAAGGGTACTTTAGTTATTTATTATTATTATATTATCCTGATATTTCATGATCTGTGAAGATCTTTCAGAAGGTTTTTCCAGATAAGAAAGTACCGGGAATTATCGATTTAAATCTGGCGGGGCAATAAGGCAGGTAAAAATTTTTTTTCCTAGGTTGGTACCACTGTCCTTAATTACTATGCCAAGCTTGAGCGGGATCCGTCAACTAGTGTGTTTGCAACAGCTGATTAAGTCAGTCGATGTCAGAGTGCGTGCCGATTTTTACTATGGGTGATTACGTTGAGCAAAGAATTTGTTTAAAGTTTTGTGTTGCAAATGAATTTTCGTGTGCCGATGCATTGAAAATGTTGCAAAAGGCCTTTGGTGATAATGCTCTATCGAAAACTCGTGCATATCAGTGGTACAGAGCCTTCAAGGACGGTCGTGAAGTGGTCGCCCATCGACGGCTTCGATCGAAGATAACGTCGATAAAATTAAGGAAAGGGTGCTGGAAAACCGTCGTACCAGCTTGAGAGAGATAGCACAGGATCTTAAAATATCCCACGAGTCCGCACGTACGATTTTGATTGATATTTTGGGCATGAGAAAGGTGGCCGCACGACTCGTACCGAAAGACCTGAATTTTCTTCAAAAACGTCATCGCGAACAGGTTGCTTCAGACATGCTGGATCGCTGTAATTCCGATTCTACATTCATGGAACGCATTATAACTGGTGATGAGACCTGGGTCTACGAGTACGATATGCAAACAAGCCAGCAATCATCGGAATGGGTGGCAAAAAATGAGTCGAAACCGAAAAAACCACGCCAAAGCCGCTCGAAAATGAAGGTGATGCTCATTGTTTTCTTCGATATCCGTGGTGTGGTGCACTACGAATTCGTTCCAGAGGGTCAGACGGTAAACAAGGAGTATTACCTAGGCGTTATGAAACGTTTGCGTGAGCGTATCCGTAAGAAGCGGCCAAATTGGTGGGCGAACAACTCATGGATTTTGCATGACGATAACGCGCCTTCTCACCGAGCTACGATTGTGACTGACTTTCTCGCCAAAAACTCAACAAACGTGCTTCAGCAACCACCGTATTCGCCGGATTTGGCTCCCTGCGACTTTTTCCTCTTCCCAAAACTAAAATTGCCCATTCGTGGCACCCGTTTTGAGTCGATTGAAGCCATAAAACAAAATTCGGCGCGAGAGCTAAAGTCCATCCCGGAAAGCGCCTATAAAAAATGTTTCGATAATTGGAAGTGCCGTTGGCATAGATGTATTGGAGCAAATGGAGCCTATTTTGAAGGCGACCCAATAAATTTTGACGATTTAATGTAAAAATGTTGTTTTAATTGAAAATTCCCGGTACTTTCTTGACAGAGTAGTACATCTGTATAAGAATTCTAATTGCAAACAAGCCTAACCAAGTTTTTTTGATCGCTGAAACCTAAGTAGCAAACATGCGCATGTTTCGAAACTTCGGTTTCAATCGTCAGTGCCCTGTAATGTCCAACGACTACAAATCTGCAACGCCTGTGTATTCGCTCTACACAAGAGCCATCTAGTGCACGCATACACGACATACCTCAGAGAGCCAATTCAAGCAAAGAACTGTATTCCCGATTTTTTTAATAATACAAACGCAGATAACTTTCCTTATGCTCAAGTCGGATCCTGTTAAGCAGTGATGTTCATAATCAGCATATTTGTATTTAAATGAACAAGATTGATCTGTACCAAATATCATTAATAAGGAGTATGAGCTAAGCAATAGAAAGTTCTTCAAATCTGGACAGTGTAACATACATCTTTTTGATTGTCTCGGTCTTTACTTGACGGAAATTCATCTTCAATATAAAAAAAACAAATGTTAACTTCCGCTATGTGAGTTTAAATACTCACCTGATGAAGTCATGGTATGACAAAACAATTGTTGTGAAAATCAACAAAATCGCGGAAGTTAACATTTGTTTTTCTTATATTTAACATACATCTGTATAAAAATTAACAAAAAAGCCCGACTTTTGTTGATCGCTAGGACATAAGTAGCAGACATGTGCATGTTTTGAAACTTGTTGGTTTAATCGTCCGTCAGTGCCCTTTCATGCTCCTTATTAATTATATATGGATCATTGAAATATGGGATGCTTATGAAATCCTTCATCTCTATAAATTACACCTGCTTCAATTATAAAAGTATTGTCTGTATCTTCACTTCAAAATAACCTAACAGTAGAAACAGGTCGTGCTTATTGAAAGTGTATATTAGTTGAAAATGTTTTCTTATGTACCAATTTGTTTTTCACATTTTTACAGTATCCCAATTCACATTAAATGATGAAAATAAAGTGATGAAAATCATGCAATGATTAAACATGGAAAATGAGAGAACATCTACAGGTAGTCGAAATTGACATATGAAATTGATACAAAATTTCCAAGAATATTGTTCATAAGTCCAAGAGTTACTTTAAGGATAATCCAAACCCGAATTCCACAAATCCAAATTTCCCTTGTTTCGGACAAATTGGGTAATCCAGGTAATAATACTTCAAAATTTAAGAATTTATGGATTTTAAATGGAGCTTGAGTATCTCCTGAGTAATCGAAACTTAATACAATTTAATTATTCTGGGAAACGGAAATGGGATTCATTGAGAAGGATTGAATTAAGAAGAGCTGCTGTCATTATCGAATATTGTCCAAAATATGACACCCCCTTTTTTGTTATTTTCAATACCAAAAAAGACATAATTCTCGTTACTCCAACATAATATTATAATGACTCATAAAGACCAAAAATAATATGAAAAACGGTTCTTTATTTTCATCAAATGACATGGGTTTGCTATGAATTATCATCTAATTGTACTGAATAATAATGCAAAGAAATTTTCACCAGTCCATAGAAAACCTGTTAAAATAAGGGCACCCTAAAAAGTACATAAAAGTTGAAAAATAAGTTATGTAGTTTCTAATATTATCATTGCTGAACAAAAATCGAACCAAATTGAAAACACCTTTAAAAAATATATTTTGATTCCTATTTATTATTATGAATTGAACACATGACGCATTTCGCTACATTGTGGATTCTTCAATTGCCTTCAAACATTTAATTAGTCTACAATAACTTTCAACCACATTCAGGCCAACACCATAAGAAAAAAATTCAATTATTGAATATCCTTTAACATAATCAGTTAACGGTCAGTTATACAGACTGAAGTCTGGAGAAATAGCTATGTTCAGCATAGTTCTTATTTTATGTTCATTATTAAAGCATAACAAAGATTATTTTTAATAAGTGAAAACATTTGTTCACAAACTACAAAAACAGACAAAACAATCCTTGAATAAAATAATTCTTTCAGCAATGAAAAAATAGAAATGTAGAATACCAATCACAACATGCTCCCAACACAATTCTATGTTCCACTATTCAAACACAGAACCCAGCCATTTTCCCATGCAAGCTTTAAACCCAGGAAATGGGGCATATTTCATTCAAACCGGAGATCTTATCTTATTTTGTCATTGTTCAAACATCGTTGAAGTATTCAGATTTAAACTTAAAACAATCCTCGACATGCAAATAAGGCAAACAAATTAGATCAGAACAGAATAGCATTGGAATCATTGGAAAGCTAGCTCGATAATAAATCAACTTGGCATTCTAGCATAGCATGAAAATAAGGGAAAAAAGACATAGAAGGAATAATTTCAATTTCGTACCATTAGTTTCCAGTGCTCCAGAGTTTTCTAGTAGCACGAATTCTGACAATGGACTATCGTCTAAAACAAAAAAATACAATCATCCGTGTGAAGTTAGAAACCTCACAAAAACTGATGAAAATTCAAAGTGTCCGACAAAGATTCATAAAGATACATTAATAAAATAGTTTTTACATTTTGATCTTATTGCATTGCCAAAGTTTTGAAATTGCAATGAAAATAAAATAAAAAGTTAAGTGATTTTAATTCACGAGATAACCAAGAAGTTTGAAGAGATATTGATGATTTAGTAAATAATCTGAAAGAGTTGATTGCGCATATCTTAATTATTCAAGATGATATGACATGATATTATTTAACAGTAATATATGACATTTCTCTTATAGAGATTGTTTTTAGTCTGATTTCTGAAACATACTCGGTATTGAGGCAAATTTGTTAAAACATGTGGCAAATACTTTATTATAATCTTTGATTGTTTCGGTTTTTACTTGACGGAAATTAATCTTAAAACTCATGAACGAAAAACTATTTTAAGTGAATTTTATTGTTTACACAGCATTCATTCAGTCATACTGACTTTATCAGGTGAGTATTCAAACCTGAGTATACAACTGCAAAAATATTTTAAGTACTAAACTATGTTTACAAAAAATATAAATTGGAAAGTCAAAAATAGAAAGCGAAGAAAAGTTTACAATCATCAGGGAAATTTCTAAAAATTACTTAAAAATATTGAGCAGTGGGATTTGTTCAGGTCTGTTTGATTGATCAATAGGATTAGTTTTTGCGCTCTTGTTCTAGGAAACAACGTACTACCGTTTCGCCGAAATGTCTGTTATTCACGAATTTAGTCGAAAGCGGTCTTACAAAAAAAGTTGAACTCACAGATGAAGAATTAGAATAAAATAAAAACAATAATTGTTTAATTCACACTTTTATTGAGTAAATAATGACAAGTTTCGTTACATGGTATTTTCTTCAGATCATAAAGACTACTGATTTCTAAACAAACTGTCTTGCTTTTACATACATTTATCAACTTACAAATATTTGAACAAAACGGCTAGAATTTTTGAATTTAAAACACTATTACTTTATCATTTAATATATTGTTATTGAACACAAGATATTTCTTATCTCCTCAATTAATTGAGGAGATAAGAAATAATCTTAATATATTATGTAAACCTAATAATTCGCAATTGAATAAAAACAAATACACCCTTACAACCTTTTTTTACTCTCCTCTATATTTTTTGTGAACAGAGTTTAGTACCTAAGAACATTGAATACTTAATTATCTGATATGTTTCAATATTACCCTGATACTCCTACAACTTCTGTAAATATAGTTTTATATAGTTTGTGATATGCAAAAGTTCAGTTGTGTGTGGTTAAGCTTTATTACTTTGTCCTTACGCCACTTGCAGTGTTAATTTTATACACAACAGTGAAATAGTGGCCAGAACAGTTTCACTAGAAAATATCTCCTTTTCTATCCAGGAGCGACCTGAACTCTTCGGTTTCCTAGTTCAGCACTCTACCACTTAGCTATCTCTCTGATGAAGGCATGGTATGACGAAACCATTGTTGTGCGAACAATAATATTCAGCGGGAGTTGAAATTGTTCACCATTTACAAATTGATCACAATTTTTTCTTCCTATTTTTTTGCCATTTCAATTGGTTCTTATTGTTTCTTAAACATCTCATTGTCTCGACTGAATCGAAAATGGCAATTATTCAATGTAATATTTCAGGAAAAACCCTCTAGACATTATAAAAATTTGAACAATAAAAGTAATTATTAATGTGAAAAGTCATATATATTTATATATATATATATATATATATATATATATATATATATATATATATATATATTTATATTTGAAATTAAAAACTTTAGTAAAAAGTTGCGTATTGGTTTTTTCTATTCAAATCGATAGTTTTGATGCATAATATGATGAGGGTTGATTTTCTCACTCTTTTGTGATAACATTTCGGAATTACAAAAACCGTTTAAAAGGATATTAAATTAGCGTTAGCGATTTACGAAATTTCATTCTTAATTATTTATTATAGGATATATTCATTAAAAACAGATAAATTTCTCACAATTTCAAAGGACAGAAACATACAGGGGAAGGGGCTTGAACGAAAAATTTCATGAAGAATCCCCATGAATAGCCTGTACATAATTTCAATTCCATATCGATTTAGTTTCACCAATTTTATGTGAAGAAATTGTGATTAAAATTAATGTTTACTAATCAACGTAAGCTATTAAAAGATTTCAAACCTTGGCTTAACGTATTAGGATTATCTTTCATAATAATATTGACTATAGAAAAGATCGATGGAACATTGAATTCTTATAAATCTGTCTGTAATTTCTGAATTTCAAATCGAAAATTAACCTGAACAAATAACTGTAATATGTGTAATATATATTTTTTGGTAGTAAAACAGTAATTTCTACAATTTGTTTTAATTCTGAACAAATAATTTGGACTCGACAAATTTCAAACAAATTGATTGATCTCATGATATCTAAATGAAAAGATAATAATAAAATTATTTACTATATTATATTATTTACTATATCAAAGCAAAAACTGAGGTTTTTCTGGGGAGAATGGGATATTTGACGAATTTATTGTACCTTATATTTTCTGAAATGTTTTGAAAATGATTCATATTCTTTTTCCTTATTTTCTTCATCACATATTGTTTTATCACGCTCATTTGGTGAAAGATATCAAAAATGTCGGGTTATATTGATTATTCCAATTTGTATTTTCATATTGAATCATTACATAAGGGATTTTTCAAACTGCCAGGGCATCACGAACAATTTTAATCACTTTGCCCATAAATACAAATATCAAACTGAATTTGCTAAATTATTTTAAACAAATAAAAATTGTTAGAATCAGTTTCTTAATGAGACTTGATCCTCTTTTGTAAACTAATTATTTTTTGAAATTTTCAAAATTAATGTTCATATCATAATATTGAAATAAAACAAGTCCAGAAATTCTTGTAATTTTTATGCATTAAGAGTACATTTAAAGTCTAACACAAATTTTAAAAAATTCTTTCTGAACGCAATGGTCTGCATTATTAGTAAACGAAATGTATTATCATTAAAATATTGGACTTATTAGTGAATTATAATTTGTCTACTCAATCAATTCTCTAGCTGGACCGAAATTTATAATTATGTTTGAACTGCATAAAATTCTTTCGCAATGATTATTCAGTACAGAGTGAATAATGGATTTCATTGAAAATTCCAGGAATTTATTCTTCTAGTGAGTTGAGCCAGGTATTGTAGCTTATTCAGATACATTTCATATATTTTGTTATTGAAGTAGTAAAGGAACAATGTGGAAATATGAATATTATTCATTACAACCTCTATCAGTAGCACGGATCTTTTGGATGCTAAAATTGATGTGATTCACTAAATAAAATTAAACTCACCAGGATTCGGCTGAGATTGATACGAAGTTTTCTTGATCCACTCATAAGGACTTCTTGCTGTCGTAGGCCTGCCACCATTTCTCGGATGAACACCTCCACAAGAAATCGCGTTTGCACCATGATGATGGCTAGGGTGGTTTGAAAAGTTGGAAATATTGGTAGGAGTCGTAGGACTCAAATTTTCCAATCCCGAACTAGAATTGCTGCTCGGAGATAGAGTTACGGTAGGTGATGGTAATGGGTTCACATCATCCATCCGCTGATCGCAATGCTGATGAGACAATGCCGGGTTCATCTGGAACAAGTTATGCCCTAAGTATTCCATGTACTCGTTGGGAAACATCGTTGGGTGGTGTTGCCACATGTTAAACTGTTCATCTTGCATGCAGTAAGGGTTACCAACGTTTGATATCTGAGAGCCAGTCGGGTACGATTGGTACCAAGGATGTAACCCTCCAGCATGTCCTTGATGGGCTTGGTGCATATGGGAAGCAGCAGCTGCTGCATGTCCATGAAAGCCCGAAGTTGCGGGATGTCCATGATGTCCCGACGTACCAGGAAAATGCGAAGAATGTACTGTGTGATGACCAGAAGGACCTGGAAGCGAATATCCGGAGAATTGGTGAAGACCAGAAGCGCTTGCTAGATGATGAAGTGAAGCAGCGCCATGGTGCGATATACTGGAAGCACCATGAGGAGAAACTGTAGACGCACTTTGAGGAGAAATGTTAGAAGTATTTTGAGAGGAAATAGTGGTAGTGTTTTGAGGAGAATATCCGGAGGCACTATGAGATGAATATCCAGAAGCGCTATGAGGAGAAAAACCAGAAGCGCTATTAGGTGAAATTGTTGAAGGGCCGCTTGGTGATAGCCTCGCTGTTCCAGTGGCATTCTGCAGCATTTGGGCAAGTGGAAAAATATTCTGACTGTTATTAGTAGAACTGGGAGAACTCTGAGGGTTCTGCATCCCTTGATTACGAAACAAATGAAATGAATTCGTGTTATCAGACTGCATCTTCGCTAATTTCACAAACTAGTCCACTCAGGCCAAGAAGGCCGAGTTCGAACGTTCAAACAGTTCCTTTAAACACCACGACACTCACACGCGACAATGACAGTTTATGGTAATTTAGCACTCGAAAACGTTCCACGCGAATTGAATTTCTTGCCATGAACAACCTACGCACCCAACAGTCGTTACTCGGAAACTAAGGATTAAGGATTATCTGTGATTATAGTGATACTAACACCTGTAGGGGGAGGCCTCGTTACGAACGCCGACCAATAGGAGTAGAGTGCCATTGTTATGGCTGTGCGTTAAGATGGTGGGGAGGTGCCTTTTACTCCCACTAGTCTACAGGTGGTATGCGCGCTAAAGCTCTGCTTTGCCTTGATCAATCCATATTGAGGGTGTTGGAAATTATGATTAGAATGGAAGACAACAAATAATAGGGCATTACTGAATAAAATAATATAGATTTTCTCCACATTTCATTAAGTTAACGAGAATTTAGTTAGATGAATCACATAATACGTAGATTTCTAATTATTATCTTGAGTTATTAACGAAACGCGTCACGTAAACAACTCAATGTAATGAATAGAAAGAATCTATATTATTATATTTAACTAAAATAAATTTCCGTCAAGCAAGGATCGATTCAATTAAATTTAGGGGAGTATTGTGTCAAATTTCATTACCGTACAAAATAAATCAGGAATATTTCAGTACATACAGCATGTTACGTAATTATGCTGCCAAATTCAAATCGCAGATTCCTCGTCGTTGATGAACAATATTTTTTTGTACAAAATTTCGCCACGAAGATAAAGAACGTTTAAGGTGAGAAACAATAATAAATTTCGCTAAAACTCAAAAAATTCTCTGAACTTACAGGAGGAACTTTTATCCATGATTTACTCAATTTAGTAGCCTATGTATCTTTTCTACAAGGTTACATAATTTATTTTCCCAAATATTCACACCACTAGAGGAAAACAAAATTTCAAGCTTCTCGAATTCGTGATTTAATTTTGAGCTGATAATTTCCTAACAACCCCTTTCAGTATTCTAGTATTTCTCAGTATTTAAGGCAGGTTCAAGGTAACAGGAATTATAACACTAATGCGAGTGTGATGAAATGTCGGCACAGTACAGAAAAATGGTCAGCAGATGTTATTTAAATCAAATTAAAATTTTTGTCTCGAAACATTATTCATTTACACGTGGTGAGTTGTTTGATATGGGTTAGTTTTTTGATTTTGATATTTGGATATATTTCAGGACTGAAGACGGAATTGCTTAGAACTATATTTGTTTTTCGAAGATATAGTGCATGCTTTGAGAAATTTCTGAATTTACTTATTCGAATATTTAAATATATTAAACATTTCAAATAAATTATATTCTTTGAGAGATCCTTTAAGTGTGTTCATGTTTTTAAGATGCAAATGGCGTTCTCAAAGCAAGACCAGAAACAAATTTTGTCTCCTTTAAATATTTATTTATTAATTTCAGGGACTTTCGTATATCTTTTGGTTTATTTATTCCATTTGACATTGTATATTGAGCTTAGATTATATACGTCTATTAAATATAAGCGGTGCTTGTTTTAGACATTAATTTAATTCTAAAAGTTTTTTGAATAAAAATTTTTAAATTAAAATTGTAGAAGATAAACATATATCAATTTGTTTTAATATTCAAAGTTTGTTATATTTCTTCTATCAAGTAAAAGGCCTTTATATTTTATTAAAATTTTAGATTTACATAGATCTTTATGGTCATTCACTATATTTCGATTAATATTATGTTATATTCGAAATTTCCCCAAATAGTTAAACTTCCTGCTATTTCTATGTTCATCATTTTGAATGAACTGTCTGATCTATATACTTGTTATGTATGACATGTTGAAGATGTTAACGTAGTAAATTCTTAGGATAATAAACCTATGAGCTCAACTCATGAACTCCCCATTTAAGTATGTATGTTTGCGTTGATTCTTTCGTACTAAATAATGTTTAACGGCGGTAATGATATTTAATTTTAAACTTCTTCACTGTTGTGTAAATCTAAAATTTTCAATATATGCATATATTTTATAAGCTGGAAAACACCACGTTTTTAAATATTGGAAAATTTATATAAGATTTATTTGAAAAATCTACAATGTTATATGTATGACTTATTTCTATCGGCTTCGATCGATCTGATAAGAACTTATATATCATCTGCTGAATTAGCTGTATGGAATTATTTGTTTTGCAGTTCAACGGCGGTATTACTTAATTTTAAACTTTTTCAGCACTGTGTAAATTAAAAATTTTAATATATACATAAATTTCATGAGGAAAATACATTTTCAAGTATTGAAAAACTCATATAAGTTTTATTTGAAAAATCTACAATGTTATCTGTATGACTTGTTTCTATCGAATTCGATCAATCTGATAAGAACTTATATATCATCTGCTGAATGAGCTGTATGAAATTATTTGTTTTGCAGTTTAACGGCGGTATTACTTAATTTTAAACTTTTTCAGCACTGTGTAAATTAAAAATTTTAATATATACATAAATTTCATGAGGAAAATACATTTTTAAGTATTGAAAAACTCATAAGTTTTATTTGAAAAATCTACAATGTTATCTGTATGACTTGTTTCTATCGAATTCGATCAATCTGATAAGAACTTATATATCATCTGCTGAATGAGCAGTATGGCATTATTTGTTTTGCAGTTTAATGGCGGTATTTATATTTAATTTTGAACTTTTTCACTACAGTGTAAATCTAAAATTTTCAATATATACATGTGTTTCATAAGCTGGAAAACTCGTTTTTATGTATTGGAAAAATGATATAATTTTTATTTGAAAAATCTATAATGTTATATGTATGAATTATTTCTGTCGACTTCGATCAATTTGATAAGAACTTAATATCATCTGCTTAATCAGCAGTATGGCATTATTTGTTTTGCACATTAACTGCGGTATAGATATTCAATTTTGAACTTTTTCGCTACTGTTTAAATCTAAAATTTTAAATATATACAAATATTTTATAAGCTGGAAAGCACTTTTTAAGTCTTGGAAAATTGATATGTTTCATTTGAAAAATCTATAATGTTATATGTATGACTTATTCCTATCGGCTTCAATCAATCTGATAAGAACTTATATATCATCTGCTGAATAAGCTGTATTGAATTATTTGTTTTGCAGTTCAACGGCGGTATTACTTGATTTTAAACTTTTTCAGCACTGTGTAAATTAAAAATTTAAATATATACATGTGTTTCATGAGGAAAATACATTTTTAAGTATTGAAAAACTCATATAAGTTTTATTTGAAAAATCTACAATGTTATCTGTATGACTTATTTCTATCGGCTTCAATCAATCTGATAAGAACTAATATATTATCTGCTGAATGAGCAGTACGGCATTATTTGTTTTGCAGTTTAATGGCGGTATTTATATTTAATTTTGAACTTTTTCACTACAGTATAAATCTAAAATTTTCAATATATATATATATATATATATATATATATATATATATATATATATATATATATATATATGTTTCATAAGCTGGAAAACTCGTTTTTATGTATTGGAAAATTGATATAAGTTTTATTTAAAAAATCTATAATGTTATATGTATGAATTATTTCTGTCGACTTCGATCAATCTGATAAGAACTTAATATCATCTGCTTAATCAGCAGTATGGCATTATTTGTTTTGCACATTAACTGCGATATTGATATTCGATTTTGAACTTTTTCGCTACTGTTTAAATCTAAAATTTTAAATATATACAAATATTTTATAAGCTGGAAAGCACTTTTTAAGTTTTGGAAAATTGATATGTTTCATTTGAAAAATCTACAATGTTATATGTATGACTTATTTCTATCGGCTTCAATCAATCTGATAAGAACTTATATATCATTTGCTGACTTAGCTGTATGGAATTATTTGTTTTGCAGTTTAACGGCTGTATTACTTAATTTTAAATTTTTTCAGCACTGTGTAAATTAAAAATTTCAATATATACATAAATTTCATGAGGAAAATACATTTTTAAGTATTGAAAAACTTATATAAGTTTTATTTGAAAAATCTACAATGTTATCTGTATGACTTGTTTCTATCGAATTCGATCAATCTGATAAGAACTTATATATCATCTGCTGAATGAGCAGTATGGCATTATTTGTTTTGCAGTTTAATGGCGGTATTCATATTTAATTTTGAACTTTTTCACTACAGTGTAAATCTAAAATTTTCAATATATACATGTGTTTCATAAGCTGGAAAACTCGTTTTTATGTATTGGAAAAATGATATAATTTTTATTTGAAAAATCAATAATGTTATATGTATGAATTATTTCTGTCGACTTCGATCAATTTGATAAGAACTTAATATCATCTGCTTAATCAGCAGTATGGCATTATTTGTTTTGCACATTAACTGCGGTATTGATATTCAATTTTGAACTTTTTCGCTACTGTTTAAATCTAAAATTTTAAATATATACAAATATTTTATAAGCTGGAAAGCACTTTTTAAGTCTTGGAAAATTGATATAAGTTTCATTTGAAAAATCTATAATGTTATATGTATGACTTATTCCTATCGGCTTCAATCAATCTGATAAGAACTTATATATCATCTGCTGAATAAGCTGTATTGAATTATTTGTTTTGCAGTTCAACGGCGGTATTACTTAATTTTAAACTTTTTCAGCACTGTGTAAATTAAAAATTTAAATATATACATGTGTTTCATGAGGAAAATACATTTTTAAGTATTGAAAAACTCATATAAGTTTTATTTGAAAAATCTACAATGTTATCTGTATGACTTATTTCTATCGGCTTCAATCAATCTGATAAGAACTAATATATTATCTGCTGAATGAGCAGTAGGGCATTATTTGTTTTGCAGTTTAATGGCGGTATTTATATTTAATTTTGAACTTTTTCACTACAGTGTAAATCTAAAATTTTCAATGCACTGTGTAAATTAAAAATTTTAATATATACATAAATTTCGTGAGGAAAATACATTTTTAAGTATTGAAAAACTCATATAAGTTTTATTTGAAAAATCTACAATGTTATCTGTATGACTTGTTTCTATCGAATTCGATCAATCTGATAAGAACTTATATATCATCTGCTGAATTAGCTGTATGAAATTATTTGTTTTGCAGTTTAACGGCGGTATTACTTAATTTCAAACTTTTTCAGCACTGTGTAAATTAAAAATTTTAATATATACATAAATTTCATGAGGAAAATACATTTTTAAGTATTGAAAAACTCATATAAGTTTTATTTGAAAAATCTACAATGTTATCTCTATGACTTGTTTCTATCGAATTCGATCAATCTGATAAGAACTTATATATCATCTGCTGAATGAGCAGTATGGCATTATTTGTTTTGCAGTTTAATGGCGGTATTTATATTTAATTTTGAACTTTTTCACTACAGTGTAAATCTAAAATTTTCAATATATTCATGTGTTTCATAAGCTGGAAAACTCGTTTTTATGTATTGGAAAAATGGTATAATTTTTATTTGAAAAATCTATAATGTTATATGTATGAATTATTTCTGTCGACTTCGATCAATTTGATAAGAACTTAATATCATCTGCTTAATCAGCAGTATGGCATTATTTGTTTTGCACATTAATTGCGGTATTGATATTCAATTTTGAACTTTTTCGCTACTGTTTAAATCTAAAATTTTAAATATATACAAATATTTTATAAGCTGGAAAGCACTTTTTAAGTCTTGGAAAATTGATATGTTTCATTTGAAAAATCTATAATGTTATATGTATGACTTATTCCTATCGGCTTCAATCAATCTGATAAGAACTTATATATCATCTGCTGAATAAGCTGTATTGAATTATTTGTTTTGCAGTTCAACGGCGGTATTACTTAATTTTAAACTTTTTCAGCACTGTGTAAATTAAAAATTTAAATATATACATAAATTTCATGAGGAAAATACATTTTTAAGTATTGAAAAACTCATATAAGTTTTATTTGAAAAATCTACAATGTTATCTGTATGACTTAGTTCTATCGGCTTCAATCAATCTGATAAGAACTAATATATTATCTGCTGAATGAGCAGTACGGCATTATTTGTTTTGCAGTTTAATGGCGGTATTTATATTTAATTTTGAACTTTTTCACTACAGTATAAATCTAAAATTTTCAATATATATATATATATATATATATATATGTTTCATAAGCTGGAAAACTCGTTTTTATGTATTGGAAAATTGATATAAGTTTTATTTGAAAAATCTATAATGTTATATGTATGAATTATTTCTGTCGACTTCGATCAATCTGATAAGAACTTAATATCATCTGCTTAATCAGCAGTATGGCATTATTTGTTTTGCACATTAACTGCGGTATTGATATTCGATTTTAAACTTTTTCGCTACTGTTTAAATCTAAAATTTTAAATATATACAAATATTTTATAAGCTGGAAAGCACTTTTTAAGTTTTGGAAAATTGATATAAGTTTCATTTGAAAACTCTACAATGTTATATGTATGACTTATTTCTATCGGCTTCAATCAATCTGATAAGAACTTATATATCATTTGCTGACAGCTGTATGGAATTATTTGTTTTGCAGTTTAACGGCTGTATTACTTAATTTTAAATTTTTTCAGCACTGTGTAAATTAAAAATTTCAATATATACATAAATTTCATGAGGAAAATACATTTTTAAGTATTGAAAAACTTATATAAGTTTTATTTGAAAAATCTACAAGGTTATCTGTATGACTTGTTTCTATCGAATTCGATCAATCTGATAAGAACTTATATATCATCTGCTGAATGAGCAGTATGGCATTATTTGTTTTGCAGTTTAATGGCGGTATTTATATTTAATTTTGAACTTTTTCACTACAGTGTAAATCTAAAATTTTCAATATATACATGTGTTTCATGAGCTGAAAAACTCGTTTTTATATATTGGAAAATTGATATAAGTTTTATTTGAAAAATCTACAATGGTATATGTATGAATTATTTCTGTCGACTTCGATCAATCTGATAAGAACTTAATATCATCTGCTGAATCAGCAGTATGGCATTATATGTTTTGCACATTAACGGCGGTATTGATATTCAATTTTGAACTTTTTCGCTACTGTTTAAATCTAAAATTTTAAATATATACATATATTTTATAAGCTGGAAAGCACTTGGAAAATTGATATAAGTTTTATTTGAAAAATCTACAATGTTATATGTCTGACTTATTTCTATCGGCTTCAATCAATCTGATAAGAACTAATATATCTTCTGCTGAATTAGCTGTATTGAATTATTTGTTTTGTAGTTTAACGGCGGTATTACTTAATTTTAAACTTTTTCAGCACTGTGTAAATTAAAAATTTCAATATACATAAATTTCATGAGGAAAACACGTTTTTAAGTATTGGAAAATTGATATAAGTTTTATTTGAAACATCTACAATGTTATATGTATAAATTATTTCTGTCGACTTCGATCAATCTGATCAGAACTTAATATCATCTGCTGAATCAGCAGTATGGCATTATATGTTTTGCACATTAACGGCGGTATTGATATTCAATTTTGAACTTTTTCGCCATTGTTAAAATCTAAAATTTTAAAAATATACATATATTTCATAAGCTGGAAAGCACTATTTAAGTATTGGAAAATTGATATAAGTTTTATTTGAAAAATCTACAATGTTATATGTATAAATTATTTCTGTCGACTTCGATCAATCTGATAAGAACTTAATATCATCTGCTGAATCAGCAGTATGGCATTATATGTTTTGCACATTAACGGCGGTATTGATATTCAATTTTGAACTTTTTCGCCATTGTTAAAATCTAAAATTTTAAAAATATACATATATTTCATAAGCTGGAAAGCACTATTTAAGTATTGGAAAATTGATATAAGTTCTATTTGAAAAATCTACAATGTTTATGTATGACTTAATTATATCGATCAATCGAATAAGAACTTATATAGCTGAATCACCTTGGTGTTGGTAAATGATACCGTGCAAAACTATGGATGCCTATATTTTAAAGGAAATATGGGTTCCACTTACATAGAAATATTTAAATAACATCTGTTGACCACTTTTCTTTACTGGACCGACATTCTTAGTATCCTTCTTTTGTAGCTGCTACCTTGAACTTGCTTAAATACTCTCTGTACCTCTGGTTAAGATTCCAGTTGTCTGATGATACTACGAAATACTAACGAAACTTCAATCAAAATTGATATTAATTAAGGTAATTCTGATTTTAACAAATTTGTATTCTTATTATAAACAACAATCGTTTCGCTAACACAGTAGCATCTACAGGTAGGTGGTATAACTTAAATTTTTGAATAACCAAATTTGTTTTCTAAATTGACTACAGTGATAATAACACCTGTAGGGGCTTCTATTTATATTAGAATAGGTATAAGATATTTTTATTGATCACTAAAGCCCAAAAAAAGGGTCTTGTAAATTCCAGTCATCTAAATATATTTAACAGGGGAGAGTTATTCAGGTCTAATTGTTCGATAAGTACTATACCGGTTTTGTTGTATTTATTTATCTCTAGTGATTCTAACAGGTTTAACACGTTAGCTGCGCCACAGGGTCTATTTGTCCCGTACTAGACTTTCTGTTGGGGAGGGAAGCAAAATCGTTGAGCTTTTCTTCCAGGCGGAAGGCTTATTTCGATATATTTCGGTTTTTCGAAAAAATTGTCGACAACAGGGCAAGGGCGGATCCAGCGTTCAATTCAAGGGTCACATACATATATTACAATTATATATACGACGACAAAGAGAACAACTGATTTTGTTATTTGGTTAAAATTATTTTTACATGTCAAAATAATTCTAATCAACTAACAAAATCAATTTTCCTTTTTTGTCATCTCGATAAACGAGTTATGACTTCCTCCACTTGAATGGGTAGCATTTGTGAACGTGGAGAAGTGCCAACCAATCCAGTTAGACGGTCTTCTACCAAGTTTTGAGCCTTCTGTGGCTATACTAACTGGTAGTGTAGCAAGGATACATAAAATTCTTGTTATATTAGGATTTATTTCAGTATCACAATTTTCTATAAGATGAGAATGAGATTCCGCTGCTATTTTACCTTCCACAACCGATATTCGTCTGAAACTGGAGTATTGTGTATTAGCTGTTTATAGTCGTTTGCACGCTGTATATAGTAATATATTGTCTTTTTCGTGTTTTCTACAATTATTCGCAAACCGGTCTATCACAGTCTACCATAAGGCCAAACCGACTTTCTTGTCCCATTCTCGATCTGAGCCAAGTTTTGAACCTCTTTATGTTGAAAAACTCCTCTTAGAGCTCGCCACACTTACAGGCATTAAAGATATCAAGTATTGTGCCAAGTAAACATTTAGACATATTGACTTATCGCAAAATTTTAGTGCACTCAATGCTGTATCTGGCAGATTTTCTGTCTCACTAGTGCATTTTTTATACCACAACTCTTATTCTGTTTCCATCAAACTAGAAATGGTACTATCATTATTTTCCTGGAATTTTGAAACGAATCTGGATAAATTATGCTTAAAACTAGAATCATATTTCCCCTTTAATTCAACGATTTTAGTCAATCATTCATATCAAAAACCTGTGAATTGAAGATGGTTGCTTCCTCTAGAGATTCAAATTCTGTCTCAGGATTTCGTAAATTCGGCGTTGGAGGAGCACTGTTTGCGTTGCGTTCGTCCAAGTGATCTAATTCCTCTAATTCTTCTACTGTGTACACCCTATCGTTGACGTATAATTTATTGCCCTTTATATAAGCTCGATCGGCAGGTTCTTCTCTGGCTTTATTCAAGTAGGTTCTCAGAATCCTATTTTCACGTCTTTGTTCATATGTGAGATCATGTGAGATGGCTACACCTGTTCCTTTTAATTTTCTGCACTGCCTCAAAATCTCAAGTTTTTTTAAATAGGATAGGAATTCAATTTTTACAGGAGGATTTTCTGTGTTATTATTATTGAGGGGGTATATATTATTGTAATCAGAAGCTCTAACATCAACTTCCAACAGTGTGTTGAGTTTTTTACTCAGAGTATTAGGTGAGTTCTCTCTGTTGTTCAAGCCGAATATTATAATATTATTCTTCCTTGAATATCTTTTCAATGTCTCTACTTTATGTTTCAATGTTTGATCTTCTTTTTCAAGATGATGAACTTTTTGCTTCAATTCCTCTACTTTCATCAAAAGTCTCGTTTCGGTAGCTTCAATAGCAGATTTGATTTCCTTTCTGTTTTTTATTACTTTTTCCTTTAAGCTTCTAATCGCATTTATTGAGTCCGATTCCATAGCTCGATGAAAATTCGTTTATGGCTAGCCTTAGTCGTTTTGTTTATTCGTGTTTTTATTATCTCTTGACTTCACAGCTGGGTAACAATATAAGTATGTTGTTTAAATTGTAAATCGAAATTTTGAATGAATATCTCTTATATCTTTTATTCTCTATTGTAATTGATGTTTGTGTGTTGTTATAGATGTTTTTCAATAATTAATTTCTAGTTTGGACACACCAAAATCGAATATTTGATAACAGCTCTTCACTACACACTTTTATGTAAAGTAAACCACTGATTCAATTCAGGATTTCTATCAAGTAAAGGCCACCATTATATTAAAAATAACTCCCTAGGAAAACTAATAAAAAATAATAAAGATGAAACATCTAAGAACAAGAAATCAGGTGTTTATAAGTTAACTTGCGGTACTGGTCATTTTGTATATGTTGGTCAGACATGAAGATCGTTCCAGACGAGACTTAGGGAACATGAAAAAATGTTATTGTAACAAAAAGGGAAATTCAACCTACGCAGAGCACCTTCCAGACACAAGACATAGTTTTAATAGTAACTTTGAAGTTTTACACACAGACAAAAACAAACACAAACAAAAGTTTCAGATTAAACTTGTTACCAACTTTAGAAATTAATAGATATCATAGAAGAAAAATATTATTGAATAACCAAACAGAATTAAGTAGCTCCTCTTGGTTGAATCTTTTTTGAATCATTTTTCAGAATTCCAAAAGAATTGTAAAACACTCTTTACACCTCTATTTTTGTTATATTCATGTACCATATAATAAAATTCTTGTTCATGGTATACTCAGTATCTTGTAATACTCACCTGAAGAAGTCATAGTATGACGTAACGATCGTAGTGTTAATAAAATATTAGCGGAAATTAGAATATTGTTTTTATTCATATTTTCAAGATGAATTTCCGTCAAGTAAGGACCGAAACAATCATACACCATTATATTATACTATTAGTTCGTTTTAATATTGATTTTATTTCCCTATTGAATCCTCCGATTGGGTATTTTCTCAGTGTTTTAAATTCTCCTGTTTCGATTAAATCTATCGTTTTATCGGTATAAAATATTTTATTTATTGTCACTATCGTATTACCTTCAATTGATTTTGTGAAAATAATGTTGTTTTGATCTGCTTTTTTCTTCAAATCTTTTGCTATTTTCTTTTCACTTATGTTTGCTTACATAAAATTCCTTTTTAATAATTTCTGAGTTTATACTTTTCTTCACAATAGTCTATTCATTATCCGAAAAACCTGTTTTGGAAAGATATATGAATCTATCGAAGTATTTGTTACCTGAAAATTTGTTTTTATTAATTCTTCATTATTTTTGTCTTTACGTTTAATTGAGTTATTAAGCACCAGCATTCAAACTTCCTAAATTCCTTTAAAATAGCACTAGCCCTTTTTATGAATTTCCACTTCAATTATTAATTAAAAATTAATTAACACTCGTTGACAAAATTAAAAGAATCGACATACCACTCATTACAAAATTAATCTCATTTGATGTTGTAATTTGTTTCCTAATATACCACTTGAAGATGTAATATCCCTTATTGCAGAAATACTATTCAAAAATAAAGAGAATTGGGTAATAAAATCCGATATCGTCTATTTACTAAAAATTTGCTTAAATAAAAATTATTTCAGTTTTAATGGTGAAATCTACAGCAGTACAGAATGCTTAATTATGAGGTGTTCCTTGAGCCCACATTAAGCTGATATTTTCGTGGATAGTTTGGAAAAATCTATTCACGAAAATTAAAATAGAATCGCTAATAAGATAGTTTATTGGTACAAATATGTAGATGATATCATCGTATGATTTGACGGTACCAATAGACAATTTGAAGATTTTCTCCATTATTTAAATTGATTACATAAAAGTATTTAGTTTATAACGGAAGTAGAAAGTGGAAACTCATTAAATTATTTGGATTCAACAATAATTAGAATCAATAACAAACATAATTTTTTTATTCTGAATAAACCTTCTTATACAATTCTCAAAAACTCGTTTCATCCAATCCAACATAAATTATTAGCATATCACAGCGTGACACATAGATTATTAACAATTTCTTTATCTACCAATAATTTTAATCAAGAAATTAATTTAATTAATCAAATAGCAATCAATCATCAATAATAAGACAAGATGATAACCAGAAAATAATATAAAAAGGCTATTTACGAAATATACCCTAAGCTTAAAACCGAAAATTGGTGCCTGCCCAAAAACTTATAGTGGCCAAATAGTAAAGTCCTTTGAAACAAGAATTGAAGAAGTCTTTCCTCAATAATAAGCTAGATTCTACGTATCGGAACATCTAATAAAAGAGAAACATAATAATTTTGATGAGCGTTTCAAGATTTTGCATACAGAATATAAGGTCGGAAACTGAACCTGTTAGAAAGTTTAGAAATGAACCGATTGAGTGATTAGAGGAGTTTCAAAATAACAAAATATTCTATAATATAAATATAATTTGAAAATTATAATACATTACGGTCGGGTACAAAATGAAATATATCTGAATGCGATATTTAAGGGCAAATATGCTACAGTCTCAAAAAACCCTGCAATCGGTCAATGAAAGACAAAATATGTATTATTTATCTACATTTATTACATCACTATCAAAATACGTCGCTTTCGAAATAATACCTACACTTACGGCAATGACTAATCCAATAATGAAAATATTTAATTAAAACATAAAATTTCGTGAAAAACATTGTCGTTATTTTAAATCTAAATTCTGAATTTAACACGTTTACAACTGTTGCTATTGCTCCGGTAACGCTGAACGCTGCTCTATTCAATTTTTTTCAGATTTTCTGATTATATGATCCTCACGAATATTGCATTAGTCTTTGTGTCGTTATTTTACACCTGAATACCTATTATTTTTTGTTTTTGACTTTATCATACTATCCTGATAAAATTTCGCAAAAACATGTTCGTTATCATTATCTTTGTAAAAGTCAAATTTCAGATTAATGGGATTTGTAGTTTAGAAAATATCAAGAAAAATAAGACAAAATTTTAAATATGAATAACTATGAAATCATTGGACTCATTTTGCGTAACAACGAACTCAACCGAGATTTTCAAGCCCCAAACCTATCCCGATAGTTTCAAGTCTGTATCTCTTTCTGTTAGAATGTTTCGAAAGTGTTTCGAAAGTGCTGATCCGCTCACAAAATTTTTTTTTACTTCTAATTATATACTGAATTGTTTCAGCCGTTACTATTTGGTAGTTGATCATAATTAAAACAAATTGTAGAAATGACTATGTTTTACTACCAATAAAAAGATATATTACACATTTTCTTGTGACTCGAGTTTCGGGAAGTGAACTATCCCATGTCTGATGAAACTCCCGAAACTCGAGTCACAAGAAAATATGTAATATATCTTTTTATTGGTAGTAAAACATAGTAATTTCTACAATTTGTTTTAATTCTAATTATATGATTCTCACGAAATTTTGCAGAAACATGCACGTTATTATTCTACACCCAAATAACGAATTTGGAATCCATCGAATTTGTCGTTTCGAAAATATTGGGAAATATCTGAAAAATTTTCATACTTGAATATCTGTAAAGCTATTGAACCAATTTTGCTCATTAAAGATTTAGCTGAGATATTATAACCTCCTTCAAAAATTTCAAAGTTTATTTGTTTCTTTTCGAGAGTTAACGTGTTAACGGACGTCCAACCGGTGTAGCGCAATGAGCGCTACCTTGAACACTATAACTTTCGAACGGTAAGAATTAGATACTTGAAACATTCAGGGTAGGTTTGAGGCCTGAATATCTCAGATGAGTTTGTTATTACACACACTCATTCCAATAGTTTTGCAGTTATTAACATTTGATATTTTCTCTTATTTTACTTTTGAACTCTTATTCTTTATCAGTGAATCCTTTAAGATCATTTTCGGTCCTAATTCGATAATTACAGATAATTGGACAAAACGATAACATGCTGTGTTTCCTTGATCAAGCGCACAAAAACAGAAATTCTTGTAATCTTTACAAATTGAATTATTTGACCATTAAGTTGTAGGAATTAAGCAACTAAGGTTTAATTTCCATGGTCAATGGAATTCTTCAAAACTGCACAAAATATATAGAGTAAAAAATTCTTATAAACTATTACTCCTATTTTTCTTGTCGAGAAAATTATTTATAATTACTTATAAAAATTTTGGACTAATAGATTGTGGACCAAAAACTGTAAAATACAAATTGAAATATTACACATTTTTCATGACAACGATCTATTTCCTATGCTATAAATCCTATAAATCAGAAAATCATTGAAAATAATTTAATTTTCACCCGAGCCGATAAAGGTAACACTATTATTGCTTTACCGGAAAGTGATTATATTAGCAAATCAGTTACTTTCCTAGAACTAAATAATTTTCAATTAATCAAACATAATTCAGCGACAATTTTCCAAGATCAAATTAAATCCATAATAACCCCGGAATCCAGCCTCTTTCGGAACATCCCAAAAAATAAATTAATTTTTATGAATCCACAACCTCCAAAAATGTATTCTTCAATTAAATTACACAAGGAAGATTATCCTGTTAGACCGGTTGTTTCGTTCGTTAGTGCACCTTCAGTTAAACTTTCGAAAGATCTTATTCAGATTATTTTAAAGGAAACTAAATTCCAAGCTAAATACTCGATAAGAAATTCACTAGCTAATAAATAAAATAAAGAATATCTACTTACCACATAATGCTAAATTCATTTCATTTGACGCCACATAATGCTAAATTTATTTCCAAGTATACCACCAAACGAAACAATTGAACTAGTAGATAATCTATTAATCAACAACAGATGTAATACAATTTCAAAGAAGATATTTTAGAATATTTGCACTAAACAAAATTATTTTCAATTCAAAAATAAAATTTATAAATCTGAAAACGGTTTGATTATGGGAAATCCCTTAAGACCTTTATTAGCAGAAATATTCATGGACATTATTGAAACTAAAATTCACAAAAATCCCCTTAAGAAATACTTTTTATATTGGTATAGATATGTAGACGATATTCTCTGTTGCTTCACAGTTACAGACAGACTTTTAAAAAAATTCTTTTTATTCATCAATGAAATACATCCTTCAATAAAATTCACTATGGAAACCCAACATAATAATTCTATTAATTTTCTTGATTTAATTTTGTCTTTTGTTATTATTGTCTTGGGTTCAATAGAGATGAGAAAATATGTCAGAAATTGTTTGCTATAATACAAATTCAGAAACAGAGAAAAGATAGAAACTATATTCAATACTCTGCAAAAGTGTTTTACCGAAATGGAAATTCCTTAAGTGAATATTTTGTCACTGGAATGACATATTATTAGATGAGCTTTGTTTTGCCAATAATGAAGATTTCAATCGATTGCTGCTTCACACAGAGGTGCACCTACTGTTAAGAGGTACTTGTTTGACTCGATTTCAGAATCTGTTTAGATTTGTGATAGAGTTCTTAGAAATAAAGACCCAGGATTGAGTGATAATCTCCACTCATTAAAGAACAATATTGCGTACTTGACAGTATCCAAACTCGTTTTATATAGAAGAAATATTGGCAGAGGGGTATTAAATAACTTTCCAAATTTATCAGCAGTATCATTGAATGACGACGACTTGCTCGTTTACTGTCAACGTTAGGAAAACCTTCACACAGGTTTCAAGGAAAGATTTCAGGATATTTTGATCATGACCATACAAGACTGGGTTTTGGATCCTATTTCTAAGGTCAACACAGCCGAATCATCATCTCAGTTGGAAGAAGAGCTGATAGAACTTCCGACAAATGAGGAATTAAAAATTGAATTCAAGAATGGCTACCAAGAAATTTGACTGCAGCAGCCAAATTCACAATTTCATCCAGGATTATGGTAGATTGTTCAACGATTTCTGATAGCATTCCCATCTTCATGTCAGGCTAAATGTGCTATAGCAAAGTTGATAACTGAAGAAAAATCGGCTTCATGTTACTGAGCTTATGTTTTTTTTTTTAACTAAAATCGAGCCTTATATACACAAAATCTTTGAATAGTATCAAATTCGATCTTCTTATTGTCATATATTCGTGTCTTTTAAATGTTAATAAAAATATTCCTCAAAACTATGTATGCATTTTAATTACTTCAGTTACAATCACAATAGAAAAATGCTTTTTTCATTCTTCATTTCAAATAAAATAGAAAAAGGCTTTTTACCTGATTGAAGGGATATAACAAAATTTGAATATCAAAACAGATTTAATTTGTCAGTCTTCTACATTTTTAATTAAAAAAAAAAGTTATTCAAAAAACTTTTAGAGTTAAATTAATGTCTCATAAGCACCGCTTATATTCAATAGACGTATACAATTAAAACTCAATATACAATATCAAATGGAATAAATAAACCAAAAATAAACACCAATTCCTTTTCAAAAACATAAGACACGATTTAAGGACTTATCAAAAAATATAATTTATTTGAAATATTCAATATATTTGAATATTCAAATAAGTTAATTCAAAAATATCTCAAAACATTTTGTCTCCTTCAAATATTTATTTATTAACTTTAATTGACAATTTATATTTGTTGGTTTATTTATTCCATCTGATATTGTATATTGAGTTTTAATTGTATACGTCTATTGAATATAAGCGGTGCTTATGAGACATTAATTTAATTCTAAAAGTTTTTTTAATAACTTTTTTTTTAAATTAAAATTGTAGAAGACTGACAAATTAAATCTGTTTTGATATTCAAATTTTGTTATATCCCTTCAATCAGGTAAAGAGCCTTTTTCTATAATATTTTATTTTATACATAATATATAATTATATTCAGTTAAAAAAATGTATATGAGACAGTAATTTATTTCCACAAAAATGTTTGTACTACTACAACAATTGTTTCACCACGATATGGCTTCTCTAATAACTGAAGAAAAATCGGCTTCATGTTACTGAACTTATGTTTTTTTTTAACTAAAATCGAGCCTTATATACACAAAATCTTTGAATAGTATCAAATTCGATCTTCTTATTGTCATATACATTCTGTCAAGAAAGTACCAGGAATTATCGATTTAAATCTGGCGGGGCAATGAGGCAGGTAAAAATTTTGTTTCCTAGGTTGGTACCACTGTCCTTAATTACTATGCCAAGCTTGAGCGGGATCTGTCAACTAGTGTGTTTGCAACAGCTGATTAAGTCAGTCGATGTCAGAGTGCGTGCCGATTTTTACTATGGGTGATTACGTTGAGCAAAGAATTTGTATCAGTGGTACAGAGCCTTCAAGGACGTGAAGTGGTCGCCTATCGATGGCTTCGATCGAAGATAACGTCGATAAAATTAAGGAAAGGGTGCTGGAAAACCGTCGTACCAGCTTGAGAGAGATAGCACATGATCTTAAGATATCCCACGAGTCCGCACGTACGATTTTGATTGATATTTTGGGCATGAGAAAGGTGGCCGCACGACTCGTACCGAAAAACCTGAATTTTCTTCAAAAACGTCATCGCGAACAGGTTGCTTCAGACATGCTGGATCGCTGTAATTCCGATTCTACATTAATCGAACGCATTATAACTGGTGATGAGACCTGGGTCTACGAGTACGATATGCAAACAAGCCAGCAATCATCGGAATGGGTGGCAAAAAATGAGCCGAAACCGAAAAAACCACGCCAAAGCCGCTCGAAAATGAAGGTGATGCTCATTGTTTTCTTCGATATCCGTGGCGTGGTGCATTACGAATTCGTTCCAGAGGGTCAGACGGTAAACAAGGAGTATTACCTAGGCGTTATGAAACGTTTGCGTGAGCGTATCCGTAAGAAGCGGCCAAATTTGTGGGCGAACAACTCATGGATTTTGCATGACGATAACGCGCCTTCTCACCGAGCTACGATTGTGACTGACTTTCTCGCCAAAAACTCAACAAACGTGCTTCAGCAACCACCGTATTCGCCGGATTTGGCTCCCTGCGACTTTTTCCTCTTCCCAAAACTAAAATTGCCCCTTCGTGGCACCCGTTTTGAGTCGATTGAAGCCATAAAACAAAATTCGGCGCGAGAGCTAAAGACCATCCCGGAAAGCGCCTATAAAAAATGTTTCGATAATTGGAAGTGCCGTTGGCATAGATGTATTGGAGCAAATGGAGCCTATTTTGAAGGCGACCCAATAAATTTTGACGATTAAATGTAAAAATGTTGTTTAAATTGAAAATTCCCGGTACTTTCTTGACAGAGTAGTATTTAAGAGGTGAGTTATTTAAATCTATTTGTTCGTTAATTAATATTCCAATTTTATTATGTTTATTTATCTCTAGGGATTCTAACAGATTCAAGGAATAACTTTTATTTTCTAGATGTAGAATTTCAAAGTTATGGTTGAAAGTATGTCCTGTTTCTAACAAATGGTTAGAATATGTAGAATTATTTTTATTATTAAGGAAACTCTTCAAATATTCACAAATTCTATGTCGGAAAGTTCTTCCTGTCTATCCTATGTAAACTTTAGGGCAATCCCGCAGTTCAACTTATAAACCCCCGATTTATCATCTTTATATGTACAGTCTTTATTATTTTTAATGAATTTACTCAAGTTTGAATTGGTTTTAAATGAAGTTCTTTAATTATATTTATTTTTGAAGTATGTAGCAATTTTCTCAGAAATACCTTTAGTGTATTTTAAGGAAATGTATTATATTTAACATTTTTTTTATATTAGGATACACCATATTTAAAGCTATTTTATTATTTTTATTCATCAACAATTTGTCTATCAACTATCCTGACTCGGTTTGGTATCTATTTCTGGGATATACTCTAAAAGAATATGGTTTATTCCAGGTCGCTGTATCGAATGTCTTGAACACAAAACTGACTACACTTTAATGACCAGTTCAGGGCTTCCACATACCCTTTGGTGAAACCTAATACTGCATTTCTTGTGTCCTATGTGTTAACAATCCAAAATTATCATTTTATAATAACATAATTACCATTCATGAAAACAATCAACATATGATTTCACAAGAAAATCTTCTTTCCGGATTTGAAAACAAGGAAAACAATTAGATTTTGTTTTATTGGCATTTGTGTATATTTCATATAATTAAAAAATACTGACTCCTATATATTATTTAATTAAAATGAGTTTCCACCAAGTAAAGACCGAATCAATCAAATATATATTTCATATAGTTTTGTTACCGGGAGGTCCGGGTTCGAATCCTGTTCAGGTGGAAAATAAATTTTCTAGTTGGACGGGTGTCTGACACCATTTCACTGTTGGGTCAAAAAATTAACAGTGCTGTGACCTAACGTGGCGCAAGATCGCAGTAACAAAGCCTACACAGATCACAACTGAACTCCTAACTCGCACAAGCTGAAAAAGCATCTGAGGGATCTTCACAGAAGATCTAGGAGTATCAGGGTAATAATAATAATAATAATATAGTTTTGTTAAAATATTTTCCGAACCAAGAGTATGGTTAATTAGAGTAAAACACGAAATATATATTATTCATCAATATTTATTATATCGCCTTCAAAGTAGGCTCTTTCCGAAATAATACGCTTACGCCAACGGAAAATCCAATTTTCCAATATTTATAGTAGGCATTTTTAAGACTTCAGAACTACACGCGAATTTGCAACCTCCAAAAATGTATTTTTTGATCACATTACATAAAGAAGATTACTCTATTAGACCAATTGTTTCGTTCGTAAGTGCTCCTTCATCAAAACCTTCAAAAAAACTAATTCAGATTATTATAAAAGAAATTAAATTCCATTCCAAATACTCCATTCAAAATCCTAATAAGATAAAAATATTCGCCTACCACATAATGCTAAATTCATTTAATTTTAGGTTCAAAATTTATTTCCAAGTATTTCACCTAATAAATCAATTGAACCCTAGGGCGTAGATAAGGGGGGGTAATTACTCCTAATACTCCCATATCTAGATATGTAGGGGGTAATTACTTTCAATACCCTCCTTATCTACGCCCTCTATTTGGGGGGGTATTCTAGGTAATTACCCACCCAAGGCTATTGTAGAAATTACTATGTTTTACTGGAGATGGGTTAGTTAATTTTCTAAACTGGAATTAATTCCCGAAAACGTGTAAAATATCAATTTATTGGTAGTAAAACATAGTATTTTTCTACAAATTGTTTTAATTATGTCCTAAATACACTGTATCACTTTATAGACATATATATTATTTCACATGTGGTGGAAATCAACTAATAAAGAATCAAAAATAATATAAAATAATGAACAAACTATTTAGACATCACCTTATACAAATATATGTTTCAATTGGATGTTAAAGAATCACAAGTTCCGTCACCAAAAAATGTTCAACACATAATTCAAAAAGGCCTTTTTTATTTGTCTTTTTTAAAAAATATATAGCACATTTTCCAGAGAAAGAATCTGATACACTCGGACTCAAAATCTCTTCAGTAGGGAGTTATATGAATAAACAAAATAATCATTTAAAAATATATAAAAATACCTTTTTTAACACAACACATTTCTACAACAACTAGAAACGAAATGGAAAGACATTTGTAGAAGTGATCAGGCGATTAGATAAAATGGTTTCCGAATCAGAGAAGGCGATAGGATATTATGGACTGATGAGGACACTTTCACAAAATCGGGTATGATACATTTGCGAAATAGCTATGTATAGAAAAGAGAATACCATCATGTGACTCGCCCTCCATGGCATTAGAGCTTGGTGCTCTGGCGGCGCTTGTCAAGACCAAGATCCTAGTTTCATCCCGATGAAACTTAAATCTTGGTCCCTAATGTAATGCCACTTGGACCAGTCACTGGACCCGTGTGGTGGAAGGTCGACCGAATGGGGCCCGAGTTTCACCGTAAGGTGGAATGGAGGGCTGAGCCGCGTTGATCAACTCAGTGACGAGGGAATCCGTCGCAGTACAGGGCTTCCCCCTTAAAACTAGCATACTCTACCCTATTGCAGTAAATCTCCGTATTTTTCTGCCCAATGGTCGAATGCGTTATGTAGCATACTGCGTTTCCTCGGGAGGGTGGATGCCCACAGGTGGTACTTGTACCACCTGGCCATCCGATTGGTGTTGGACTCGAGGGTGTAGTGGTTAAAAGTCCGCATGCTGGACTAGGGAGGTATTTCGTTTATCTGTTCGCAGACACTCATGTTCGAAATATTCTCAAGAAATGTCTCAGGGTTTAGCGGGATTTGACGGTTCGACCGGCCTCGTCCTGAACCTGGATCTATTGTCAGACGTTTCAGGGGTTGTGGATCTCGACGAAACGGCTAGTTCATAGGTGCTAGACGCCGGGATCAATCGAAAGACTTCACATGGGTTCGTGGGTCTTGACGTACAGGCAGGCCGGATTGACGGTGCTCGTACCAGGATCAATTGAGGCATCAATCTTGAGATTATCTTAGTTCATGAGACTGCGTTCGGATGGATGGATGGATAAGAAACCCTTCCGGCGTGTGAGTTGCGTCCCAAACAACTCGGGTACTGACCATGCATAGCCAGTGGAGGTTGGATAGTGCTTCGCTGCTACAGACGGTTGTAGGTTTTCGAACTAAAGCCCAAACTGGATGCTGGTGAGGCTTCTCACTTCGCGCAATGATATGGCGTAATCCTTAGCACACTTTCTGCCTCTGGGGGCAGACTGTGGAGACTGCTGAGTAGTCACTTGGTGAAAAAGCTACGCTCACATACCAATTCAACTAACTGGTAGTTCATGACTTTATTCTCCCTTTCAAGATGTACTTTTATTGCGCTACGAGCACGTCTACGTCCCAGAGAATTATTAGTTTCCTTTACCTATTCACTTTGCCCCCCGCATTTTGCCACATGTTATTTTAGCATTAGTCATCGGTATACACTTACCCCATGTTATCGGTTTTTTGTATTATTCTCGTTAAGCAGTTTCAATACTACAGTTCAAAATATTAACTGAGTTATTCGCATCGAAAAACTTGTATATATATATTGTGTTGTATGATTTGATGTGCTTCACTTAAATTCCGTTTTAATTATGAGGGCAATTTCGATTTCAATTTAAATGGTATGAACAAAAGAGTAATCAAAAAATATAATTATTTCGAGTTTTTCGTTATCAAATACCCTTTTCTCAGATTACAGATATGAGCAAACGTACTCATATAAAGAAGTCCTAAGTTTCTTCTGAGCGCCAAGTTTGTCATTCTGAAACAAATGACGATTCTACATCTGGTATTTCTGGAATTACCGATAGAAATATTGAGTTGAAGTTGAAATAGCCCTCGGTTATAATAAAGACAGAATTGCGTGTATGTCTGTTGTTGCTGCTGGTCCTTCATCAGATGAAACTGATATAGGAAATTATATCGGTAAGATTAATATTTCGGAGTTCGATAAATATATCATATTGAAGAATGCTTTTGTTCCTGGAAGGAATTTCAAACTTCCGTACTCTGTTCATCGAGAGAATAACAAGGATGTTAAATGTTATTTATGACAAAATCATTTTCGTTTTTCTCCTGGTTGACTTATTCAAAATTTTTGGACGGTATTTTTTGTAAATCATGTGTTTTATTTGCTAAATATGGAGGTATTCATAAGACCACGCCTATTAAAAAACTTGCGGTAACTCCATTACAGAAGTATTCAAAACTATTCGGTAAGATGGAGATCTGACCGTTCATAATAACTCAAATTATCATAAGGAAGCAATGCTTTCTTCTTAAAGTTTCTTGAAATCTTATGATAACCGTGGAATGAATGTAAAAAAGTAAAGGCCATTTTGAGCAAAACAAAATACCCCTTTACGAGGTCATGTGAGTAGGTCAGATTTTTCCCGAAGTATTTGAAGTTTTTCCATAAAATCAATTCTACACTTCAGTTATTCTTGTAACCTCATTAAATTTGACCACATATCTGGAAATCCCATTAAATTTGCTAAAGATAAGAAGTTCTGTGTGCCAAAAAATTCTTATTGCGGTCGAATTGATTATACTATTAGATCGTTTTAATATTGCCTTGGTTTCTTTATTGAATGTTTCTGTTGGATCTTTTCTCAGTGTTTTAAATCATTTTTTTCCGATGAAATCTATTGTTTTATTGGTGTTCTGTATTTTATCTATTGCCTCTATCGTATTTCCTTTATCTGATTTCGTGCAGATTATATTGTTTTGATCTGCTTTTTTTCAAATCTTTTGCTATTTTTTGTTCATTATTATACAGGATGTCCACTTTCAAAAGGGCCAAACTTCAAGGGAAAATTATATAAGTTCATATCTATGATTGTTTCGGTCTTTACTTGACGGAAATTCATCTTGAAAATATGAATAAACACAATATTCTAATTTCCGCTAATATTTTATTAACACTACGATCGTTACGTCATACCATGACTTCTTCAGGTGAGTATTACAAGATACTGAGTATACCATGAACAAGAACTTCATTTTATAGTACATGGATATAACAAAAATAGAGGGGGTGAAGAGAGTTTTACAATTCTTTTGGGAAACTGAAAAATGATTCAAAAAAGATTCAACAAAGGGGAGTTACTTAATTCTGTTTGATTATTCAATAATATTTTTCTTTTATGATATCTATTAATTTCTAAAGTTTCTAACAAGTTAAATCTAAAACTTTTGTTTTCTGAGTGTAAAATTTCAAAGTTACTATTAAAACTATGTCCTGTGTCTAGAATGTTCTAACCTACTCAGAGCACCTTCTAGACACAGGACATAGTTTTAATAGTAACTTTGAAATTTTACACTCAGAAAACAAAAGTTTTAGATTAAACTTGTTAGAAACTTTAGAAATTAATAGATATCATAAAAGAAGAATATTATTGAATAACCAAACAGCAACCAGCAACAGACTAGCCGTTTCCTCATTAACAAAAGTAATTCCGGGTATTCGAACCAGTTTTTAGAAACAGGAAGTACTTTCAACCATAATTTTGAAATTTAACATATAGTAAGTAAAGGTTACACCTTAAACCTGTTTGAATAACTAGAGATAAATAAATATATTAAAATTGGATGAGCACCTAACGAACAATTAGATCTAAAAATTCATCCCTAATAAATATATTCAGATAAACTGGAATATACAGAGACCACTCCCTTGGGTTTAAGTACTCAATTAAAATATTTGTACCTACTCTTTTATAAATAAAAGCCGATTTCGAAAACAAATTTGGTTATTCAGAAATGTAAGATGTACCTGAAGATGTTAATATGTTAGGGAGACAATTATTATATATTATGTATGATATTAGGAGTACAAATAAGTTTCCGCCGTTTTATTGTAGATGGCGCGACACTGAGTTTCGGTTAGCTTTCGCAGATGATAACCGGCTTAAAAAATAGTTTGGACATTCAAGAACAACATAACCTATTAATATCATTGATTTTATATTGGTAAAATATAATTTTTATAAGTTGAAAATGTCAAAATTTGAGCCAAGTAAGCGTCATTTGCGGGAAATATTAGCTGTTGATGATACAATCAGCCCATACTCAGTTACACAGGAATCGTCGTCCCACCAAAGAAATAAAGCTACCGAGAAGTCAACTATTGCTGCGAACTCTGGTATAGTCAAGAAAAAAACAGGGGAACTAGCTTCTAATGGAAAAACCAGACTGCGATCTTCAAATAGATAAAGCAACTGCATTAGCAACTAGGGTACGCTGAAAATTAAATTTGTATATTTTGTGAACTCTATTCTACAATCCCTACTTATATGTTTGTAAACAAAAAATTAGTAATTTTTGTAACTATTGTACTGTCTTTGTTCAGAATTTTCGATAGGCTGGGACATCATAGAATCATATTAATTTACAATACGGAATCATTCCACACAAACTTATTGTTTTTGGTTCGGTTATGTTGGAGTTTTTCGATGAGTTGGAAGCATACGAGGAGAGGGAAACAATAGTATGTGAGAATATAAGAGATAATGTGGGTGAATTTTCTGGTGAGCAATTTATGAATGTACTACATTTTAATATTAGAAGCCTACGAAGAAATTTTGATGAATTTCTCCTTTACTTAGAAACTTTTCAGTTGAATAACATCCAAATAGTCGTCCTGTCTGAGACATGGGTTCTTGAAGACATAAATAACTTCTCTATTCCAGATTTTGACATAATCTATAATGAGTCCCGCTTCAATCAGAACGATGGTCTGATTGTGTTTGTTAGAAGGCAGATTGATTATAGTGTCTCTCTACATCAACTGTCAGAAACAAATTTATTAAATATCACTTTTGAAGTGAACATGTTAACATTTTCCATAATCGCCTCTTATAGACCACCATCCACAAACATTGATACATATTTAACTGACATCGAAAAGTTTCTCTCAATCTCTTCACCTTCAGATGTGAAAATATTCATGGGAGACATTAATATAAATATTCTGAATACATCTGATCCAAAATCGAACACGTATGTCTGTCTCATGGCCACCTTTGGTTATTTTTCGTGTATAAATAAGCCCACGAGATCAACAGAATACTCCTCAAGTCTAATTGACCACATATTTATCAGATTCGCGAGTGACAAACTTCGAAAGGAAATTAATTTCAATTCTTACATCTTCAAGACTGATATCACTGACCACTATACCCTAATGTTATCCATCAATATGGACGTTAAGGTAAATAATATAATTTCAGAAGATTCGTCCTACACTTATCTAAATAAACATAATCTGGGTAAAAAACTCAAGGAAGAAAATTGGCTCGCGGTTTATCAATGCAAGGATCCGGATAGTGGTTTTGGTACATTTTCCAATATTATAAGGGAGCACATTGCGGCATGTACGAAGACTAAAAGAATTAAAAAACAAAAAACTGACAAAAAACTGAAACCCTGGATGACACAAGCCTTACTTAATTCCATCAGGTATAGAGATCTCCTAAAACAAAAATTCATCAAGCATAGTACGGAAGAAAACAAAAGCGCATATAAAAAATACCGAAATTTCCTATGTAATCTATTACGAATATGCAAACAGGATTATTATCAAGAACAACTTAAAGAATCCCACAAAAATGTGAAAAAAATGTGGAAGAACATAAACGAGATAACAAATAAAAATATTAAAAAAAAACCGTATAACTATGATATAGTAAGTGAAAATAGTGAAATTCTGAACTCCGATAGGGCGATCGCGGATCATTTTAATTGCTTCTTTTCCAGTATTGGATCTAAAATGGCAGATAAAATTGAAAAACCACCAATCCCGATCCCGGAAACTATCATTAGGACGAAAAACTCATTATTCCTTAGCCCCATAACAAAAAATGAAGCAATTTCTATCATATCTTCACTGAAAAATAACACATCCTCCGGCCCGGACAAAATTACCGTTCACTTCATAAAAAAATATCACGAATTCCTTGTAGAACCCTTATGTCACATTTTAAATCTGTCACTAACAAAGTGTACAATTCCAAGAGAATTTAAGAACTCCGTAACAATCCCTATATTTAAACAAGGTGACAAAAAACAATCCACAAATTACAGACCCATAACTATTATAAATAATTTTGCCAAGATATTCGAAAAGTGCATCAAAAATAGAATATTGAATTATTGTGATAGTAATAATATCTTCTCAAACTCACAATTCGGGTTCAGAGAAAAACTATCAACCGAAGATGCGGTATTTGAGTTAACGAACACTATATTTGACTCTTTTCAAAAACATAACAAATGCATAACAGTATTCCTAGATCTAGCAAAGGCATTTGATACCGTAAATCATGAAGTTTTGTTTCAACGTTTGGAACTGCTTGGTATCAGAGGGACTGTATTAGACTTGTTAAAAGATTATCTAACAGACAGAGTGCAGGTTGTTAAAATAAAAAACACATTCAGTGATCCATTGCCAATAAACATGGGCGTACCACAAGGGACAGTGCTGGGGCCGGTTCTATTTCTACTGTACATTAACAATGTGTTCTCGATAACAAACTTTCATGGTAGGTTGGTCTCATATGCGGATGATACAGCGGTCATTTTTACTGGGAATACTTGGTCTGAAACTTATGAAAACACTGAGATTGGAATGCAGAGGTTGTATAGCTGGCTCAATAGCAGCCTGCTGAGCGTCAACATTGAAAAAACTAAATTTATCACCTTCTCATCTACGGCCAAAGACCAGCCTTTCAAAGATAAATTACTGCTTCATAGGCACGACTGTCAAAACTTTCTTAATTGTCAATGTCTAGCAATCCGTAAAACTAACTCGATAAGATATCTCGGTGTGATGGTCGATCAACACTTGCGCTGGAACGAACACATCAGCTATACGGTTGGAAGATTGAGAAAACTCATATACAAATTTTATCAGCTTAGAAATATATTGAACACCAAAAACTTGTTGATGGTTTATAATGCATTGGCCGAGTCTGTTCTACGCTACTGTTTGGTTGTATGGGGTGGTACATTTAAGACTGCTCTGTACAACCTGGAAATAATACAAAATACCTTGTTGAAAATCATACTGAAAAAAAATAAACGTTTTTCCACAAATGAGATATATGAAAAATCAGAAGTTCTCGCTTTGAGAACATTATACATATACCAATGCATCTTATGGACTTCAGATGGTCCGCATGACTATGCCTCGCAAGCGTATAATACTCGCGGAATGGCTCGTCAACCGCTCAATCTTCCTCACTGTAGGCTGACTCATACCCAAAAATTCATCACCTACCACGGTCCCAAACTATATAATCTGCTTCCTTCTGATATAAAGCGTTTAACTTTTAAGAGGAAGCGGAGGGAAGAAATAAAACAGTTCGTGATTTCTCACCGGGAATTATTGCTAAATATAGTCGAAAACTAAAAAAAAGAAAAAATAGAAAAAAAATAAAAATAATAATAGTTGCCTGTTTTTTCCCGTCTCCTTGAAGTATGCATAATTCTGAACTCTAAAGCTGCGTGCAATGTATGGAGCTCTCTGTGGTCCCTCAGTTTTTTTTTTTTTTTTTTTTTTCTTCCGTTATTGAAAATTGTTGGCGGGAGATAGCTCCACAACTCAAGCCTAGCTTAGGTGGCTTCTCCTGCTTTCAATTTCTATTTGATAATGATAGTATTTGAATTTGCTGTGTAAACTACCATGTGAATTATTTTATATGCTTTGTATTATATTCCATAATGAGATTTATTGAAGCCAGAATATAATTGTGTATAATTATAGAATATATGATTATATGATTATATATGTATATATCTCACCTCCACATGTTTAACAGGATAAATTGCTTTAAACAGACTAACTTTAAAATTCAAGATAGTCTATGTTCTTCTTAACTTCTTTAATTTAAAGAAATCTGCTGCTGAGGCGCATCAATTGCTCGTAGAAGCATATGGTGAGGGTGCTTTGAGTGAGAGAACGTGTCGAGAGTGCTTTCAAAAGTTCAAAACGGTGATTTCGACGTAGAAGACAAAGATCGCAGTGGAAGGCCAAAAATTTACGAGGATTCAGAATTGGAGGAATTATTGGAGGAAGATTCATCTCAAACACAAAAAGATCTTGCTCTTACATTAGAAGTCACTCAGCAAGCAGTCTCACATCGTTTAAAATCATAAATATTTAATTTGTGTTAAAAAACGGCGGAAACTTATTTGTACTCCTAATAATAACAATAAAAATGTAGGAAAATCAGAATAACCTTATTTAATATTATTTAATATGGATTTTCATCAAGTGAAGACCTACTCAATGAAACATTTACACGTTTATATTTTACATATTTATTATGTCTATAATTTTCGAATTCTGAGCTGAAAATGGTCTCAAACTCACTAATGAAGAATCCGAGGTCCAAAGTAATTCTTTCTGGGCGATCAGATCGTAAACACTAACTTCCGAACGGAAAGAGTAAGATACTTAAAATTCTCAAGGTGAGTTTAGGTCTTAAATATATGGGTTAATTCCGTTAATAAGGAAAATCGGATAATGGTTCCGCAATTATTTACTGAATTTGTTTTCTTATTTTCCCGAAACTATTGAGCCAACCGAAACGAAATTTGGTTTTTGAAGAAGAATAATGATTTTCGAAGGAAAAGAGCTGTAGAGATGAAACTTTCAGTGTAAATTTGAACCGTAATTTTGTTATACTAATTATTTTAAAGGGCAAAATCAGTCTCCAATGGTTATGCAGTTATTCGCATTTGGAATTTCTTCTTGTTTTTTCCAATATTTTCGAAACCATAGATCAAATCGTTATGAAATTTGGTATTTAGAAAAATAATTATAACGCACATCTTCTTACAAAATTTCTAAAAAATCGTATAATCATTAGACTAAAAGAAATTGTTTGCAGAGAAGCTTTGAGCTCTACCGGAACCAAAGCAACAGCCCTACGATCTAGTTAAAATTTAGCATGTAGATGCAAAATAATCACAAATATTTTAATGCAAAATTGCGGGAGGATCGTGGGTGCTATGAACAACAGCGCAAAATCGCAACTTCAAGTCAGTGCTTTTCACCATTTTCACGCGCTAAATCCAGGGGAACACAGTGTTATCGTTTCGTTCAAATGTTTATAATTTCGAATTTCAGGCCAAAAATGGTCTTTAGCCTTAGCTTTTTCAATTATTTTTTCACCCTTGTCTCGTAGATAGTATTGTTCAACAAAGTAAACTGTATTATCTCCAGAAGAATATTGAAAAACTGGCAAACTTGATATTTCCTACCAGGGCTTCAAAACAATATACTACTCTGTCAAGAAAGTACCGGGAATTTTCAATTAAAACAACATTTTTACATTTAATCGTCAAAATTTATTGGGTCGCCTTCAAAATAGGCTCCATTTGCTCCAATACATCTATGCCAACGGCACTTCCAATTATCGAAACATTTTTTATAGGCGCTTTCCGGGATAGACTTTAGCTCTCGCGCCGAATTTTATTTTATGGCTTCAATCGACTCAAAACGGGTGCCACGAAGGGACAATTTTAGTTTTGGGAAGAGGAATAAATCGCAGGGAGCCAAATCCGGCGAATACGGTGGTGGCTGAAGCACGTTTGTTGAGTTTTTGGCGAGAAAGTCCGTCACAATCGTAGCTCGGTGAGAAGGCGCGTTATCGTCATGCAAAATCCATGAGTTGTTCGCCCACAAATTTGGCCGCTTCTTACGGATACGCTCACGCAAACGTTTCATAACGCCTAGGTAATACTCCTTGTTTACCGTCTGACCCTCTGGAACGAATTCGTAGTGCACCACGCCACGGATACTGAAGAAAACAATGAGCATCACCTTCATTTTCGAGCGGCTTTGGCGTGGTTTTTTCGGTTTCGGCTCATTTTTTGCCACCCATTCCGATGATTGCTGGCTTGTTTGCATATCGTTCTCGTAGACCCAGGTCTCATCACCAGTTATAATGCGTTCCATGAATGTAGAATCGGAATTACAGCGATCCAGCATGTCTGAAGCAATCTGTTCGCGATGACGTTTTTGAAGAAAATTCTGGTCTTTCGGTACGAGTCGTGCGGCCACCTTTCTCATGCCCAAAATATCAATCAAAATCGTACGTGCGGACTCGTGGGATATCTTAAGATCATGTGCTATCTCTCTCAAGCTGGTACGACGGTTTTCCAGCACCCTTTCCTTAATTTTATCGACGTTATCTTCGATCGAAGCCGTCGATGGGCGACCACCTCACGACCGTCCTTGGAGGCTCTGTTCCACTGATATGCACGAGTTTTCGATGGAGCATTATCACCAAAGGCCTTTTGCAACATTTTCAATGCATCGGCTTCGATCGAAGCCGTCGATGGGAGACCACTTCACGACCGTCCTTGAAGGCTCTGTACCACTGATATGCACGAGTTTTCGATAGAGCATTATCACCAAAGGCCTTTTGCAACATTTTCAATGCATCGGCACACGAAAATTCATTTGCAACACAAAACTTTAAACAAATTCTTTGCTCAACGTAATCACCCATAGTAAAAATCGGCACGCACTCTGACATCGACTGACTTAATCAGCTGTTGCAAACATACTAGTTGACAGATCCCGCTCAAGCTTGGCATAGTAATTAAGGACAGTGATTCCAACCTAGGAAAAAAAATTTTTACCTGCCTCATTGCCCCGCCAGATTTAAATCGATAATTCCCGGTACTTTCTTGACAGAATGTATAGGTTTATGCTTGTATATGTCGATTGTGCATTTACCAAGCATTAGACGTTATTGGTCAAATTCTATTGGCTATGATCACATAAAAGATACAATTTCTAAAAAAATTCGAACAAATAAGGCAATTCCTTCATTTCTGTGACAATGAAACTTTTCGGAAAGATACGCCTGATCGTGACACAACAAAATTCATTTCATTAACTTACATAGGCCAAAAATCTGAAAAGATTGCTAGATATTTAAAGAAAAAAGAAAATTATTATATCTCTTTTAAAACCATTAATTATTTAGGCAGCTTAATAAAAAATAATAAAGACGTCATTCCTAAAAACAAAAAATCACGAGTTTACAAGTTGACATGTAGTGAGTGCCCATGTGTATATGTGGGACAGACAGTAGTCCGGTCAATTTAGACATTCGAAGTTACATAAATTCCCACCAAGGTGAAAATCGGTATGATTATTTAAAATATCATTAAAAACAAAATTTGAAAGTTTCCCATCTTTCCCCTGTAAGGAAAAATTTTTATTCAAGGTCAAAGGTCAAAAAATGAGTTTTTTTCGATTTTCAGCAAAACGGTAAGTTTTATCATTGAAATACTTCAGACAAAAATTGTAGATCATAAAATTATCTACAAAAAATTTATTAATACTTTTTTTTCTACGAGCCACCGTTTTTGAGATATAATGATTCAAAAAGTTGTAAAAGTTGTAATCGTCATAATATGCACACGTTTCCTCGCCACCTATGAGGTAGTGTACTTAGCGCGTTTTTTTTTAACGTGGTTTCCCCAGTAGGCCTATTCCATGGGTCAGTTCTGATCCTGTTTAATTTGAATCTATTGAAAAATAATGGATATTAGCAGAGATTGAAAAGATAACAGCAATTTAAGTTAAAAAAAAAGTAGTGAAATAATCGTCCGAGTCGTAACTTTCAAAATCTTCTTCTTGTTCTTCTTCTTGATCTTCTTGTTCTTGTTCGTCTAGTTCTTGTTCTTCTTCATCTTCATCCTGAGTGCATGTAAACTGCGTTAATAGCGATGTATCGCATGTTGCTTCGTTGGAATCAAACGGATTCTCTACTGTTGGTGATTCAATATTAGAGCACAACCGGCCTTGATAATGTGTACATGCCGGAGAATAGAACAGTCTGACTTTTTTGCAACCACATTTAGCACTCCATCCCTTTTTGCAGTTGCAAAAAACCGAGTTCAGCAGTTTTTCCGGCGCAGGTGGAAGTAAAGTGAGCACTGGTTCTAATGAATTGTTGACCAACTTCCAACCCCAGTCTGTAGGGTCTAGCTGATAACTAAGCCACACTTGAACTTGGTAATATACCCTAAAAAGATGTTGATGAGCAGCAACTGAGGTTGGAGGAAGACAAGCTAATTGTACTTGTTTTTTACTTTTGGTGTTTTCAACGAAACATGCATATCTATACTTATCTCATGCATATTATGACGATTACAACTTTTACAACTTTTTTAATCGTTATATCTCAAAAACGGTGACTCGTAGAAGAAAAAGTATTAATAAATTTTTTGTAGATAATTTTATGATCTACAATTTTTGTCTGAGGTATTTTAATGATAAAACTTACCGTTTTGCTGAAAATCGCGAAAAACTCATTTTTTGACCTTTGACCTTGAATAAAATTTTTTCCTTACAGGGGAAAGATGGGGAACTTTCAAATTTAGTTTTTAATGATATTTTAAACAATCTTACCGATTTTCAGCTTGGTGGGAATTTATGCAACTTTTACTCTTATTTTTGGTCTAATTTGACAGGTCTACAGGCCGTTCATTCCAAACAAGGATATGAGAACATGAAAAATGTTATATTAATAATAAACCAAATTCAACTTATGCCAACCATGTGTTAGAGACTGGTCATAATTTTAATATGAACTATAAAAAATTATATATCGAAAACAAAAGTCAGAAACTAAATCTGTTAGAAACTTTAGAGATCAATAGATATAATAAAAGAAAAATTTTATTGAATGATCAAATAGATTTAAACAGGTCCCCCCTACTTAATATTTTTCATTGATTGTAAACCATCTCTTTCACCCCTCTATTTTTTGTACCAGAGCTGTATATTTAAGGTCATGTTATGCATTGTATACCTCAGTTTTAATACTCACCTGATGAAGTCATAGTATGACGAAACAATTGTTGTGTAAATCAATAAAATAGCGGAAGTTAACATCTGTTTTTCTTCTAATGAAGATGAATTTCCGTCAAGTAAAGACCGAGACAATCAAAAACTTAGATTTTTTTCTATATTTTTCCTAGCTAAGCATATATGAATATGGTCCTCTCTATTATTGCCGGTGCCTGTATATATTACGAATATTCACACTATATCGGTATATTGCCGCTTTAAAAATATTATCCCTTAGAAGCTAATAATCATTTAACGACCCTTCAAACCAAATGTTTCGGTCGAAAGCAATATCTATTTCATAGGAAGCCTAATTTACCACCAAATCTGTCTTTGACAGGTTAATTTGACCAATAGTGGCTCAATTCTTGTTGTCAAAATATTTCTGCCTATTCCAGCCTCGAACATGATTTTCAACAGGATGATAACATCGCTACACCATTCGATTCTCTTTATTATCGCCGACTTTATTGCTTTTTCCTGGAATTACTTGCATTATTCAGCTTCTAGGAATTTTGCAAGGAAGCTTTCAAAAGTACCTCACTTGTAAACCATTTATTGCACTTAGACGGATGAATATAGGTAATATTGAGTGTTGAAACGACAAGACAGACCGGCAACAAAATTCATTTTTCTGTCATGTTGAGTTTTCGATTATAAATTATGCAGGATAATTTTTAGGTGATATAAATTACTGAGACCATGTTCTTTCTCCCCAGAATCAGTGTCACTTTGATGATAATAATTTATAAAAGATTAAGATCGAACCAACATCTTATTTTAACACCCTTAAAAATTCAACCTGTTATCTACCTTACTATTATGAATAGGATTTTAAGTTCTGTTCTCTTCAGTTTTGAATCCTCTTTTAGCATCCCCTTAACTACAACCCCATAACGGGGGTGAGTACAACTCCTTGATTTTGAATAGGGATGAGGGGTGTTGCAATACCTCATTTTGAAGATCTTATCGAGTACTATCTGATCCTGAAATTTCGCTTCAAAATTTCCATCGATAACGAAATGACAAGTAAAATAATGGAAGAGTACTAGCTTTGGGATTAGTTTATTAAATGCTGGAAATGGGAACCTTTCACTTCCATGCAGTAATGTAAGTTTTGCTGAAAATGTTCACGTACGTTACTCAAGATTTCTGGTGTAATTTGACGGCGTTCATTAATGATTCGAGTTCTCAAATCATCCAGCGACTCAGGCTGGGTAGTGTAAAACTTGGATTTCAAGTGACCTCATAGAAAAAAGTCCAGTGGAGCCAGATCAGGTGACCTGGGTGGCCACTCAATATGTCCCCTTCTTCCAATCCAGGCGTGAATTTTCATCTAAGAACTGACGCACTGGTTGAACGAAATGAGTTAGTGCTCCATCTTGTTGGAAAATGATCGTTTGATGATCTTCTGCATTCTCCAATACTTGCACGAGGGCAGGATAAATAGAGTTCCCCAACAGATTTAAATAAATTTGGCCAGTGAGATTACCGGATATAAAAAAGGACCGATTATAATAATAATAATATATTTCTTTATTTTACCCAACAGGAATATCCCAATTACAGGGTAACATGTTACAGAATGCGGAATATTACAACGTAATAATGAATAAAAACATAAATAATCAATAATTCACAAAACTAACCAAATATATTCACTTGAAGTTTATCAGCATATTTACACATACGCTGTACGCAAATAAGTTAGTACGAGCTGTACGCAAATAAAAAGTAGATGTAGAGTTCGCTGCCAATCTTAGAACATTGAAATTTATTTTCGATAGCAGATAAGGTGAGTCGATACTTCCGGTCAACAGTCTCTGAGCCTACTTTGCACATTGATTTTCATGCCTAGCAAGAAACGATGATATCCTCATCTCATCCACGATAAAAGACAGATCAGTACCACGGTCGGGATATATGCCAGTCCGCCTAAACAACATAAACTTGAAAAACTTTCTGTGAATGCGCTCCAGTGATACCAAATGACAGTCGTAAATAGGAAACCATATCAAGTGTGCATACTCCAACTTACTAATGACCAGCGTGAAATACAAACTCCTCAAAATTGACAGATCACTGAAGTCCCTGCCACACCTCAACACAAAGCCCAAAGTGCGGCTAGCAGACGCACACTCTTCAGTATGTGGGATGAAAGTGAACGTGGAATCAAACAAGACTCCAAGGTCATATATTTGATATTTATCGCCAACATAGTTATTAGCTATATGATAGCTATAAGTCAACCGATGTGACCTTCTATTGAATGTAACTTTAAAACACTTCTCCATATTCAGCATGAGTTTGTTGCATAAACACCAACTATGAATATACTCCAAGCTTGACTGGAGCAGCACCAAATCATCAGGACTGCGTATTCTCATGTGAATCTTCAAGTCATCGGCAAACGCTAAAACAGGACACCTAAGAGAAGTGAGATCATTTATATACATGATAAAAAATAATGAACCCAAATTTGATCCTTGAGGCACTCCACCTGAAAGAACATACTCAAGGGATCTATAACCATTGTAGAAGACATAATTTATCCTATCCTCCAAATAGGATCTGATGAGCTTCACATATGTTAGACTGAAACCGAACGACGAGATCTTCATCAGTAGAATATCGTGATCGACAGAGTCGAAGGCTCATGATAAGTCAGTATACACCACATCAACCTGACCTCCGTCAGTAATATACTGTGCGATTATTACCAAGTTAGTCACAGTAGATCTTGCTTTAACAAAACCGTGCTGCTCCGTGGAAAAATATGAACTAGCTTTGAGATACATATGTCCATATAACAGCTCCTCATAAACCTTCGCAAAATTGGACAATATCGAAATTGGTCTATAATTTTCAATCTGGGAGCCATCTCCCTTCTTGAATACATAATATGATACAGGGGTTTGCAAGCACGAAACTGTAATCCCTTATGACATATGATGGAATGCCATCATCACCAGCTGTAGCCTTGTTCGGAAATTTTGACATAATTGACCTTATTTCATCCTCAGAGATAACAGGCACAAGATTATGTGATTTCCATAAATAACCGCCCAAACATGTAATTTTTGGGACGCTGGGTATGTACCTCACGAAATAATCTTGGATTTTCATCTGATCAATACCGACAGTTATGCCGGTTTACAATGCCGTTAAGGTAAAATGAACACTCGTCCGAAAAACAGATATTATTAATCATTCAGTCAGTGAAATGATTAATAATATCTGTTCTTCGCAGAACTGGAGTCGGCGATCGGGATTATCCTCATTCAGTTCCTGAACCAATCGTGTCTTATAAGGATGAAATTTATGTTTTTTCAGGAGTCTCATGATTGTTGTGCATGAAGCACCAGATACATCGGACAATTTCGTAGTACTCAAGGTCAGATCAATTGCTAGATGACCTAAGACAGCCACGTCTCTCGCTTCGTCTCTTTCTTTCCAGGATGTCGTTCGTTAAATAAAGCCGCTGTTGATCGCGCAGAGTCGTTATTTCTAAAAAATAATTTTATCATTTCTACCCTTTCTTCTACGGAATATACTATTTTAATTCTACTACAAATTTACAATCGCTTTGACACACTTAAAAATTCACGATAGACTAAGGTAAATCAAAAACATGGTCCGTCTAGTTTTTTGGACAAGAAATTAATACTTTTTTGAACAAAAAATTAACAACGTAACTACAAAAACCTTTGAAATGTGTCGGATACGAATAATATTCTCGAGATAAATTTCACATTGCCTCTCTAACTATTTTCGCTGTTTTTTCATTATCGATGGATATTTTGAAACGAAATTAAGGGGTCAGATAGTACTCGATACGATCTTCAAAATTAGTTAGCGCAACACCCCTCATCCCTATTCAAAACCAAGGAGGTGTGCTCATCCCCGTTAGGGAGTTGAAGTTACGGGAATGAAAAAAGCGGAAAAGTTGTTTCCATATCATGCATCGATCCGAGTAGGTGTGTTTTCAGTCGAGCGCTCGATTATTATAAGTTAATTGATAAAACCCTAGCAAATTTCAAAATTCAAAATCTGGGAAAGTCTCTTCGAATAGATACCTGTTTCTTCTATTTCCTGAGAATGCCTCCAAAGCGAGAACAAGCGGAAGATTTGAAATCCATGGTTAACGCTACATTCAAGCAATTGTGGGAAAATCCAGAATTTATCAAGTCGATAGTAGATAAGGTTGCAGATGGTATATCGGAAGAAATAAATAAGAAGTTGTTGATGTTTGAGAGTCAGCTGATTGAACTTGAAAACAAACATAAATCCGAAATGATCATCATAGACTCCGAACTGAAGAAATTACAGGAGGAAAATGGTGAACTCAAGCGGACTATTGAAAAACTTGATCAAAATTCACGGAAATGCAATCTTAGAATTTTCAATTATCCTGAAACTACAAGAGAGAACACAATGAACTCAGTAGTCGAGTTTTTAAATTCAAAGATGAACATTGGACTTAAAGAAAGAGATATACAGGAGTGTCGCAGGATTGGAAAACCGAATGGTAAAAATCAAAGAGTTGTATTCCTTAAATTGAAGGAACTTCAGGTGAAACATACAATCTATAGAAATAAAAAACTTCTCAAGGGCACTGGACTGGTGATAAGGGAGGATCTTACGTCAACTCAACGGAAATTAATGGAAGAGGCCATAAAACGTACAAATCACAGGGACGTTTGGTCCCAGAATGGAGTTGTTTTTGTGAGAACGAACGATGATTTCAAACCAATTTTCAGTATAAAGGATTTAGACACTTTATCAGCTGTGATGAATGTTCATAAGAAATAATTTTTGTTTTAATTATTATGGTTGAGATCTGTTTTCATGTTTAGTTTTAAAGGGCGTTGTTTACTTAAAGTAAAATTAAACTACGGGGTCGGCTCACTGCACGGAAATTGTTAATTAATTTTTGGGGCCAAAATGTTAGAGTTTTTGGATAATTTAGATGAGAGAATTGAGACAGAGGTTGTGGACGATTTTAAGGAGGCTCTGCGGGAGGTCACGGTGGAGGATTTGACTGTAATACATTTCAATATACGAAGTGTTCGCAAAAATTTTGAGGAATTTCTTGTTTACCTGGATTCTGTGGGGGAGAGAGCTGATATTATAGTATTATCGGAGACTTGGAATGTGGAGGAGGTGAGTCGTTTTAGAATTCCTAATTTCAATATATTTTATAACGAGTCAAGATTCAATAAGAGTGATGGTTTGATTGTCTATATTCGCGAAGAATTCACTGCGCAGGTGATCAATTATTCTTTGACTGAGTCGGTGTTGTGTAGGGTGGTTCTCAAGAAAGAAAAATTCAATATAGGAATCACCGCATCATATCGACCACCTTCAACTAATTCCATGGTGTATATTAGGGATGTTCATGAATATATGAAAACTTTAAAGAAAAATCCACTTGAGATATTTCTGGGAGATATAAACTACAATTTACATGACAATTTGTCATTGGAGGTGGCAGATTACAATGATATGTTAAACGAGCATGGATATGTTTCCTATATTAACAGACCAACCAGGGTGACAGAAACTTGCAAAAGCACATTGGATCATATTTTCATAAGGAGGGTAAAATACGTTAATAACTTCGTTACTATAAAACCAAAAGTTGTACAAACCGCCCTCACCGACCATTTTGCTGTACTTGTCTCTATTGCTTTTGAAACCGTTGTTCGTTCATCAGAAAATAAGGTACGCTTAAATCAAACCGATTTCGAAAAAGTAGTGCAATGCCTGAGGGAGGAAACCTGGGAGGAGGTTTTGAGGTCTGATGATGTTCAGTTGAGTTATGATAGGTTCGTCGACAAAATTCAAGGCTTGTTAACACATTGCACCATTGTAAAACCAATTAATAGGAAATTTGTAAAGCTCAAGCCTTGGATTACCTGCGGTTTGATTGTGTCCATAAAGAAAAGAGATAATATGAAAAAGAATCTGTGCAAAAATTTTTCAATAGAACGTAAAAATGAATATTGTCAGTATAGAAATAAGTTGAATAATCTATTAAGAATTACCAAAAACGATTACTACAGGTTACAAATACAGAACGCTGGTAACAATTATAAAAAATTATAGGAGACAATTAACTGCGCTGCGAATAACGGGTCGGTTAATAAAGGTTTGGACAAGTTGAGCTTGAGAGATGAAAATGGTGTTTGCATAACCGAGAACAGACAAAAAGCAACGGTGTTGAACGATTTTTTCGCTAAAGTGGGTGTGAATATAGCTGAAAAGATAAAGACTGTCAAACCTGACTTTGCTGGAAGATTAGGGCGTAATAAAGTTATCCGGGAATCAGTTTTTCTATCTCCGGTTACGGAAAACGACATAATTGAAGAAATAAGCAGTTTAAAGAATGATGCTACGGCTGGACCAGATAACTTACAAGCTAAATTGTTGAAAACCATTCACATGTTTATCACTAAACCAATCTGCCATATAATAAATCTAACATTCACTTCCGGTTTAGTTCCCCTTCAGTGGAAGGAATCAATAATTGTCCCTGTTTTCAAAGTGGTAACCATGATGATCCCTCCAACTATCGGCCTATCTCCCTCATCAATCATTTGGCAAAGATTTTTGAAAAATGCCTTAAAAAAAGACTTCTCGGTTTTTTTGAACAGCATCAATTTATTTCAGAGAGACAGTTTGGTTTTAAAAAGGGTGTCAGTACGGAGGATGCTATTTTAGATCTCGTGAGGAGGGTTGTGATTAACTTGGACGAATCGAAAAAGTGTTTGACGGTGTTCCTGGACTTAGCTAAAGCGTTCGACACTATTTCACATGCGCGACTGCTGGCTAAGCTTAGAAATGCAGGAGTAAGGGGAATCGCTTATGAGCTATTGAAGAATTACCTAAATGATAGAACCCAGAGAGTAAGGGTCGGGGAAGCTGTCAGCGATTCGACAACGGTTTTATCGGGGGTACCCCAGGGTACAGTCCTGGGGCCGTTGCTGTTTCTCGTCTACTTAAATGACATTTTTCAGCTGAAAAACATTTCCGACAACATCATATCTTATGCCGACGATACAGCAATTGTTTTGGTGGGTGATTCGTGGGATGCTTTATATCGAACAGCTGAGATTTGTCTAGCTGACATTTATGAATGGCTGAATCTCAATTCAATGTCCTTAAATTTCAAAAAAAGTAAATTTGTAACTTTTTCTGTTACTGTTGATGGACAGCCGGACGATGACCTTCTCTTTGTTCAAGATGAGGAATGTGTTCCGCGGGGGTGCACGTGTCCATCGATTGTTAGGGTTGATGAAATCAAATATTTGGGTATTATTGTGGACAAATATTTGAGGTGGGAAATGCAGGCCACGGTTTTGTCGAAGAAGTTAAGACGGCTCATGCATACCTTTTATCTCTTAAGGGATATATTAAATAGGAAAAACTTATTTTTGGTCTATAATTCTCTGGTGGAATCAGTTTTGCGATACTGTGTGATTGTGTGGGGGGGTCTTACTGAGAAAGCTCAGAAATGTTTACAAACATCACAAAACACTTTAATAAAAATAATGCTCAGAAAAGAACGACTAACCCCTACGGAGGAATTATATCGTGAATCGGGCATTATGAGTGTCAGAACCATATTTGTTTATCAATCTCTCTTATACGTTCACTTCCGGGATCGTCATTCCATTCAGAGAGAATGTAGATATGTGACTAGGGCAGTACAAAATGAAGTACTTGAGATCCCTTTTTTTAAAAAGGGTTGCTCACAGCGTCTGTTATTTTACATAGGACCAAAATACTATGGCAGAATTCCACTAGGGATTAGGAAAATTGGGAATATCAGAAGATTCAAAACTGAGCTCAAAAAATTTTTGTTTGAGAGCCGACACGACACACCTTCGACTTGTGATTTTTTTTTTTTTTTTTTTTTTTTTTTTTTCACCCTCGTGACTTTCCTGTTTTCGCTACAGTGTATATGTGTAATTTGATATTTTTAGCTTTATTTGTCAATCGTCCACACCTCCCTCTCTCGTCTTGAATTCAATTTGTTTTGTTTATTTATATATATTTTTTTTTGTTTCTGCTTCAAGTGCTCAAAATCCTCGAAAGGTGCAGACAACAGAAAACAAGCATCTTTGCTTAGTTGTTGTTTCGCCCTGGAGAGGATAATTATTAAATCTTTCATTTTATATATGAATATATGTTTCATATTGTATAAGCACTGTCAGAATTTATTTATGTTAGAATCTAAATAAATTTATTATTATTATTATTATTATTATATATGTGTGTTTTATCTAATATTTTTAATTTAAAATCGGAAAATCGAGGTGTTAAGTTTTCGTTGGACCAGCCTGTATATCAACAGACATGAAATAAACAGTGAAACTTAAACCAAATGGTTTTTATTTACTTTATTAATTTAAAAATGTTTCACCAATTGATATACAAGAAATCTGTATAAGAAGTGGAGTTGTAAAGGTTTGATTGATTCGGTCTTGACTTGGTGGAAACTTATTTCAATTAAAAAATATATGAGGGACACAAAAATGTTTAATATAACAATTGTTTCACCACGATGTGACTTCTTCAGGTATCTACATTTTACTGATGGTGTCTAGTATAACAGAGTTTAAATACAGTTAAGTACGTGACAAAATAATTGTAAATACAAGTCATAAAAACTTAGGGTGTTTATAGAAGTTTGCCGCTAAAAAATGCCATTAGGTAAAGATATTCAGTAATGGGGATCTTTCAACATCTGCTTGCTCATTCAAAAAGATTTTACTTTTAATACGTCTATGGCTACAGTAATAGAGATATTTCTCTCTCTCTCTCTATTATCATTTCATTGTTGACTACCACTTTGCAAAAAAAAACAAGTTGAAGAAATTATTACTTCTAATGTAACTAAGTATATACATATTATTCGATGTATATCCGATCTAAGCAAAACAATGAGTGTAAACTAACATCTCAACTATTCCTCTTGACAACTTCAGCATGGGTTATCACGTCGGTGTTTATTATACAGGTGATTTACAACAACCTGTCTCGGTTTTAAGAACATCAAATCTTGCTGAGATAGATAATGGCCGGCGGTCTTTTTCATACTGCAATATATTTAAATTTATCACATCGTAATTGCTATCCCTTTAAATCTTTCTCTTCTTATTCGGTCGATCTGTGCTCGTAAAAACGCTCAAAATGATATCATCATCAAATAGACGGATTAAAGGGTAAATCCAACCGGATATATTTAATTCTTTCCCCATAATTGATTATAATTTATTGATAATAAAACAAGATTTTAGCTAGAACACGGTTTCCCACTAATTATTATTGATTACTCTTCACAATTCTTTCTCCTCATTTATATTCTATTTTCTGCAATTCAGTGATATCCAAAATTTCAATTCCCTGAAATATCTCTTTTGAATAATGACAATAATGCGTATTCGCCATTCTACAGGTTGAATTAACAAGAACAATCTTATTCTAGGAGTGTATTCGGCACGTGAAAATAATATAAAAAATTTTATTCTTTTCAATATCTTAAATATCATACAGATTTATTCTGCAACCCTCACTACAAATTTTAACTTTATAAAAAGTTTTTCAAAATCTTTTTAAAATTAATTCAAATAAATGTCGTAGAAAGCACAGTTTCAATTTAGTAGACATATACAATAATCACTTATTACACAGCACCAAAAGGAACAAAAGAATAGAAAGAAAATATAAAATATTAATTGAAAATATTAAATTATTTAAATATAATATGTTAATATTAGCCTTCTACATATTTCATTTCAAAAAATTATATTCAATAATTATAACTTCAGAAATTAAATTAATGTCATATAAGTTACCACTTATATCAAACGACATATAAAATAAACATTCATTATAAGATATCCAAATGATATAACAGAGGATTACTCATGTTGATTTTTTTGATTTAATTAGTAAAATTCCAGGAATCTGGGTTTCAATTTTTTGAAAAAAGTGGTTTTTTCATTGATGGGGTTTTTAAAGAGTTAAATAATAAAAGTAAAAAATTAAAAAAAAAAATTAAAATTTGTTTGAATTTTATATTGAAAATTAAAAAAAAAAAAATCAATGGAAATCTTCAACAAGGTTAATAAAAGTTAAAAAATTGGAAGTCTTATTTATTAGGGTTATTTTTTTTTTCATTTTTTTTCAATGGATTGTTCCAATAAACACTTTTTTGTGTCTCTTGAGGATTGATCAGAAGTAACAAATTTTAGTAATTTTAGTATTTATTTTTAGTTAATATTACACTCCATTTAAATTTTCAGTATTCATTTACCAGAAGCTTTCTGAATTGTTAAAAGGTGAGAAAATATTTTTGTTGATTGATGTTATATATTATTGAATATGAATATAATTGAGTACTGACGAAGCAAAGTCTCTCTTCAAACTTGTTTTTTGGTTATTTTTTTACATATCTTGAGATTTTATAAAAAGTAACTTAGTTAGATATTCAATAATATTGAATATTTTAAGTAAGATAGTTATATGATGAAATTCTTAAGATTATGCTGAACATTTTTGAAAGATATCTGTTTTCATAAGATTGATGAGCAGAAACAAAATTTTGTCTACTCAAAATATTTAATTTATAGGATTTTGGTAAACAATTTTTATTTATTGGATTTTGTTATATCATTTGGATGTTTTATAATGAATGTTTATTTTATATGTCGTTAGATATAAGTGGTACTTATATGAGACATTAATTTAATTTAATTCCTGAAGTTATAATTATTAAATATAATTTTTTGAAATTAAATGTGTAGTAGGCTAATATTAAAATATTTAAATAATTTTATATCCCTTCTATCAAGTATAAACCTCTATTTATTTTAAGAATATTCAAGAAATACTTGAAGGATACAAACTTTGTTTGGTAACGATGTATTAAGAAAACCAAATTCCTTTCCAAAAATGCACAATATTAGTTATGGACGTGGTAATTCCAAATGTGCTGCATGTTTTATGGAGTTTTTTTGGAAGGAACTTGTTTAGAGAGAGTTATTTTCGAATTAACTCTTGAGGTTATGTTGTTGATTTTTCGGAAGGAATTTGGTTTTCATAATTCATCGTTACGAAACAAAGTTTATATCCTTCAAGTATTTATTTAATATTTTTAAGTAATATTCTATATTTTCTAAGACATTTATTTAATTTGATTTTAAAAGTTTTTGAGAAAAATTTTTTATGAAATTGAAATTTGTAGTGAGGTTAGCAGAATAAATCTGTATGATATTTAAGATATTGTAATAAGCCTTCTATCAGGTTAAAAACCCCCTTTTCATTATTTAATTTTTTTTTATCAGATTTTTGTTCATTTTTATCTTTTATATCGTATTGACAAATGTTCTGGGTTCAAGGATATTAGATAATTTCCTTATAAGGTGTAAGTAAGTAATTTAACATTTATTTTTAAGTTGGTGGAACTTACGTGTACCGCACACTCATTCAGTATTTGAGGTAGACAAACATGTTCAGTAATGAAGATGGCATAGCCGCAATTGAATAATATCGACATATTTTTCAACAAATGGTTTTGCTTCAAAAAAATATTCGGTTCGTATACAGGGTGTCCCACGGGTGCGTAAACGGTCCATAGCTTCGTTTCTATTCAAGATATCGACTTGATTGTATTTTCCAAACGATAGTTGGTACAATCCGCACATCCTGAAAATATTTTCATCCACATACAGGATGTCTGAAAATGAAATACATACATAGATTCGGTTTTTTCAAATGGCAACCCCCTTTTTTCATACATCTTTGGATTTGGCACTTAATTGTCGATAAAACGCACCCAGGTTTCATTGACCTACCTGCATTAGTTTTTGGCCTATGTCAATTTATGTTTCGAAACATCGTCGAGCGTAGACCCACAGAAGAAGTAATAACTTTGGAACAGTTCAACATAATTCAATCATCTTTTTTCCAGTCGATTCCTTAAGTTTCTGTGCACCTTTTGAAATAGGCATAAATTTGATGTCGATGTTCTATCGCCTACTACATTGTTTTTTAAATGACAAATAACAAATTGAATTGACTCGATTTTTTGCAAGTGCAACACTCTGTATTTTATTACACCATTGCATGACATTTCGTAAGAGCTTTTCGTCGATATAAAGTTTGTGGGGACTACTTCGTGAAATAAATTCCAAACTAAGAAATGTGGATTGTTTTAGTATAATCTAGTAGAAGGTTGTCGTAAAATCGGAAACATCTTTACAAAATAATTGAAAAATATTTTTTCAAAGTTGTAAGCAGTGTTTGAAGAATAGTGGTAATAGAAGCAGGAAAATATCAAGAAGCAAACAATTATAGTAACAAGAACATGAAGCGGCGAATAACAGAAAACTATGTGAAAAAAAAAGTTGAGGAAAGCCATCTTATAAAGGTTCAAACAGGTCAGATATCAGATTTCTTTCTTATTAGTGAAAGTTTGATTCTGAGGATCACCCATCATAATTGTGAAAAGGAAAACGTGACCAAAAGGCCTTGAAGTGGACGCCCAAGATGCAACACATGTTCACAAGATTTGTGACCTGTTTGAGCATTTATAAGAAGGCTTTCCTCAACATTTATTTCACATGGTTTTCTGTTGTTCACTGCTTCATGTTCTGTTATTATAATTGTTTACTTCTTGATATTCTCCTGTTTCTATTACCACTATTCTTCAAAAACTGCTATTATATTTTCGAAAACATTTTTTTCAATTATTTTTTATAGATATTTCCGATTTTACGACAACGTTCTACTAGATTCTACTAACACAATTCAATGAAGAGATTCGTATCCTGTAAGGATCATACTAGTCGCAGAGTCCCTCATAGATTACCTAAATTCCACCATTACGTCATTGTATTCAATCGCGTTATTTTATGTGCAAAATTCTCTGTGGCACTGTAACTTGACACGTATGTGATTAATGACAATAACAAAGGAGAACAATGTCCATATAGCATCCCCATTGTATTTTGAAGCGGCCAAAAGGAAGGTTCTTGGAAATAAACCTCCTGAGCAACTCAGTAACATACTCGAGATAATAGTACTTATAACATATATATAATGTGAAATTAATGATTGCTCGCTCGTTCATTGTACTTCACTTTTCATTCATTTGTATTTTTGCTTCACTGTTATTTAATCCGACCGGAATGGTTTAACTAAAATGCATTGCCTTTGTATATAACTAAAGCGGCACGACCCTCACAAGCTATCTGTTTGTATTGTATACTTTGTCCCGCTTCCTGGTTGCTTTTTGCTGTATTTGTAATTAGTGGTTCTTTATCTGCGTAATACTTGCTAATAGGGATTTTTATTATCTGTTCTTACTAATTGCTCTGCTCGATATGTAACTGATTTGCATGTACTCTTGTGTGATCCCCTGGATACCTATTTCTTTGTTTGCTTTGATTGTAACGTACTGTAGTTCGTATTACATATTTGCCATATGCAAGTGCCCGCTTACTTTTAGTTATTGTATTCCTTGTGAACCAGTGGCGTTCTTTAGGGTAAATTGCTGAGTAGTCCTGGTAGAGGGCGATATATCGTATATAGATAGTATAGCTCCAGATATCCAACACTATTGTGAGAATGTTTGAGTGAGTGCTAGATCATTGTTCCGAGGTATTGTGATATCCCCAGGGATTAGTTTGCGTGACCCTTCAGGTAGTGTTCGGTTCGTTCTTCAGTAATATCTGAGCCTTCCTGGGCCTTTGTCACGCCGAGAAGGCCATATCTGGCCTTCTCGGCCAGTTCATTTTATAGCAACTTCTCCGGTCGACTCGAATTATGTTAGATCCCCTCTTCAGGGAGATCTCCTGGGTACAGTTACCTGTACCTTACTGTCCATCTAAACTTACCCCTTGTAACGGAAAGTTCAGCACTGGTTACCGGAAGTGCAGTTGAAGGTGCGAATGCTGACTGTATCTCTTTTTCCTTCTAACCCCTTCCTTTGCATAAAAATGATATCTGATTTGAGCGAGTTACCGATCTAAAGATATGAAGTAATAAGTTATTTAGACCCGTGGCGCTATTGGGTTCACTGGGGCGCTTTGTGAACCACTGCGTAAAGTGGATTTAACCACAGGCTGATAAATGTGTTTCCATTTATAGAGGGTTGTTGCTTTTAAATAAAAATGAAATAGAAATAGATTATTCTGGTATCGAATATTTGAAACTCCCGTCAATGTTTCCTTGCTCTCGTTAGGTGTAATTTGGATTGTCTACACAACGTCCTATTCGCCTGCCACTAGACGATCACGATAAAAAGGTCAACGTTCTTTAGAGTACTCCGTATAATCCCAGATATTTTAGGGTACTCCGTAAACCCTCAGATCTTTTAGAGTACCCGTAAACTCCCGGATCTTTTAGAGTACTCTGTATGTAACGAGATAGCTCAATTAGTAATGTTAAAAAGCAACAACCCTCAATGAAGGGAAACACATTTATAGGCCTGTGGTTAAATCTACCCTACACAGTGGTTCGCAAAGCTCCACAGTGAACCTAATAGCGCCCCGGGTCTAAATGAGTTATTACTACATATCGTTAGGTCGGTAACTCGCTCAAATCGGATATCATTCTTATGCAGCGGAAGGGGTTAGAAGGGGCAGGATACAGCCAGCAATCGCACCTACAACTGCACCGGCAACCAGTGCAGAACCTAACCGTTACAAGGGTAAGTTTAAATGGACAGTAAGGTAAGGGTAACTGTGGTATGCCCAGGGATCTAACATAATTCGAGTCGACCGGAAAAGTTACTATCAAATGGTCTGTATCTGGCCTAATCGGGGTGGTCAAGGCCCAAGAAGGCTCTGATGTTACTGAAGAACGAAACCAACACTACCTGAAGGGTCACGCAAACTAATGCCTCGGAATATCGCAATACCTCGGAACAATGATCTAGCAATCACTCACGCATTCTCATAATAGCGTTGGATATCCGGAACTACTTACTGTCTCTATGCGATATGTCGTCCTCCTCCAGGACTACTCACTGATTTACCCTGAAGAACGCGACTGGTTCACAAGGAATACAATCTCTCAAAGTAAGTGAGCACATGCATATGGCAAATATGTAACACAAACTGACTAGGACATTATAAAACAGATACAATACAATAGATACCCTATCACCAAGATGTGTTAATGAACGTTACACTAAGAACAACTAAGAAATAGGTAACAGGGAGATCACACAAGAGTACATGCAAATCAGTTACATATCAAGCACCGCAATTAGTAAGAACAGAATCAAGTCGGGGTCACCAATGAAGCTCTCGAACAGTCCTGGGACCATAAGCAAGTAAAATAGGAATTTGTACTAGTTGGATACGAAATAAACGTTACACTTGTTGACGCTACAATATATTTACTTAACTGACTTCGACACTTGGGCCTTACACTACTTGCCAGTAACTGGCTTAAGAACGAACAAAAATAGCTGTTGGCAGTGACATAGAAAAATAAACATAGAAAACATAGAGTCTACTACCAACATAAGAATTAGAGAAATGGGCTTTTGTTATTGAATGGCAACAATTTCTAAATAATTATATCTATATATCGATAATTTATCAACAGTCCTAGTTCTTGATGCTAATACATCTGCGGCAATTGAAGATATTATAATTTCAGGAATCTTTCCATCATGTCCAAACAAGAGTTCCAACGAGTACTTACTGCTTAAATGAGTATCAATATTTGGCCTTCTTTCTTTCCTTCTGCTAGATGCCCAGGTTGTAACTGATCAGAAGCATTAACTGACAGTTTAAAATACATAATACATTTAATTTGATCAGCTAAGTTTGAAAAATTTGTAGTGTTTTTTAAAACTGACTTTCTTAATAATTGTCCCTTTTTATGGATAGTATGGCATATGCTTGACGATGTTTACTTAGGCTTGCTAAATTGTATTTCCGCTGCTTTTTTATTTCTCCCGCATAAGCTGCAAGAAGCATTTCTTGTATCTAATTTCTTAAATACGTTCACACAATAGAAGAATTTTTCGAAAACCACATATTTTGGCATTTCACTACTTCTATGTAACTAGATTTGAAATAAATTAATCTAAATAAACACGTGCTTCTCTGTTATGATATATGATGTTATGAAATCCATTACCTCTTATTTTAACTTCGCTCGTTGTTAATCACAGACCATAGATTAGACACCGTAGCTAAGACGCATTCTAAGTAGAGGAACTGATGCTAATAGTGACAAGTGAAAATGAAAACTTATTTTAAAAAAATATTGAACGTCGATATCTATATTTCAATATTGAACAAGCGATATACTCAGAATTGTACAAGTTAAAATGTGAGCAGAGCTCTCTAATAACATTAAAGTACCATTGTCATCACCGTTGTCCCGGGTTTCTGCTCAAGTTTTGACACTCCAGCAGACCCTCGATAAGCTGAGAGAGAAAGATAGGAATTTTTAAGGAAATTTTATAGAGAACTTTGCGCCAGCATAACTAGGTGAGGGACTCCCACAAGTCACCTCCGCCCTCCCAAGAGAAGGATCGCCGTGCCGATCCCAACACTCAGTCATTTGAGCAGAGTGTCTCTATGGTTATGAAAGATTGAAGCAACGAATCAACACAAATAACAGCTTCTCAGCATGGAATCCCCGCACCACAGGATCGCTGTTGCTGTTTGCTGCTAAAAGCGAGGCTTCGAAGCATCAAAGAGGTGGGCTTTAGGATCAAAAATGGCGCCAGAGTTGGGGGAGAGCAGAGCGTATCTTCCAGGATCCTCAAACCTCGTCGAAACATCGTAGTCTCCCTTTCCCTCCAACGGACCACTTCCGACCCCGCAGCGGATAAGATAAGCTTAAGGATCCACGAATGGAGCCGAAGTTAGGGGCGAGCAGAGCGAATATCCCAAGTCCACCAACTTGTTCAAAACGTCGTAGTCTCCCTTTATCCTCCAACGGACCAATCAGGACGCCGCAGCGGGAGCTTCAGGATCTAAAAATGGAGCCAAATTTGGGGGCGAGCAGAGCGAATCTCCCAAGCCCCCCAAATTGTACGAAACGTCGTAGTCTCCCTTTTTTCTTCAGCAACCATTTAGGATCCTTCAGCGGATAAGAGAACGAAGGTTGGGAAACCTACGCTGAGATTCAGCAGGGTATCGCCTTCGCCATTGAAAGAATTACAAAACTCTAATCGATGGCAGGGTCGCAGATTCTGGTTGTCAATCAGAGCCAGCTTCCCCGTACGATTCCAAGCCTTGCGGTAGGAAAAGGATAAAGTGGGGCAACATGATAGAATGGTATTATGCAAGGAAGAAAGAAAGTAAGGAAGTTTGGATTGCGAGTCATCTGCTTTAGGCATCATAACCATATCCTCCATTTCATAAATACAACTAGGATACTCGTTAAGACAAGTTCCCGCCCCCCCCACCACGACAAGGTAAAGAGACAGGAGGGGAGTTTCGATAGGGATAACTGTAATTTGACAGAAGAAAGAAGCCATGTTGTTTTGACGATCCTAACACTCAGTCATTTGAGAAGAGTGTCTCTATGGTTGTGAAAGATTGAATCAACGAAACAACACAAATAACAGCTTCCCAGCATGGACCCCCCGCCCAAAAGGGCCGCTGTTGCTGTTTACTTCTAAAAGCGAGGCTCCGAAGAATTGGGCTTTAGGATCAAAAGGGCGCCAGAGTTGGGGGAAAGCAGAGCGTATCTTCCAGGACCCTCAAACCTCGTCGTAGTCTCCCTTCCCCTCTAACGGACCACTTCAGACCCCGCAGCGGATAAGATAAGCTTAAGGATCCACGAATGGGGCCGAAGTTAAGAGTTAAGGGCGAGCAGAGCGAATTTCCCAAGGCTTCAAAACGTCGTAGTCTCCCTTTATCCTCTAACGGGCCAATTAGGACCCCGCAGCGGGAGCTTCAGGATCTAAAAATGGAGCCAAATTTGGGGGCGAGCAGAGCAAATCTCCCAGTCCAGCAACTTGTTCGAAACGTCGTAGTCTCCTTTTTTCCTTCAGCAACCATTTAAGATTCTTCAGCGGACAAGAGGACGAAGGTTGGAAAACCCACGCTGAGATTCAGCAGGGTATAGCCTTCGGCAATGAAAGGATTACAAAACTCTAATCGATCGCAGGGTCGCAGATTCTGGTCGTCAATCAGAGCCAGCTTCTCCGTACGATTCCAAGCCTTGCGGGATACCAACAGAACTTTTCGAAGCAAAATTAGACCATTTAGAAGCAAATCAGAGAAATAAAATTGAAGTTTTAATAAATGAATATGACCATATTTTCGCGAAACCCAAGTTTGATATTGGTCAGGTGCAAAATAATGAGGCACATATAGAACTTCTAGAACACAAATTTATAACAAAAAACCATACAGATGCTCAATGGAGGACCAAAAAGAGATAGAATTCCAAATAGGAAGATTGTTGAAAGCGAATCTGATTGAGGAGTCTTCCTCACCTTTTGCATCACCAGTCACTTTAGCATATAAAAGAGATGAAGGGTCTAAAACCAGATTGTGTGTCGATTTTCGTGAACTCAATAAATTAATTGTTCCCGAACCACAGCCTTTCCCATTAATTGATGAAATCTTAGCCAAGACCCGAAATGCAAAATTCTTTACTACATAAGATGTAAATTCTGCCTTTTGGTCTATTCCTATTTCCTATATAAGACTGCTTTTGTGACACAAAATGGTCACTGGCAATGAAAATGTTTACCTTTTGGACTTAAAACATCCCCGGCCATATTTCAACGTATATTGAATAATATTATCAGAAAATATAACTGAATTTATTCTGCCTAAATTATATAGATGATATTCTAATATTTTCTTCAACATTTGAACAACATATAGAACATTTGGAGAGTCTTCAGACTTAAATTTATCAAGTGTAATTTTGCAGAAGAAGTCAAATATTTAGGACATATTGTAGGAAACAATACAGTACGACCTATAAATGACAAATTAATTTCCATTAGGAATTTTTCTCCACCAGATACTCGGAAGAAGATAAGGCAATTTTTGGGTAAAGTTCATTTTTATCACAAATATATGAAAGATTCAGCTAGATTATTAGAACCGTTGCATAATTTACTGAGAAAAGATGTAAAATTCAATTGGTCATTGGCTTGTCAGGAAGCTTTCAATAAGGTTAAGGACATCCTTTGTTCTGAGCCAATTCTTGCAATTTTCGACCCAAGTGCCTATACTACTATATATACTCATGCCAGTATTCAAGGAGTAGGAGCTGTTCTTAAACAAAAACAGATTAATGGTGAAATGAAACCCGCAGCGTATTTTTCAAAAAAACTAAATAAATATCAAAAGAACAAGAAAGCAATATTCCGAAAATGTCTGGCAATTAAAGGGGCAATTAAATTTTGGAAATATTGGCTAATAGGACAAATTTATTGCTGTTACTGACCATAAGCCATTAGAAGGGAAAGAATTTCGTACAAAACCAGATGAAGAGCTGGGTGACATGATGAATTTTCTATCACAATTCGATTTTGAGATTAGATATGAACCAGGAAAAGGAAATGTAGAAGCAGATTGCCTTTCTAGAAACCCAGTACTGGAAGAAACGGAGAATAAGAACAGTTAATTTGGTAGAATTAAATGAAATAAAAAACGATCAACAGAATAATCTCTTAAAGATAAATAATATGAGAAGAACTATTGTAAAGAAAGAGATACATTACAAATTGCACAAAAATAACAAAAAAATAATTTTATAGAAAGATTTCAGAAAAGATTTAATCAGAAAAGTGTATAAGCATTATGGTCATATTTGTGCTAGTAAGATAAATAATAAAATCAGGAAGTTTTATCACATTCAGAATATGGATTCACTGACAAAAGAAGTTTGTGGATCATGTGACATATGTTGTAAAAATAAAACGAGAGTAGGCCAAAAGTATGGTCTCCTTTCTCAATTGGGCCCAGCAAAGGAACCATTTGAAATAATGTCATTAGACACAATTGGAGGTTTTGCTGGAAACCGCTCTTCAAAAAGATACCTTCATCTCCTAGTGGATCATTTTACTCGATATGCATTTGCGAGCACTCAAAAACACCAAACAACCGAAGATTTCATCAAATTAATTAATAAAATTCAAAATAAACGACCAATGAAAACACTATTAACAGATTAATACCCAGGAATAAATTCGGAAAAATTCAGACAACATATGAGAAGTTTGAATATACAATTGATTTTCACAACAGTAGATTGTCCTTTATCTAATGGTCTGAATGAATGACTAAATCAGACTTTAGTGAACAGAATAAGGTGCAAACAAAACGCAAAGAAAACTAGAGCATGGACGAAAATAGCCGATGAATGTATTGAAGAATACAAGAACAGACCATTCTACAACTGGAATATTTACTTTGTGGCAGAACCGATCCCATTGCTCCAGAAGAACTTATTGAAGCGAGAAATTTACCAAACAAGAAAATGAATACAATAAAAAACTGATCGACAAGAATAGGAAACATGATTTTAAAATTGGAGACTATGATTACGTTGAAAATAAATCAAAATTGAATAGAAAAAAACTTGATGAAATAAGAATAGGACCTTTCAAAATAGTGAAAAAAATTTCTAACACTATATATGAGATAGATATTGGAAATAAAAGAAAGGACAATAATTATTTTCATGTAACTAAGTTGCTCCCATGTTATAACGCAAACATGTGATGAAGGGTGCATACTTTGTGTGGGGGGATGTAAAAATAAAACCGTTATTTTTAGGGAAAACAACTTTGTAACTTCTATGTTCTATGATGCCCTTATGGCATCTTGGGCACAGCGCCGTTAAGTTTTGACCCAACAGTGAAATGGTGGCCGAAAACATCTGACTAGAAAATTTCTGTTCTTATTGTTATAGCATTTGTACTATAATTTATTAAGTTAAAATGGTTTTTTACAATTAATTACATCAGACTTATTGATGAAAAATTTGTAGAAAAATTGTATTTGTCCAACCATTTTAATAAAACATTTCAAAAAAATTTACTCAAAGCATGCAGAGCAAATTTCAAATTAAATAATATAAGATCAAGTTTTTTTATAGACAAAATCTATCCACTGGGACCAGAAATATGTCCATTTGATTTTTGTTCCACTCTTACCTCAAAAAAAAATTTTTTTGAAATAAAAAGAATACAAAATGATAGATAGGTATGAAGATTATTAGCCATTTGCAACTTATAAAGTCATTTGTTTTCTAATGAAATTCTATCAGTGGAAAAGTTTCAAGTCTGCCATCATCCAATTTGTCCCCTTTTTTGAGAGTTAGTTTTGGGGAACAGAGTATTCTCGTTTTTCCAAAAATCACCTAAAAGATGGAGTCCTGGATATCAACTTCTAATGAAATCAAAAACTAGGTTGGAAAAACAGGCTAATAGCCTTTAACAAGAGGAAGAAGAAGAACTTAATAATAATTTAGATAATACTAACACAATATTTTATTAATCAAATTTGAAGTACAAAAAGAGCCAAAAAATAACAAATGAATTTCATAATAATTATATGAAAAAGATTATGCATTATAATCATATTTTGAAGTAGAAAAATATTTTTCAAATACATCTAAAAACCTGTTTTAAAAATCTAATAATGTTCAGCCTGAATTAACTGATGTTGGGTCAAAAGGGCAATATCTACCATTGTTTCAGGCATAATCATTTCAGATATACTATACTTTAGGGATTCCTCATATGCCAGGTAAATACTTGTATCATACAACATAATTTTACTCTGTGCTAATGCTAAAATGCAATGTCTCACTCTTGCCATTTCTGCTCTAATATTCTCAGAAATAACCTGCAAAATTTCAATATTTAAAAAATTGTTTAGAAACATCAATAAGCTAATATAATAATAATGCAAACTATACTCCTGAAAGAAAAAGAGTACTTTTACAAGGATAGCTTTATACAAGGAAAATCAATGAAGACAGCCATGCTACTAAGCTTTGAGATATTTATTAATATATTTATGTATAAAATATACATCCCCAGAAAATTATTGAAAAAATTAGGCCTGTTCACCAGCATATAATAAAATATATAATTTCTTCTTGACAAACTTTTATTTCCCCTAAGAATAGAAGAAGGGAGTAATCATCACTATTCCGAAAGCAAAAACAGACCACAGTAAATTAGAAAATTACAGACCTATTGTGGTAAACCAACAAGGTTTAGAATTCATGAAAGGGCTGTAATGATACAGGGATTAATTCATTGGAAAAAAGCAAATTCAACGCGAGGTTCAATTCACCAGAATTAATTTGTTTATTCTAATCTCCAGACCACTTAACGTTAAACTTAGGAATTCGCTTTCGAGGCACGTAAGTACGGCGGTTTCATGGAAGGAAATTATTTTACTCTGGCCTATATATTATAATCACAAACTACACATTAAAAATTTCATAAGAGCTAATTGTACGAAACGTAAACATATTCCATCAGATGAGTTTAGGAACGGAAATTTCCAAGAGAAACACGCTGACGTCGAAATTAACACGTGTGGCTCGACAAAGAGCTGAAATTTTGACAAGTGCTAAGCTGCAATTTTGAGCGGGTGAACGGATCAAAAATTTGGAAGGAGAAAATCGACGTGTACGAGGTATTAAAAGGCCAAAGGAGAGTTGGTGAGGGAGTCTTGACACATCGGAAAAACTAGTAAGATCGTCGAGAAAGATCGTGGTGCGAGGCTCGAATTGGTCTCAGAATTTAGCGTTATTATAATTATATTGAGTGATATTAGTAATATTTTTTTTAGTTTAACAATTGAGTCAGAAATTTTGACAGAAAGGATCAACGCCAAACTAGGAAAATCTATCCCGAAATCAATTCGGATTTAAAAGTAAAACTTCTACCATTCACCCCTAACTATACTAACCACAAATATACAATAAGAAAATAGGAAACAAAACGGGCAGCCTTGTCCATTGATATTCAAAAAAGCATTCAACAGTGTGCAGTGGCGGATTAAAGGTCCAGAGCGCCCTAGGCAATAACTTTGTCGGCGCCCCTGTACCGGCCATCTTAATTAAAAATTCTGAGCTCGCGCGCCCCTAGGCACGTGCCTAGTTTGCCTTACGGATAATCCGCCACTGACAGTGTGGCATGCTGGTATGATTTATAACTTATTCCTACTGAAATGCCCCATTTACTTGCACAAGATAATTGATCAATTTCTATCTAATAGAATCAGCCAAGTACGAGTAAAGAACCAACTCTCAAATCCATTCATACCACTACAAGGCCTCCCATAGGGCTCCCCACTCTCTTCTGTGGTGACATGTCCTTATTCCAAAAAAAAGGCGGCGATCATTTGCTTCGAAATGCTTCATAAGCGAACAACTTTTGTTGGATTTGGCTCATTTTGAAAGACTCATAGATTGTTGTTTAGTTTCAAGTTCATATGCATAAATAATAAAATAATAATAAAAAAGCTTGAATCTTATTGGGTGAGAGACACAGGATTGTCTAGGTTTAAGTTGTTCCTTTCAGGCAGGAGACAGGAATAACTGAAATGTTTCATACAATAAATATCACTCTTGGAATATATCAGGGAAGTATTTTGGATTCAATACTTTTCATAATTTTTTGATAACGTAAATATTGTAGAAATATTGAGATATGTGGATGATAAGAACATCATAATCAAGGCGAATACGTACCCTGAAGCGGGCTTGAAGACCAACAAAATCGTGGTGGTAATTGGTTCAGAGCAAATGTCTTCTCAATAATGAAAAAAATGTCAGTTTTATTTCAATCAAGCCACTCCAGTCACACCAGATAAAATTAATTTGGAAGAAACTTCCACGAAACTGTGCTTATCTATCAAATTTTTTGGTGTATATCTGGAAGAAACATTAAACTGGAGGAAGCAGATTGAGTTTAGCAGGGCACTTACTAGGGTTTGTTTTTCAATGATGCTAATATTTAAGGATATAGACTATTTCAGAATGATAACCATTGCAGGTGCTGATATTTCAACAACTTACCTTCAACAGTAAGACAAGAAACCAATTACAAAGGATTCAAAAAGCAATTGTTCTCCCTACTACTGAGGCTAGAACAGTAGAAACATAAGTTTAAAATCATTTTGAGGTCAAATGTAATATTGTCTGGCGAATCTGTATCCAAACACTCTAAATTTTGAAGGAAAAGAGCTAGAGACTTGAAACTTCCAGGTTTGAAGTCTGAATTTCGTGGTTACGAGGGGCGGTCAATGCATTCTCAGTATCAGGGTGATTTGCTAATAATGTGAGTAATCTGATTATCTCATTTACTATTGACACTATCTGAGGGTATAAATATAAAATTTCACTAATTTCATTATCATTAGTTTTCTAGGTATCCTCAGTGAAAGATGACCAGAATGACTGACGCCACAATGATGAATAAAATCGAGCATCGCGCCGTTATAAAGTTCCTCACTAAGCAGGGAACAAGTCGAAAACTTATTCATGAAGAGATGCTTGCTGTTTACCAAGACTGTGCCCTGTCGTTATCCACCATTCAAAAGTGGTCCAGTGAACTCAAAAGGGGCAGAGAAAGCATTGAAGACGACTCTCTTTCGGGCGGGCCCGTTAGCGGCACCACTGAAGAAAATATGAAAAAAGTGGAAAAGCTAGTACTTGAAGATGCCAGAATCAAAATCAAGGTGTAAGCAGAGATGACAACACTATCCATGGCTACTATACATGCTATCCTTCATGACCATCTTAACCTTTCAAAGGTCAGTGCAAGATGGGTACCGAGAATGCTCACCACTCATCAGAAGCAAGTGCAAGTTGAGTGGAATGAAATAAGAAATTACTTTGTTTTCTATCACAACTGATCTACAGTGACTCGAGTTTCGTAGTGTTTACTACATTTTCAAACTGAATGAACAAATTAGATCTCAACTATTATATATGCTGATTGTAGGCTTCGGCAGAGCTTCGAACAGAGGGGTTTTCCAAAGTTCCGTCTGTTCGTTTAGTAGTTTTATTATTGGTACGTGCTTTTTATATTTTTCAATTTCTATGGATTCCAGGATGTCAAGTTTTTTCCCTTTCGCTTCCACGTGCAAGATAACAAGGTTGTTCAATTCTGGGAACGTGTGATCTGTATTGAAGAAATGGTTCGCAAAATTGGAATTATTCTTCCAGTTCCTAAAAGCAGATTGATGCTCTTTGTACCTTTTATGGAAAGGTCGGCCCGTTTGTCCTATATACACACTATTATACTCTTGACAACTTAATTTATAGACTCCAGAATTATTCAGTCCGTTCTCTTTATCTTTCGGATTAAAAAAGAGATTAGAAATTTTATGGGAGGGTGTGAAAGCTGTTACTATGTTAATTTTTGACAAAATTTGAGCTATTTTTTGTGAAATTGGTCCAAAATATGTTAGTTTTATGAATTTATTGTTATTATGATCTGATTTGGAGATGGGGTAAATTTGTTTACGAATTAGTTGCTTTTGTTTTTTGTTTATGATGGAATTTATAGTTTTGGTTTCGAACTGATTTTTTGTGGCTATTTGTCTGATTGTATTCAATTCCCTCTTTAACGTAATATTATCTAAAGGAATTGAAAATGCTCTATGTACCATTAATCTATAAGCAGCTAGTTTATGATTGATCGAATGGTTTGAAAAATTTGGTATTGTTGTATCAGTTGATGTGGGTTTTCTATATATATATATCAAAGGAAATTTCATTATTACTGTTAATTAAAGTTATGTCTAGAAAATTTATCTTGCACGTGGAAGCGAAAGGGAAAAAACTTGACATCCTGGAATCCATAGAAATTGAAAAATATAAAAGGCATGTACCAATAATAAAACTACTAAATGAACAGACGGAACTTTGGAAAACCCCTCTCTTCGAAGCTCTGCCTAAGCCTACAATCAGCATATATTGAGATATAATTTGTTCATTCAGTTTGAAAATGTAGTAAACACTACGAAACTCGAGTCACTGTATATCAGTTATAATAAAAAGTGATATAAAACAAAGCAATTTCTTATTTCATTCCATTAAAATGAACTATCACAAAATTGAGTGTTGTAAGGAATTTTTAGAGCTCTGTGGAAGAAGACCCATCAACTATTTTCAACTGGATGGTTACTGGGGATGAAACATGGTTGATCCCCATGACCCTGAGAGTAAACAAAAGGGTGCACAGCCTCCAAAGAAGTTTAAAGTTACCCCATCTGCTGGAAAAATAATGGCTACGGTCTACGGGATTCTATTGATAGAGTATATAGCATATAGTTGATAGAATACACTAAAAAGGGTCAAAGCATCACAGCAACATCATACACAACCAATTTGCCTAATTTAAGAGAAGCAATTAAAAGAAAAAAGGCCAAAAAACTCACAGCGGGGGTGTTGCTGCTTTAAGATAACGCGCCGGTTCACAAGGCCCGCGTGGTGAAGGCTGCTGTGCGGGAATATGGCTTCGAAGAAATTACTCATCCTCAGTACATTACAGACTTGGCCCCAGTGACTACTACCTATTCCCAAATTAAAAAAGATATCTTTGTGGAAAGCGATTTGACGACAATGAAGAACTGAAGGTTAATACCTATTATTTTTTACAAGGTTTAGAGAAGCTTATTCTTGGTCTAACAAATATATTGAAGTTCTAGGGAACTACATTGAAAAACAGAATTTTTTCAAAATTTTCTGAGTTTTCTTTCATGACTATACTGGGAATATATTGAACACCCCTCGTGAGTCTATTAATGGGCGCAATAAGTCCAATCGTTCCGCAGTTATTAGCTTTTGACACTTTTTCTTTTTTTCCTATAGTTCCAAAACTACTCTTTAGGATCGAAATGAAATTTGGTATTTAGGTGTATAATAACGACGCGATTAGTGCCAAATTTGGTGTGGATCGGCCGTCCAGGATCTTGATTGGAGATAGAAACTAGAAACTTAGAAATTTTCAGGTTAGATTTGGAGATAAAATAAAAATAAAATGAATTATTCTCATTTGAAATTTGATTTTTCGAATATTTTCAAAAGTAGAAATCTGATGGAGTTTATTTAGCATGTTTTTGTTAGTGTTAATTGACTTTTCTCTATTTCTTTTAGAAAATGCACATTGAAAAGCATATTTACATTATATTGTACCACTATGAAAACGAATGGAAAGCAACATCCATTTTATGATCTCAAGGGGCAATTAGCAAAAGATTATGACATGAATGGTTTCCATAATTCAAATCAGGTAATACCAACTTGGAGATCAATCCAGGAAGAAATTGACCATCAGATTTCAACAATCAGGATGTATCAGTAAATGTGGAAGAGGACAAATGGCTAACAACTCGAATGTTAACTAAAACTTCAATATTGACCATTCATTGAACAAGCGTCGTTTCAAGAAACTAGGAAAGGTATGGAAATTGCCTGGATGGGTCCATCAAGAACTGTCTTAACAACAACAAAGTTGATCGTCTCTGATTTTTTTCTAAATTGCTCAAAGAAACGAGTTGGAGAATGTTATCACTAACTAAGAAATGTGGTTGTTCTTCAAAAATGTCAACAAAAAAAAGTTTTGCGTATCTTCAGGCAAAAGATTATATGGTGTGTTTCGTAAGACAGAAGTAGAATCATCCACTGCAAGATCACCACAAAAGGCTTTTGTCATTCGTGGAATGGGGATGATGAGAATCATCATTGATGGATATCTACCTAGTTCAACCTAAGTATCTGATATAAAAAAATAGATTTATATTTGATAGATCCATTTAAATGAGCATTTGGATATTTAACATCAACAGAGATATCACCTAGTTCAACCTAAATGTCTATACACAGCGATTGATGTGAAAAGATAGCACTCAGAGCTACGAATCCAGATTTACTACTCTGTCAAGAAAGTACCGGGAATTTTCAAGTAAAACAACATTTTTACATTTAATCGTCAACATTTATTGGGTCGCCTTCAAAATAGGCTCCATTTGCTCCAATACATCTATGCCAACGGCACTTCCAATTATCGAAACATTTTTTATAGGCGCTTTCCGAGATGGACTTTAGCTCTCGCGCCGAATTTTGTTTTATGGCTTCAATCGACTCAAAACGGGTGCCACGAAGGGGCAATTTTAGTTTTGGGAAGAGGAAAAAGTCGCAGGGAGCCAAATCCGGCGAATACGGTGGTTGCTGAAGCACGTTTGTTGAGTTTTTGGCGAGAAACTCAGTCACAATCGTAGCTCGGTAAGAAGGCGCGTTATCGTCATTCAAAATCCATGAGTTGTTCGCCCACAAACTTGGCCGCTTCTTACGGATACGCTCACGCAAAGGTTTCATAACGCCTAGGTAATACTCCTTGTTTACTGTCTGACCCTCTGGAACGTATTCGTAGTGCACCACTCCACTGATATCGAAGAAAACAATGAGCATCACCTTCATTTTCGAGCGGCTTTGGCGTGGTTTTTTCGGTTTCGGCTCATTTTTTGCCACCCATTCCGATGATTGCTGGCTTGTTTGCATATTGTACTCGTAGACCCAGGTCTCATCACCAGTTATAATGCGTTCCATGAATGTAGAATCGGAATTACAGCGATCCAGCATGTCTGAAGCAACCTGTCCGCGATGACGTTTTTGAAGAAAATTCAGGTCTTTCGGTACGAGTCGTGCGGCCACCTTTCTCATGCCCAAAATATCAATCAAAATCGTACGTGCGGACTCGTGGGATATCTTAAGATATCTTGAGAGAGATAGCACATGGCTATCTCTCTCAAGCTGGTACGACGGTTTTCCAGCACCCTTTCCTAAATTTTATCGACGTTATCTTCGATCGAAACCGTCGATGGGCGACCACTTCACGACCGTCCTTGAAGGCTCTGTACCACTGATATGCACGAGTTTTCGATAGAGCATTATCACCAAAGGCCTTTTGCAACATTTTCAATGCATCGGCACACGAAAATTCATTTGCAACACAAAACTTTAAACAAATTCTTTGCTCAACGTAATCACCCATAGTAAAAATCGGCACGCACTCTGACATCGACTGACTTAATCAGCTGTTGCAAACACACTAGTTGACAGATCCCGCTCAAGGTTGGCATATTAATTAAGGACAGTGGTACCAACCTAGGAAAAAAATTCCCGGTACTTTCTTGACAGAATGTATATTTGATAGATCCATTTAAATGAATATAAATCACTTCATTGGTAATATCCACAAACAGTCATTACATTTATCATAATCTTTGAACATATCCTTTAATTACCTCTTCAATGTCCAGCACAAATCCCCCAGAACTTTCCATAGAGATATCAGTGCATGGATATATCCATATAAATCCATTTGTTCCTAAAATGAGGTTAACACCGATAGGTAATTTATGAAAGTGTGTTTTACTTCTTCTGATAAGGGAGGGAAACACCTTAATTAAAAATCCTTGACCTAACTGAAAATCTCATTGCAAATTATCTGGATACAAGATGCATTTATGAAATACCTTTCCATACTTCAAACTTCTTGTGTGTAAAGATAAAGAGCCATCTGAAAAAATGCTTTGAACTTCGGCACTTACAAGATCTCCCTCTTTAAGATAATTCCTCATGGTACGTTCATCTTCTGTTGAACGTTTTCTCTAAAAATACCAATTTGACATTCATTAAACAGATAATATTAAAATATGTATTACTCGCCAGTTCACCCCCAGGTAAATTAACTCCAGACAGCAATAAAACTGAATCTAATCGAGCATTTGTGTTTACCTTCCATCTTTTCTGTTGAACTTCAGTTATTCGACCAACCACCACATCTCCAATTTCACCGCTGTACCTACTTTTCAAAGGACGTACAGAAATCAAATTATTTACTTTTTCTTGAACTCCAGCAACTGAAGCTTTGAGTACACCATCTTCTTCGTAAGTACCATGACCTCTGAAATAATATATAGCAACTACATTTTGTTATATGGATGGTTGATGTTTTAAATCAATTTGAGCCAATTACTGACGAAAACATTTCGTAGACATTTAAAAGTTGAATTATCCAAACCTCAAGTAACCTTTCTGAGCGGGAATGATTTGTCCTGGAGTAAAAATTGCGGGATGAGTTCTATCAACTGCGACACAGGTATTCACTCGATTGGACGCTGAACGTATGAAAATGTCTCTTGGCATGCTGATTGTTTAAATTAATCTGCCTCAAAGTGCTATTAGTATGTATAGATCGATATATACGAAATTATATGATAACAAAAATTCATACAAGCATCGTTAAAGCAATTTATTGGTTATGTGGATCACAGAATGAGATGAATATCTCATCATGCGGATAATTACAGATTCCACGATTCTGTTGTACGGGGGTCGATCAGGAAATACTGTGTTACGAGGAAACGCGTATGGGCGTTTATGACTCTAGAAACTTCTATTGATAAGTATTCTTTCAACTTAAGTTTTAAAAATTCAATGAGCACATACACCCTTTGAAAACCTAATGTGTACGATCTATACTTTTGAGGCAACCAATCAGTGTAAATCACTGAAGGTGAAAATATTTCCACCTCCGACTATCTAGATTGTTCAAGACAAGAATTTCTCCCATGGTACGTAAAAACAGCTGACTATAAGTCAAAGATATACGTACTTCTATTGCAGGCAAGCAAATCGATATGGATTTAGAACTTAAGAATAACGCCTTTAATGTTGACCTCGCTACACTCCATATTTTCTGGCATCAAAAACTAGAATAAACCTTTTTGTAACTCCTTAAGTAATTCACTCTTTATACATCTTCATGTTTGGATATTACTTGTTCTACAATATGTTTAATGTTTTTTTTAATAAAGCCAACAAAAGGTTTTCTAATGAGAGGTTTCATTTTGAATAGCCCGCTATCTGGTCTTCTGTCATCTTTTGACATTTGACAAGTAAAAACTATGCCATCACTAAAAATGGAACGATACACACTTCAACAACGCGTTGAAATTGTTAACATTCATTAGAAAAATGACGAAAATTTTGCAGTCATAGTTCGCAAAACTAAAGTACTTTTTGGGATGTGGACGTTTATTTTCTCCATGATGGCATAACACAACACACTTCTCGTGAAACAATGACACTATTGGATGAAAAACAGCAAAAATTCAGCCGCTAAAAGACAATATAACTTTTTTTTCGCGAAATAGAGCAATAATAAGTTTTTCGCGATATAGAGCAATAATAATGCGAACACATGATAAAAAATTTAATCAAAAGAATAACTAACTGCAAAAACAGCCGAGGAAGACATTTGGAAAATATTTTTTTCAATTATAAACATCAGAGTTTTTACATTACGATTGAAATAACTTTACCTCTCACAAACATTGTTTTTTTAATTTGGAATAAAACATCTTGATGGAATACCCAAGATCTTCGTAAATATTGACCAGTCTAGACTTTGAAATTATATTACTTATTGATCACATACTTCTGTAATTTCTCGATTGCATCAATAACATACAGATCAAATAATTCCACAGCCTTTATAAAACATAAGTTCATTTAAGTCTTGAATGATTTTAAATTAAGAAAATTGTGAGATAAAATTTTTTAGAAGCAATCTTGTGAGGGTAGAATGATTTTTAAAGTGATACCACTAAATTATATATTTGTAATACCACAATAATAAAATAAAAAATGTTGATTTTTAGTAGACTCAAATAATATTCATTTATTCACACATAATATATGTATATCAAATATCTATATATGCTTATAACATTAATATTCAAACAATAAATCAATAAAAACTTCAGAATAGTCCATTTTGAATAAAAATCACATTCATATTAAACATGCTCTACCTGATATTGCTAATATTTTTATTTCACCCCAAGGAAAAAATGAACGAAAGTAATCTTCATCAATCTCAATGTAACTATCCAACAATCTATTATTAGGTGAATAAGTCTCCAAGTCATAATATAAAATATGCAAAAACCAAGAAATTTGTGGTTTTTTTGAAATTTCGTCAATTAAGGCCAGATAGTTTAATTTGTTTTGTTTTATACTCTACAAATTTTATTCAATACAAAAACTTCGAAAATCCTATGTCTACATTATCTTTCTCAAAATATAAAACTTAACTAACACCTTAGAAGTAATTATAAAAGTTAAAAATTCATGAGGTATAAATATTCATTATCAATTTATCAGTGCTTTATCTCTCCTCCATTCCGTCACTTTCAGTGACAAGTGCTCTCTCTAGAATTACTCGACCCTCTTTGTATCGTTGATTTTCTTCTGTAGCAAATTCATACATCCAACCCAGTTTTGTACTACAGGCTTTGCAGAACACATCTCTTACCTTGAATGAATTAAAATAAGTGTAATGATTTAAAACTCTAAATATTAAAAAATTGTTTCATTTTTTTTATTAACAAAAAATTGTTGAAATTATTAGTTTGCCCCAGTATAAAGAAGTGAATAGAATGAATTATAAATAAACTATTTTTTCCTCAAATTTCTACTGATGTCAATATTGTATAAAATAATTAAAATCCCTATTTTGATTTTTCATAAATTCTCACCATATGACGTCCAGTTAACATAACTCTGTCTTGATTTTCACTGTAAGTCAAATTGACCACTTTATTGAACAAAAAGGCACGTCCTGTGGCTCCAGTAAATCTGGTACTTATCAATTCTCCTCTGTTTGTTAAATGGGTATCACATCTAGCGCACGAAAAAATGCGATTACCACCCATGTGTTCAAGGAAAATTCTGCCCATTTTGAAAGGATATAACTGAAAATTTATTAATTAATACCCACATCGGAGTCAAGAATTATAAATCTAAAGAGAATGCGAATGATTAAAATGAACCTGTCACTTTCTTTTGACAATTATCATTCTGTAGAAGTGAAAAAATAATAACACATAAAACAAAACAGGTTTATATCTATTGATTAAGAGAGAATAGTTTCGAATAACACCTCACGTTCAACATTCATTAAGGAATTAAACTATTCAACATATGATGTATGATCAAAAAGTTTATTTACTTACCTTGACGATAAAGAATAATAACAGAGAACAGCTGATAACACTGACGGACTGACACACGCGATTCGGCGATTCCCAAAACACGATCACTCCGATCATACACGAAAGCAGTCTTCATAAATACTGTCAGTTTATCTATGTCCCATAACAACATAGATAAAAGTATATATTCTCATTTATCTATGCATAACACAATTAGTTTTAAATTTTATAAACGAGATGTCTGTTCTCAATTATTTCATTGAGATATTAATAATTAATTTGTCGAATCAATGCAAATAAATTCTATGTAGGTGTTTTGCTGCTGTCAGACTTCTAGGTTATTTTCCGTATTTGAATCCTACGTTTTGATTGTTAATTATTTTTAATTAATGAAATGGTACAGAAACTAAAATGAATCGAACCAGGTTTGCCAGTTTTTTATTGTTGGAGAATGAATACATTCTTACAACAGAGAAAAACGTCAGATTATATGATGGAGATGAAAAGGTTGATTGATTTACAAATGTGGAAGATGAAATTCTCATAAAATATTTATTTCAGACCGTTTTTGGAGGTGGTGATTTAATAATAACATCCCAACGACTAATTTGGGGACAACCACTAGCAATAGTTACTGACCAACCTTGCATAGTATTAAGTTTGAGTCTGGTTGTTTGTATAGAAGAGGAACCTCCCAAAGCATTCAGTTTTAGCAAATCTAGGAAAATTATACTGTTCCTTTCAGAAAACTCTAATGGTAAACAATAAATAATGTTAATTGATAGAAAGTTAACCAATTGTTTTAGATCAATCCTATGGTCCACAAGCTGAAAGCGTTTACAATTTCATAAAGCTGTCTTTCAGAGATGGCTACCAGCATAATGTGATTGATACTCTTAACCATGCACTCCAGCAAAGGGCATGGGAACCTAAAATGCCTCAGGGACAAATAGGAAACTCATCGGTTAATAAAGCTCCTCATGTGATCAAACTTCGAACAGGTATAGTAGGGATAGAAAGAACTCTACAAGAAAAACAGAAAGCAGCTGATGAGAGTATAACTGTGGCATTTCAAGATTTGAGCAAACTTATGACCATGGCTAAAGATATGGTCAAGTTATCACAAATGATTTCTACTAAAATTAAGGTAAGAATAATTGTTGCACAACAACTATTTATTTGGTGAATAAAAAAGGCAACGTCTTTGGTTTTATGGATATGTAATGATTCCATAATGTCTTGAAAACTCAATTTACAATTAGGAGTATAAATAAATTCATGTAGTTTTTTTCAAAAATTGAAAGTATTGTCTATCACTAGCCACTACTTTTTCCCATCTTTCTGGCAATTGATGGTACCCCCATTGCGAAAAAAGGCCGACTCTTTGGCCGCTGGTCCCACCAAATGCACGGCATGATCTTCTCACCATGAATATTCGGCTTGACAGTTGATGATGAGGCATCCATATGTTGCCCGACGTTTTGGATATTCGTAATGGACCCACTTTTCATCGCCAGTCACAATTCGATGCAAAAATCCTTTTTTTTGCCTTTAGAGCAGTGGTTCACACGTGAAAAAAACGGCGGTCGACGTCTCTTGGCTTCCGTTTCTTACGGCACTCAATTTCCTACCTTTGAAATCATTCCCATTGCTTTTAAATGATAGCAAATTGCTTTTAAATGACAGATACTGAAAGGAAAGCTTAATGATTATATTTAATTTTGAGGTGTTGCCAGTTGAAATAATGGAATAATAAACTAGCAGCAACATCTGTTATCAAAACTGCACGAACTTCGTTTTACTCCTAATATTTTGGCAAATTCTTTCTTTGCTTGCAGGAAAAACAGGGTGATATTACAGATGACGACACAGTTAAATTTAAATCCTATCTATTAAGTTTAGGTATCGACGATCCAGTAACCAGAGATTCTTACAAGTCAAACACTCAGTATTATCGAGAATTGGCCAAAGAAATTTGTAATACGCTGAGAGAGCCTATAGATAGAATGGGAGGCATGATGGGTATGACGGATGTGTTCTGTCGAATCAATAGAGCTAGAGGTGAATGCACATAATGTTCTTTGCAGATAACTTCATCTTTACGTATTATTAATTCCAGGTTTAGAGTTGGTGTCACCAGAAGACACTTTAAACGCTTGTAAGGCCATGGAAACTTTGAACTTACCTTTGAAACTGTACCAGTTCAGTTCAGGAGTGATGGTGTTACAGCTGAGTTCACTGGACGATGAGACAGTGACTGATGCTACTGCCCAACTGGTAAAATAAATTTTAATGCATCTTTATTTTCCAATCACCTTATAATAATCATTATATGACCATATTGATAAGTTGTATCGTAGTTTCTTATATTAAACCAAGATTAGTATAGATACTTATACAGAGATTCAATTTTCGTTTAAAAAAAGGCTTAAAAACGTAAAGTGATGTCTTCTTCCAATATCAGTTCTTCATTAAAGTTGAGAGGGCCTAAATTTCTTCTAAAATTTTTCTGTTCAAGTACAATATTTTTGAAAACATACAAAATTAGAATTTGCTCATTTATATGAACTTCCTACGCTCCATGTATTCGTAAGTTACATTCCTTTCAGTCCCAGCTACCACCTCTTTAAAATGCCTTGATTTCTGCATATGGCGCAGTTCGTTCAAGTATACTGGAAATACATTCTGTCAAGAAAGTACCGGGAATTATCGATTTAAATCTGGCGGGGCAATGAGGCAGGTAAAAATTTTTTTTCCTAGGTTGGTACCGGTGTCCTTAATTACTATGCCAAGCTTGAGTGGGATCTGTCAACTAGTGTGTTTCCAACAGATGATTAAGTCAGTCGATGTCAGAGTGCGTGCCGATTTTTACTATGGGTGATTACGTTGAGCAAAGAATTTGTTTAAAGTTTTGTGTTGCAAATGAATTTTCGTGTGCCGATGCATTGAAAATGTTGCAAAAGGCCTTTGGTGATAATGCTCTATCGAAAACTCGTGCATATCAGTGGTACAGAGCCTTCAAGGACGGTCGTGAAGTGGTCGAAGACTTGCCTCGTTCCGGACGCCCATCGACGGCTTCGATCGAAGATAACGTCGATAAAATTAAGGAAAGGGTGCTGGAAAACCGTCGTACCAGCTTGAGAGAGATAGCACATGATCTTAAGATATCCCACGAGTCCGCACGTACGATTTTGATTGATATTTTGGGCATGAGAAAGGTGGCCGCACGACTCGTACCGAAAGAACTGAATTTTCTTCAAAAACGTCATCGCGAACAGGTTGCTTCAGACATGCTGGATCGCTGTAATTCCGATTCTACATTCATGGAACGCATTATAACAGGTGATGAGACCTGGGTCTACGAGTACGATATGCAAACAAGCCAGCAATCATCGGAATGGGTGGCAAAAAATGAGCCGAAACCGAAAAAACCACGCCAAAGCCGCTCGAAAATAAAGGTGATGCTCATTGTTTTCTTCGATATCCGTGGCGTGGTGCACTACGAATTCGTTCCAGAGGGTCAGACGGTAAACAAGGAGTATTACCTAGGCGTTATGAAACGTTTGCGTGAGCGTATCCGTAAGAAGCGGCCAAATTTGTGGGCGAACAACTCATGGATTTTGCATGACGATAACGCGCCTTCTCACCGAGCTACGATTGTGACTGACTTTCTCGCCAAAAACTCAACAAACGTGCTTCAGCAACCACCGTATTCGCCGGATTTGGCTCCCTGCGACTTTTTCCTCTTCGCAAAACTAAAATTGCCCCTTCGTGGCACTCGTTTTGAGTCGATTGAAGCCATAAAACAAAATTCGGCGCGAGAGCTAAAGTCCATCCCGGAAAGCGCCTATAAAAAATGTTTCGATAATTGGAAGTGCCGTTGGCATAGATATATTGGAGCAAATGGAGCCTATTTTGAAGGCGACCCAATAAATTTTGACGATTAAATGTAAAAATGTTGTTTTAATTGAAAATTCCCGGTACTTTCTTGACAGAGTAGTATATAACATTTTTATTGAAGTTATCTACAGCTTATGTATACAGAAGGCTGAGATACTTTTTAGTTAGCTAGTAATATCTCTAAATACGCAATGGTTCAAGCAAAACTGAAATAGTCTATATCATATTATCTGCGAATTGTAACCTGGATTGGATTTAGTCTACATCGCCGACAATGTTTGTTTAATATTAGATGGAAGGACTGCATAATTCAAATTTAGTATTCAGCACCGATTTTTCTCATTAATGAACTTAACCGAGATATTTAGACCTATTCTGTGTCAAGTAGCTAAGGAATGGGCCATTTAAAATTTGCATTTTTGATCGGCTTTAAATAAAAAACTAATGAATATTTTTTCAAAGTGATAAATTTTTTAGAAGGTTTGAACCTTAAAATTTACGAATGAAAAACATCAACATTCAAATGACCGCCACGAGTGGCTTCAGTACCCCATCGGATCAACCCAATTTTACAGTACATTGTCGATTGTTTGAGGCCCAATCTCATGAATGGCAACTTCGATTTCGTGTTTCAAGGCATCAATCGTTTCTGGATGGTTAGCCAAACAATTATCCTTAACGGATCCCCACAAAAAATAGTTTTCCGAGGTAAAAATGAGCTTCATCGCTACAGATGATTTTTCTGGGAAAATGCTCATCTTAGGCTATGCGATCCTTAGCCTATTGAGCAAAGTGGAAATGCATCGGATGGTCACGTCTTGCACTAGTTGAACTTTGTAAGCCTTCATACTAAAATCTATATGCGAGAAATGTTTAGTTCTTGAGCACGATGACGAGTTGATGTTGATGGATGTTCAGCCACATTCTACAGCAGCAATGTTTTCAAGTGTGCTCAATGAATGTTGTTGTTTTATCAAATAACGATCCAGTTTTTCAACACCTTTTAAATAATAGAAAAAAGTATACAATACTTAATTTAACAAAAACAAATCATTTATTAAAACAAGTTGTAGAAATTACTGTTTTACTAACAATAAATTGATATTTTAGTCTTTTAATTGTGACTCAAGTTTCGGGAATTAACCATCCCATCTTTAGACAACTGTTGTCAGAAGATGGGATAGTCAATTCCCCAAACTCGAGTCACAATTAAATGTGTAAAATATCAATTTATTGATAGTAAAACAGTAATTATATTATTATTATTATTTTTATTATTATGTCCTATTTCCATAACTTGTTTTAATTAAGATCAACTACCAAATAGTAACGGCTGAAACAGTTTTGCAACCAAATCATTTATTTTTGACATAGGAATCATTTTAGAATTACAAATAATGAAATTGTCGGGCCTTTATAACTTATAAATAAAAATCATAACAACAAAACGCCCACCATCAACAATTTTGTTAAACTAAACTATTTAAGTTTGTTCCATCCCATATGTGATTTTGTTTGCATTAAGGAATAATATTTTTGTTTCATGCATTTGGATCCTGTAGACATAAACATTTCTGGTTTCCATGTAATGTAACAATTCAATTGTTCTGTAGTTCTGATGAAAATAAATTGGTTTCGGATACTTACCGTGCGTTCCACTAGACGACCACGACGCCCAAAACGCTTGTGTCGTTGTTCCACTAGTAGATCGCGGTCGTTGCGAGCGTTCTTAAAACGTCATCAGTGACGTCATTGATTTCGACCGTGACAAGCCCGCAGAGACGCATGTCTTGAGGTGGGTCTAACCATGCATTCCACAAGACGGCCACAACGCACACACTCGCGGTCTTTCCCGTACCTTTTGACAGACCCGCGAATGTTTTTGTTGGCATTGCAAGTGGAACGGGTATTGTGAACAATTCGCAGGTTATGGTGTATTTCAAAAACAATGGATGAAACGGGAAAATTATAAAAAAATAATATATATAATAATCATTATTTGCCCTCTTGTGCACGTCTTACATCGCCTGCAGGCACAATAACTTCCAGCAAAAGGTTCCTTTCTGAGCAAAACAGAGTTAATTGCGTCGCCATGATGGAAATTATGTAAAGAAACACTTCTACCCACCTCAAGACATGGGTCTCCGCGGGCTTGTCGCGGTCGAAATCAATGACGTCATTGATGATGTTTTAAGAACGCTCGCAACGACCGTGATCTGCAAGTGGAACAACGACACACATTTTGGGCGTCGTGATCGCCTAGTGGAACGCACGGGAAGTGTTTGTTTACATATTTTTCATCATGGCGACGCAATTAACTCTGTTTTGCTCAAAAGGAACCTTTTAGTGGAAGTTATTGTGTCTACAGGCGATGTACTACTCTGTCAAGAAAGTACCGGGAATTTTCAATTAAAACAACATTTTTACATTTAATCGTCAAAATTTATTGGGTCGCCTTCAAAATAGGCTCCATTTGCTCCAATACATCTATGCCAACGGCACTTCCAATTATCGAAACATTTTTTATAGGCGCTTTCCGGGATGGACTTTAGCTCTCGCGCCGAATTTTGTTTTATGGCTTCAATCGACTCAAAACGGGTGCCACGAAGGGGCAATTTTAGTTTTGGGAAGAGGAAAAAGTCGCAGGGAGCCAAATCCGGCGAATACGGTGGTTGCTGAAGCACGTTTGTTGAGTTTTTGGCGAGAAAGTCAGTCACAATCGTAGCTCGGTGAGAAGGCGCGTTATCGTCATGCAAAATCCATGAGTTGTTCGCCCACAAATTTGGCCGCTTCTTACGGATACGCTCACGAAACGTTTCATAACGCCTAGGTAATACTCCTTGTTTACCGTCTGACCCTCTGGAACGAATTTGTAGTGCACCACGCCACGGATATCGAAGAAAACAATGAGCATCACCTTCATTTTCGAGCGGCTTTGGCGTGGTTTTTTCGGTTTCGGCTCATTTTTTGCCACCCATTCCGATGATTGCTGGCTTGTTTGCATATCGTACTCGTAGACCCAGGTCTCATCACCAGTTATAATGCGCTCCATGAATGTAGAATCGGAATTACAGCGATCCAGCAAGTCTGAAGCAACCTGTTCGCGATGACGTTTTTGAAGAAAATTCAGGTCTTTCGGTACGAGTCGTGCGGCCACCTTTCTCATGCCCAAAATATCAATCAAAATCGTACGTGCGGACTCGTGGGATATCTTAAGATCATGTGCTATCTCTCTCAAGCTGGTACGACGGTTTTCCAGTACCCTTTCCTTAATTTTATCGACGTTATCTTCGATCGAAGCCGTCGATGGGCGACCACTTCACGACCGTCCTTGAAGGCTCTGTGCCACTGATATGCACGAGTTTTCGATAGAGCATTATCACCAAAGGCCTTTTGCAACATTTTCAATGCATCGGCACACAAAAATTCATTTGCAACACAAAACTTTAAACAAATTCTTTGCTCAACGTAATCACCCATAGTAAAAATCGGCACGCACTCTGACATCGACTGACTTAATCAGCTGTTGCAAACACACTAGTTGACAGATCCCGCTCAAGCTTGGCATAGTAATTAAGGACAGTGGTACCAACCTAGGAAAAAAAAATTTTACCTGCCTCATTGCCCCGCCAGATTTAAATCGATAATTCCCGGTACTTTCTTGACAGAATGTAAGACGTGCACAAAAGGGCAAAGAATGACGAATTGTCATTCATCTGTTATCGTCATCTCGCTCACAATACCTGTTCCACTTGCAATGCTAACAAAAACATTCGCGGGCCTGTCAAAAGCTAGTGGAACGGGAAAGACCATGAGCGTGTGCGTGAGCGTTGTGGTCGTCTTGTGGAACGCACTGTGAAAGGTCTAAGTTTGATAAGAATCCTGTCCAATTCTTACCATAACCATATTATTTTCATGGTTTGATAGATTTATTGTGGAATTATTTTCTAAATTGGCAAAATTATAAAATACATCATTCTTCATTTACTTCTTTTCCATTAGCATCTATCCGCAAGGTTCCACTCCAAAATTCCTTTCCCACTTTAGCAAAATTGTAACCTATAATAATTCCATTTTACAAAATAAGTCAATCCGCAAATCGAAACCTAATAATTGGTTTCTCCGTTTATTGTTAGAAGGGAAATATTTATTCAGTGCTTCATATGTTTTTAAATACTCCATAATAGCTGTAAAATTCATTATTATTTGCTTAGTTATCAACATTATTAATTTTCTTCCAAATTATTGGCACAAGCAATTTCGTTCCTCTGATTTAAGTAGTAATTAACTTCGTTGCTTTGCTATGTCTGAGCATCAAACAAAATATCTTGTTATTGTTTTCGTAGTCAACTTCATAGTTGAGGAACAATTAATTCCTTATCACTAAAATGTTCATTTTTGCCATTTACAAATTAACGTGGTTTCAAAATAATGGAATAATAAATAATTACCACAGTAAACTTATCGTGCTACGAACAAATTAATTGTCATTTTTCGAAATTCTCAACAACCTGATCAATCAAACATATCAATAATATTAAGTTTGCACCACTAATCTACAGTTTTGGGGCTCAAAAAATCCATTTGTCTCGATGCACAATTTTTAGTTATTAAAAAATGTTTATTCGAAGAATAATTCTTTATCATAATTCATTTCAGATCAAAGAAAAGGAGTCGATGACATGCGAAGAACTGGCAGCACATCTGGGGATCTCCATAATATTAGCAAAAGAGAGGTTGCTTTCTGCAGAAAAAGTTGCTAAATGCTGTAGAGACGATTCCATTGAAGGATTAGGTTTCTACCCCAATCTTTTTTTAATTGATGAAGAATAAGTAGAGAGCAGAGTAGAAATCTTGGCAAGGAGTGGGACACGTCGTCACACCTTCAAAACCATTGATATCTTCTTCTGTTGGATGTTCATTATAATCTTACTAGCATATATCTGTATTATATCTAATGCCTTTGATATCTCGTATATCTCTCGACTAGGGAATGTGTAAAGCTTTCCATATATGATTTTTAAGATATAATATAAATATATAAGCACTTATAACTACCCAACTATATCCCAAAAACACCCCAAAAAGTAAGGGTTACATCATCTATCATTTTCAAGTTCATTAAAATCCTCATCATTAATGAACTCTTTTACACTGTAATAACATTTTCTAATTAGAAAACATTTTAAAGATTTCTTTTGTGCTAGAGTGAGCCTATTTTTAAAGTTCTTAGGTAATTTATTCCAGATTGAATGAAAATTCTATCAGCTTCAACGGAATTCGCCCAGAATATAATTCCATATCTAAGCCTGGACTGTACATAGGCATGGTATGCGGTCAAGCCGCATCTACTCCAATTGTTCCCGTCAGAATCCTCAATGCACAACAATATCTTGCCAGGTCTGTGGCTATATGTTCAATTTGTGAAATCCAATTTAAGTTTTGATCGATGTGCACCCCCTGTTGTGATATTTATATTGTTGTAAATAATACTGGAAATTTCATGTTGATTTTTATCTCTGAAGACAAGCAGCTTTGTTTTAGCAATATTAATTTCGAGGTCATTGCTCGTGAACCATTTATCCATGACTTCATATACTTATAACCGAAACATCATCGGCAAACATCACAGCACTCCCTGTTGTTACTTGAATTAAATCATTGGTGTAGAGTATATATAGTAATGGGCCTAGTATCGATCCTTGCGGCACACCTCTCTCTATTTGTATACCATCTGACCTTATTTGTTTTCCATATATTCTCTTTTCTACCGTCCTTTGTATTCTATTGCTTAGGTATGACCTAAAAAGCTTTAATGCAGTGCCTGTTATACCATATTTTTCCATTTTATGTAGTAATTTATCATGATTCACTCTATCAAAGGCCTTTGATAAATCGAAACAGAGTGCCACTGTTATTTGATTTGCTTTCAGTGATTTTATGGCTAAATTTAATGCCTGATATATAGCATTTATTGTTGATTTTCCTCGTCTTTAACCCCATTGTTGTTCTACCAAAATATTATTTGCCTCAAGAAATATTATTACCTTATCAAAAATTATTCTCTCAAAAATTTTATTTATATCAGACAGAAGGGATAATGGACGACAATTATCATAATTGTTCATATCTTCTTTCTTATGTATAGGTTTTATCCAAGCTTCTTTGAAGACTTGTGGATATTTCAGATACTGAATTGTTTCAGCCGTTACTATTTGGTACTTGATCATAATTAAAACAAATTCGAGAAATTACTATGTTTTACTACCAATAAAAATATATTTTACACATTTTCTTGTGACTCGAGTTTCGGGAAATGAAATGAAATATTTATCGCTTTTGTTTAAACACCTCTGTACCACTGTTAGGTCTTCAGTTGTCTGATGATGGGATAGTTCATTTCCCGAAACTCGAGTCACAAGAAAATGTGTAAAATATATTTTTATTGGTAGTAAAACATAGTTATTTCTACAATTTGTTTTAATTGTGGATATTTCCAATATCAAATTAATTATATAAGTTAATGGTTTTGTTAATAATGATGCACTAACTTTTAGCACATCAACAGGAATCTTATCATATCCTACTGATTTTTTGTTCTTCAACTGTATAATGTAATTATACATTTCTTGCTCGATGATAGGGCTCAGAAAAATGCTTTTATCATATGGTCTATCTTTGAAACTGTGTTGGATATTTGTTTGTCATTATTCTTAGTGAATTTCAAAAAGTTAAAATTTATCTCATTCAATATAGTTATCTCTTTTTTGTTAGGAAATGACTTGAACAATGTGTTCCTGTCTTCAAACTTTTTTGTAGCATTATTGATTAGTGTCCAGGTGGCTTTGATCTTATTTTCAGATTTTTAATATATGCATTTTTTGAATTGATTTTAGCTTGTTCTTTTACCCTTCTCAATATTTTTTAATATTCTTTATAGTATTCTTGTGAAACCATTCTATCATTTTTTCATTAAACTCTCTTTTGCATTGTAAGCCATGCAAAATTTCTACTCCTTTTTTGACAGTATTTCCTATGTGGAAAGATCTTTTTTGTTCTTATAATATGAGAGAGCAATTCATATGCTCTATCAGGATCCGACAGCACACCATCCTAAGTGCAGTCCTGCAAGCAAAAGCAAAAATCCTCCAGCTTAGACCTGGTAAAAAATCTCCTTTCGGTAACTATACCAATGTTTGTTGTTATATGAATATTACAGTCTACTGCAATGAACTGCGACATGTGGTCCGAAAGTGCTGATATTATATTTTTATTATGCCTGAAATTATTGGTATGTATTTACAAATACGTTGTCAATTACTGAACAAGTATTTTTGGTGATTCTAGTAGGGCTAAAGATTGTCTGATTATAATTGAAAGTTGACAATAGATCCATAAATGAGATCTTGGAATCATCATCACTCATAAGATTAATATTAATGTCTCTGCATATAATCTTTGAATTTTTTATGCATTATATCAAGAGCTTGTTCTAGGGTATTCAAAAAAATGTGAACACTTCCTAAGGATGTTCTATAGATACTAAAAACAACCAACTTTTTGGTTCTACTTACAACACAAGATATTTCAATTTCACCCTCAATACTTACATTCTGTCAAGAAAGTACCGGGAATTATCGATTTAAATCTGGCGGGGCAATGAGGCAGGTAAATTTTTTTTTCCTAGGTTGGTACCACTGTCCTTAATTACTATGCCAAGCTTGAGCGGGATCTGTCAACTAGTGTGTTTGCAACAGCTGATTAAGTCAGTCGATGTCACAGTGCGTGCCGATTTTTACTATGGGTGATTACGTTGAGCAAAGAATTTGTTTAAAGTTTTGTGTTGCAAATGAATTTTCGTGTGCCGATGCATTGAAAATGTTGCAAAAGGCCTTTGGTGATAATGCTCTATCGAAAACTCATGCATATCAGTGGTACAGAGCCTTCAAGGACGGTCGTGAAGTGGTCGCCCATCGACGGCTTCGATCGAAGATAACGTCGATAAAATTAAGGAAAGGGTGCTGGAAAACCGTCGTACCAGCTTGAGAGAGATAGCACATGATCTTAAGATATCCCACGAGTCCGCACGTACGATTTTTATTGATATTTTGGGCATGAGAAAGGTGGCCGCACGACTCGTACCGAAAGACCTGAATTTTCTTCAAAAACATCATCGCGAACAGGTTGCTTCAGACATGCTGGATCGCTGTAATTCCGATTCTACATTCATGGAACGCATTATAACTGGTGATGAGACCTGGGTCTACGAGTACGATATGCAAACAAGCCAGCAATCATCGGAATGGGTGGCAAAAAATGAGCCGAAACCGAAAAAACCACGCCAAAGCCGAAAATGAAGGTGATGCTCATTGTTTTCTTCGATATCCGTGGCGTGGTGCACTACGAATTCGTTCCAGAGGGTCAGACGGTAAACAAGGAGTATTACCTAGGCGTTATGAAACGTTTGCGTGAGCGTATCCGTAAGAAGCGGCCAAATTTGTGGGCGAACAACTCATGGATTTTGCATGACGATAACGCGCCTTCTCATCATGAGCTACGATTGTGACTGACTTTCTCGCCAAAAACTCAACAAACGTGCTTCAGCAACCACCGTATACGCCGGATTTGGCTCCCTGCGACTTTTTCCTCTTCCCAAAACTAAAATTGCCCCTTCGTGGCACCCGTTTTGAGTCGATTGAAGCCATAAAACAAAATTCGGCGCGAGAGCTAAAGTCCATCCCGGAAAGCGCCTAAAAAAAATGTTTCGATAATTGGAAGTGCCGTTGGCATAGATGTATTGGAGCAAATGGAGCCTATTTTGAAGGCGACCCAATAAATTTTGACGATTAAATGTAAAAATGTTGTTTTAATTGAAAATTCCCGGTACTTTCTTGACAGAGTAGTATATTCCTTATACATGACACCTCTTCAAAATCTTCCAAAGAATCCTTTATTAAAATGCACGACCCTCCATGAATTGACATTTCATGGGAGTAGCACGATTTTACTTGGTAATTTTCCACTCGTAACATATCTACCTCATATTTCTTCAGCCAGTGCTCCGTTAGACACAGCAGATCTGGAATTTGTTCTAGAGATTTTATATATATTTCCAGTTCTGGGATCTTGTTTCTAATACATTGTATGTTTTAATGTAATATATTGATTAATGTATTTACTTCTCGCGGCTGAGATATTGTCGTAGATGTAGAAAATGGTTCAAACTGATACCTTTGCCCCATTTGTTTGGATCCATTACAGTTTCTTTCGATTCAAATGGTACATAAAGTTTGAAAGAGCTTTTGTAGATATCTTTTCTCGTTTTCATCTCTTCACATGTTACATCTATTTCAAATATTTCTTTAATATAATTTTTGACTTCTTCTGGTTTAGTTTTTGGTTTCAAACCTGTGAGGAAGGGGCAACTTAGTTGTTTGACAGCCATTAGACTAGTTGTTTCTACTTCTCCCCTTACAGGTTGTGGTCTTTGTTTTGTGGAATATTGTTTCCTATTTCTGTAGACTACCTTTTTCCAGTCAGCATTTTCATCGGATTCAAGTTTTTCCATTTGTATATTTATTTCTGCAGCATATATAAACCTTTCTTATGGCAGTCCAAGACACCTCACCATCCAATGATCCCATAAGATAGTTGTGCCTGTACCAATGCATGATAAAGTATTTGGATATGTCTTATGGATTGGATATTCTTTCTTATGACTCTAATCCGATATCTCTTAACTTCTTTATCAAGTAATGGTAATGTTCATCCCATTTTGAATGCTGACCAATATAAATACCAAGATATTTTGTGGCATTTGTATTCAAGATGTTAAATTGATTGTCTATTTGAAGTATCCACAAATTTGGAATTCCGATTTTATTAGATGAAAAAGTTAGATATTTGATCTTTTGTTGTTTCAAGGTTAGTTTATTGATTTGAAACTATTTTTCTAGAATTATTAGGTCCGGTATTGTTTTTTGTTTCAATTTTCTCCTCGTACGAGGGGCGTTCAATGTATTCTCGGTATAGGCATAAAAGAAAATTTTGGAAAAATTCTATTTTTCAATATAGTTCCTTAGAACTTCAATACATTTGTTAGATTGAGAAATAAGCTTCTCTAAACCTTGTGAAAATATTCTTCCGGCTTCTCCTCAAAACAGGTATTACTTTCTACCTTCAGTTTATTGTCGTCAGAAAATTGCTTTTCACGAAGATATTTTGTTCACATTTGGGAATAGGTAGTAGTCACTGTAGGCCAAGTCTGGACTGTACGGAGAATGAGTAGATTCCCGCACAGCAGCCTTCGTCACGCGGGCCTTGTGAACCGGCGCGTTGTTGTTAAGCAGCAACACCTCCGGTGTGAGTTTTCCTAACCTTTTTACTCTAATTTCCTCTCTTAAATTAAGCAAAGTGATTGCGTATGATGCTGCTGTAATGCTTTTACTCCTTTTAGTATATCCTATTAATAAAATACCTTTAGAATTCCAAATGATCGTAGCCATTATTTTTCAAGCGGATGGGGTGACTTCAAATTTGTTTAGGGGCTGTGCACCTTTTTCAATCCACTGCATGGACTTTTGCTTTTCCTCATAGTCATAGTGATGAACCCACGTCTCATCCCCAGTAAGCAGACGGTTGAAAATAGTCGATGGGTCTTCTCCACAGAACACTCTAAAAACTTCTTACAGTACTCGATTCGCACTTGCTTCTGAGGTGCGTAAAGCATTCTCGGTACCCATCTGCACTGACCTTTGAGAGGTTAAGATAGTCATGAAGGATAGCATGTATGCTACCCATGGATAGATTTGTCATCTCAGCTTATATCTTGATTTTGATTCTGGCATCTTCAAGTACCAGATTTTCCACTTTTTTCACATTTTCTTCAGTGGTGCCGCAACGGATTCACTGAATACGAACGAGGCAGTCTTGGTAAACAGCAAGCATCTCTTCATGAATGATTTTTTGACTTTTTCCCTGCTATTGAGGAACGCGATGCTCGATTTTCTTCATCATTGTAGTGTCAGTAATTCTGGTCGTCGTTAACTGAGGATACCTAGAAAACTAACGATCATAAATTAGTGAAATTCTATATTTACACCCTCAAATTGTGTCATTGGTGAATGAGATAATTAGAGTACTCATATTTTTAGCCAATCACCCCGATACCGAGAACACATTGAACACCCCTCGTACATAACTAGCATATCATCGGCAAAGCTTATAATTTCTCCACTACTTTTAAGATCAAATACATTATTCAAGTATATTAAAAAAAGAATTGACCCGAGCTCCGTTCCTTGTGGAACTCCATAATTAAGTATACTTGTTCTACTGAAGGTAAAACGGATAGATATACAAAATTAAAACTTCCGGGTTGGGTTAGCAATATGAATGTCTCGGTTAATTTCGATAATGGGCAAAATCGATCCATTAGTACCGCAGTTATTCACATACTATAGTAACAGTCCTACGAGTGAGTTTAAATTAATCATTTAGATGTGACAAGAGGATCGCGAGGAAACTGCGTAGTTTCGTTTCGCCTAAATATCTGTAATTTTGAGCTGAAAATGGTCTTTAGAAATTTGGGTTGGACTCACTGAAGAAGAATTCAAGTTCAAAAGTAATTCTGTCCGGCGGGCCCGTCTGTGTCTAAACATTCTAACTTTCGAACGAAAATAGTCTTTCAGGAAAGATATGAGGTCTAAATAACTCGGACAAGATCACTTATAGCTTCGCTGTTATTTCAAGGTTACAAATTTGATAGATCTCAAATTAGTTAGAAAAAAAATGATAACATGCATGTTCGTGAGAATCTTATGATTAGAAGTATTTAAGAGTATAAATAAGTTCGTGCGGTTTTTTTTAAACAATTGCAACTTTATTGTGAAAAATTGGTTATACATTCAAATTTCAAAGCATTGTCCGCCACTAGCTACTACTTTTTTCTTTCTTTCTGGCAATTGACGCATCTCATCGCGAAAAACGTCGGCTCTTTGGCCGCTTTTCATGCGTCGAAGCATTTTTTGACTTTATCGTAATAAGAGAAGTTTTGATCAGCCATGTTGCATCGATCGGGAGAGGTGGTAATCGGAAGGATCAATTTTTGGGTTGTACGGCGAATGGGGTAGGACTTACCATTCGATCGTTTCTCTAAGAACGGTTCAATGGCCGACGCAACATGTGGCCGTGTATTGTCATGCTGCAAAATAATTTTGCAGCCGTTTTTCTCACAATGCTCGGCTCAAACGCATCAATTGTCGTCAGTAGATCCTTTCCTTCGATTGTAGCAGATCATAATACACCTGAAGCTCTCGGTTAAATTACGGATTTTGCGAGGGAGCTTCCACCTTTTAGTTCGGGAGACGGCGTTTCGTTTCCGAGCATGCGCATCTGAAACTCATCAGACAGGCTTGATGCGCAGGCTCTGCCTGTGACGCCGGTGACCATGCATTCCACTTGGAACGCTGATCGTCGAACGCTATATGCCTTACTCTATCTGAACCTGGCAGGGACGGTTAGTCACGAATCTGTTGACTGGTCGGGTCCTCTATCGGTCCGCCGGTCAAACTACGACAGAGCAAGGCAGGTTTCTGGACGAGGAGCGAAGAAGTCGTTCGCTACACATCACACCCAGCTGATCGCACTAGCATGATCTTCTCGGAATGAATATTAAGATTGACAGCTGATAATGAGGTATCCATACGTGGACCGACGTTTTGGATTATCTTAATAGACGCACTTTTCATCGCCAGTTACAATTCGATGCAAAAACCCATCCGCGAGGTAGGAGGTCGCCCCAAGTGGACGTTCCCCACTGACGCGCGCACATCAACCCTCTGAACTATTTGAAAAGGGGACGCCGGGTTCTAATAAATCAGAGTTCCACAAGCTCTCAGCACGACACAAACTCGCTTCCGCTGCGGAACAAGTCTGGTAGACTAAGAAGACTTAAACCAACTCCAAACATCCCCGAATCTAAAACGATCTCCCCCGTTGCGGAGCAACCCGGTAGATTCCCAATACCCGAACAGTCGTACCAGTTTGTTAGTGCCTGAAAAGTACCGCTGTGCCGTGTATACTCCGCCAGTGCGCGTAACTTGAACGTGAACTATATGTATATTGTGTAGATGTAATGGTGTGAATAAAAAACTTAACTTAACCTGAAGCTCTCGGGTGAAATGCGGTGTTGTGAGGGAGCTTTCACCTCTTGATTCGGGAGACGGCGTTTCGTTTCCGAGTCTGCGCATCTGAAACTCGTCAGACAGGTGGATACGCAGGCTCTGCCTGTGACGCCGGTGACCATGTGTTCCGCTTGGAACGGTGATCGTCAAACGCTGTGCCTTGCTTTACTTGAACTCGGCTGGGACGCTTAGTCACGAATCCTCAGACTGGTCGGGTCCTCTATTGGTACGCCGGTCAAGCTGCGACAGAGCAAGGCAGGTTTCTGGACGAGGAGCGAAGACGTTGTTCGCTACAATTAATCACAACAATTAATCACAACTTGGAAAAGATAAAGTATTGTAAACACTACGGTTGAAGATGTATATTTCGTGAGCCTAATATGCTTACAATTAAGTCATCAGATCAGAGCTTACTGTATTTCAGTTTACAATTCAAAAGGAAAGCTAGTTTGGAAAGATAAGCGTTATTTATTTTCTAGAAAAGTAAAGCAACGCCCGGTTGTGAATGTGCATCCTCGGCAGATTCTCGTAGTCGGGATTCCTAAAAAATATAATACAACTGAAGGCGAAGATGCAGGTTGACGAAGTGAAACGACGCACTTCGTACATATTGAATTGAATCAGTCCTTACTTGGTGAAAATCCATATTAAATAATATGAACTTCGTACATCATCTACCCGTAACGTGGATCGACGGGGAAATGATCACGACAATTTAGAGGATTTCTGCGCATTCATATGAAAAAATCGCTGCACTTTGTAAAAATTAGAACAGTAGTCAGGTTAGAAAACGCGCGCGAAAAGTCGAAAAATCGCTGCCTGCACTCCGTGAAAAGTGGACTTTGACGAAAAAATGTGTTTCACGAACTGCACCGATATCGAGCAAAGGTACAAGCGTGAGGTCCGTTCACGAATTCTAGCGATGTTGGGCGAGATGCAGATCCTTCACGAACTGCAGCGATGTTGGTCGTGATTCAGCTCCTTCACGAACTCCCATAGTTGGGAGTTGTTTCTACACAAATTACAGCGATTTGATCTTAGTCCAAGGTCCGTTCACTTAGGATAATAAGTCTATGATTCAGACAGAATCATATATTGTTTGATTTTCCTAATAAAAATAAAGAAAAATAATATGAAATTATCAGTACAATACAAGAACTTAAAATAAGAATTATCCTGAAGCTCTGGTAGGAAATGCGGTGTTGCGAGGTAGCTTCCATCTCTTGATTTGGGAGACGGCGTTTTGTTCGGAGTCTGCGCATCTGAAACCCATCAGACAGGCGTGATGCGCAGCTCTGCCTGTGATCATGTGTTCCGCTTGGAACGGTGGTCGTCAAACGCTTTATGCCTTACCCTATTTGAACTCGGCAAGGACGGTTAGTCATGAATCTTTAGGCTGATCGTGTCCTCTATTGATACGCCGGTCAAGCTGTGACAGAGCAAGGCAGGTTTCTGGACGAGGAGCGAAGAAGTTGTTCGCTACAATCCTATTCACAGATTGACATTAAGTGAGAAACACCCAGCTTACAATTGTATGAGAGTTTTTAATCATTTACCTAATTACATTAAGATCATAGATAATTTTAGACAATTTAAATCTAAGGTAAAACAGTTGTTGATGAAAATGGAACCCTATAACCTGGAGAAATTTTTTAGATGTAAATTGTAAATAATTTATTTGACGTTATTTTATTTAATATATACGGTGGCGAAACTACTGAACTGATCTGAACCAAATATGGTATGAAGGTTAAAAGTATAACGACACAAAGGTGTTCATAATGACACAAAGATTCATACTAAATGTTGTGAGGATCGGCTCCGAGCGGAAGCCTTAAAAATGCTAATTTCTGAAAGAAAAGACCTACAAGCTTGATATTTTCAGGATAGAAAGTCTAAATAGTCTAAATACGAGGGAGTCTAAATACGAGGGTGCATAAAATATGAACCGGACGTTTTTACTGGTTGCTACGTAAGTGACGCTTGGTGCCAGGGATTGTCTTGGGAGGGAAGGTCAACGCTTCGGTTTACTACAGTTAATTGGGCGTCAGTAGCACAGATAAGGGATAGTTCAGTCATCGGTAATCTGCGGTCACTGGTCAGTAGCATTATGTCATTCATGTCTGAGCAAAAGGTACATTACGAGAGGCATTCAATGTATTCTCGGTATCCGTGTGGTCAAGTGAAATAAAGGAGGCAGGAAATTATTGAAGACGACCTTCGCTCAAGCTGGCCTGTTAGCGTCATCACTGAAGTGGTGGAAAAAGTGGAGAATATAGTACTTCAAGATGCCAGGATTAAAATCAAGATATTAGCAGAGATGACAAACCTATTCGTGCTTACCATATATGCTATCCTTCATGACCATCTTAACCTTTCAAAGGTCAGTGCAAGATGGGTACCGAGAATGCTCACCGCACCTCAGAAGCAAGTGTGAGTCGAGTGCTGTAAGGAGTTTTCAGAGCTCTGTCGAGAAGACCCATCGACTATTTTCAACCGGCTGGTTCATCACTATGATCCTAAGAGTAAACAAAAGTCCATACAATGGATTGAAAAGGGTGCACAGTCCCCAAAGAAGTTTAAAGTCCGCTGGAAAAATAATGGCTACGGTCTTTTGGGATTCTAAAGATATTTTATTGACAGAATACACTTAAAAGGATTGAATCATCACAGCAACCCTGTGAGTGATTTAAGAGAAGCAATTAAAGAAAAAAGGCCAGAAAACTAACAGCAGGGTGTTGCTGCTTAACGACAACGCGCCGGTTCACAAGGCCCGCATGGCGAGGGCTGCTGTGCGGGAATGTAGCTTCGAAGAAATTACTCATCCTCCGTACAGTCCAAATTTGGCCCCCAGTGACGACTGCCTATTCCTAAATGTGAAAAAATATCTTCGTGGAAAGCGATTTTCCGACGATGAAGAACTGAAGGTACCAATTAATACTTATTTTGAGGAGAAGCCGGAAGAATATTTATGACAAAGTTTAGAGAAGCTCATTTCTCGATCTAACAAATGAATTGAAGTTATAGGGGACTAAATAGAAATTTTCCAAAATTTTCTGAGTTTTCTTTCATGCTTATACCGAGAATACATTAAACGCCCCTCGTAAAACAGGGAGTTTGAGGTTTTACTGAATGTAACAGAATGTCAATAGGCCCAATTTCCATTATTACTTTTTAGGAAACGTCGATCATCAACACAATTTGATGATAAGTGGTCATTAAATGTCTGGGGAGCAGTTATCGGCAATTATGTGATAGGTCCTCATTTTTTCGAAGGAAATCTCGATTGCATATTTGAATTTCCTTCATAATATTCTTCAATCTTATTATTAGCACTGTTACATGTGCAAATAAAAAACGAAATGTAGTTTCAGCATGATGGAGCACGCATATGCATTATTCTCGTCCTGTGAGAGATTTTCTGGAGCACCAGTTTCCAAATAGATGCCAAGAGACGGACCGTCATAGTCATAGACCTACTAGATCACCGAATCTCACCAAACCAGAATTTTTTGTGCGATCACATAAAGGGAATTGTGTATGATGAAATTCTAATAACAGCTCTCGATATGCGGGATAGAATAGTTAATGCTCGTCGGAGCATTACTCCAGCCATGCTGACCAGGGTTGGTAGGTTATTCCACGATCAGATTGCTTTGTGTTCGAGGGAAGGTGAACGACACTTTGAACATGTCGTGGATAATTAAAATAAAGAAATATGTACCTGACTAATTTCATTGTTTCAACAATATTTAATATCCGTTAGTTATTATGTTCATTATTTAAATAAAATTTTCAGTAGTGATGTAATTTTTTTGTGTCTGATGAACGCAGGAGTGAAAAAGCCCTAAGATTAGTTTTTAGAAAATACGAGGTATTCAGTTCTCTACATTATTGCAAAAAAATCCAGAAATAACAGTTTGAAGTTTTTTATATTTGGCCTTTAATAACAGACATCCTGTATACGACAGGTTGATCATTATTGCACTATTGCAGCATCCTGTATGTTTATTAATATCGGGTGCTTTTTTTAGAGTGATAGAACTTTGGATAGGGATAACTGTGATTTGACAGAAAGTATAAGCCATTTTGTTTTGACATTACTGTTTTATGATGAAATTCTTAAAATTATGTTAAACATTTTTGAAAGATATTTGTTTTCATAAGATTGATCAGCAGGAACAAAATTTTGTCTACTCAAAATATTTAATTTATAGGATTTTGGTTAACAATTTTTATTTATTGAATTTTGTTATATCATTTGAATGTCTTATAATGAATGTTCATTTTATATGTCGTTTGATATAAGTGGTAATTATATGACATTAATTTAATTCCTGAAGTTATAATTATTAAATATAATTTTTTGAAATTAAATGTGTAGAAGGCTAATATTAAAATATTTAAATAATCTGGCTTATCATTTTGAGATTTTTGTCACATACTCATTAAGATGGCAGTGTACACAAACACAGAAATGACCACCGATATGCATTTTGTTTACGGTCTTTCTGGTGGTAATTCTCTGAAAGCATCCAGAAGATATGCACATCACACTCTATTTACACGAACTCACCAACGACTACGAGAAAGTGGTAAAATAAATAAAAATGATTGTGGTCGCCAGCGCAAAATTAGAATTCCAGCAATAGAAGAAGCAGTACTATATCTTGTCAACGAGCAACCTGACGTCAGTACTAGAAAAATTGCTCAGCAATTACAAATTCACCATATGACGGTGTTTGCGATATTAAAGGAACAACTTTTATATCCATATCATATTCAACGTGTACAGACTCTCTTACCACAGGATTTTCCGAATCGTCTTCAATTCTCCACTTGGATATTGGGAATGATTGAACAATATCCTCAATTTTTGAAAAAGGTCCTATTCACAGACGAGGCTTATTTTTCTAGAGATCCAATAACTAATTTTCATAATAACCACCTATGGGCCGAAGAGAACCTTCACGCTATTACTGTAGCTCACCACCAAGAACATTTTTTTCTGAATGTCTGGTTTTGGGATATGTTGGGGATTGGACAATTGATCCAAAATTTCTACCACCTAGATTGAATGGAAATACATACGTTAAATTTCTAGAAGAACTTCCTGTACTTCCTCAAAATATTCCTTTGCGTGTCCGAAGGACAATGTGGTTTATGCATGATGGGGGGGCCCCCGTACATTTCAGTATTAGAACACATCAGCATTTAAATCATAAATATTCAAATCGATGGATAGGGCGATGTGGACCTCAGTTCTGGCTTGCCCGATCACCAGATTTAAATCCTCTGGATTTTACTTTTTGGGGCCATTTAAAAACATTGGTTTACAAGACTCCTGTCCAACATAAGAAAGACTTAAGGAACCGCATTGTTCATTCATGTAGGGTTATTCACAATACTCCCGGATTTTTTGCTACGACGTCTAGACTCTAGATCACAAATAACAAGAAAGAAATAGTCATCTATAGAAATCAACAAATTTATGGGTTACAATCCATAAATATTTCTTTCTTGCTATTTGTGATGTATATTATATTTGGACTTTCGGGTGCAACTTCTACCTATTTAATATGATATTTAATTTGTGAAAAATTTTAAATTGTTCGATTTGTTACATTTCTTTAATATTTGTACCAGTTCTCAATAAAAATGTCAACTTGGCATCCGCCTTATGGATAAATTTAAGGTCGAAAATAATTACAGCCTCCACGACTTAGGCGTATTATCTGTTGATAACTTTTTTCTCAAAAACCATGAATTTTAGCGTGAAATGACAAGAAACCTTATTTGTTAAGAATGGATCAAGCTATCCAAATCTTCTTATTGTAAAATAGCAATTGGAAAAAAAATTTCTTGCGAATCAAGGTTTGGGGGTGGCTTTTTCTACCCCTTTTAATCATTGAGGAACATCACCAAAAATTTTTTGAGTGCCTTCTCGCCCGCATAAAATATTTGGTTAATTTTATTCTTTTCATTTTTTTTGTTTTCAAGAAAAAAATTAAAAACTATAACTAAGCAAAACAATAAAGTTTATATGAAGACCCACCCTATTTTTTGACAAGGAATCACCCCCTACATTTTTTCGCAACTATTCATATACACCCTGTAAATTCAAAAAATCGTAAATATTGATGGACCGGAAAGAACATAATGCCGCTTTTTTAAATTAAATTGAAACTAATAAAATATTAGCAAATAAAATATTAGCAAATAAAATAGAAAAAGGCTTTTTACTTGATAGAAGAAATATAACAAAATTTGAATATCAAAACAAATTTAATCTGTTAGTCTTCTACAATTTTAATTTCAAAAAAATTTTTATTCAAAAAACTTTTAGGATTAAATTAATGTCTACAATAAGTACCGCTTATATTTAATAGACGTATATAATCAAAACTCAATATACAATGTCAAATGGAATAAATAAACCAACCAATATAAAAAAGGCAATTAAAATTAATAAATAAATATTTGAAGGAGACAAAATTTTGTTTCTGATCTTACCATAATGAAACCAATTCCTTTTCAAAAACATAAAACACAACTTAAGAATTTCTCAAAAAATATAATTTATTTGAAATATTTAATATATTTAAATATTCAAATAAGTTAATTCAAAAATCTCTCAAAACATGCATTATATCTTCAAAAAACAATAAGATTACGGATAATCTCTTCATCGGCCCTAGATAACATTTAAAATATCAAAATCAACTAACAATCAGTATATCATACCTTAGAGTGTAACGGAACTTGGTTGAAACAGTCTAACTTTAAAAATCCAGGTAGTCAGTTCGTCACAAAATCACAGAAAACTGTAAGGTATTATTTGGTTTTCTTCAAACCATTGACATTCCAGAATGAGAATTATTCAAGCCTAAATATAATTATATATTATGTATAAAATAAAATAGAAAAAGGGTTTTTACTTGATAGAAGATTGGTGACCCCGACGTGATTGGGGGGGTTTGCTTCAAGAGCGAACCGACCCATTCATTAGGTGGCCCTAATTGCCCCCTATCCATATTTCCGAGATGACCCTTTCCTATCGTTCCGCAGATCCCCGCAGGAGATGGAACCGCGACCAGCCCAGCGGCGGACTGTATCCTTGCCTGCACCCAACGTCCTATTTCGTGACCCTTATCGACGCTCACTGGAGGGGGAGTGTGTAGCGAACAATTTCTTCGCTCCTCGTCCAGACACCTGCCTTACTCTGTCGTAGTTTGACCGGCGTACCGATAGAGGACCCGACCAGTCAACAGATTCGTGACGAACCGTCCCCGCCGGGTTCAAATAGAGTAAGGCACTGCATTTGAAAATCAGCGTTCCAAGCGGCCGCATGGTCACCGGCGTCAGCGGCAAAGCATGCGCATCATGCCTGTCTGACGAGTTTCAGATGCGCATGCTCGGAAACGAAACGCCGTCTCCCGAACTAAGATGTGAAAGCTCCCTCGCAAAATCCACATTTCACCCGAGAGCTTCAGAAGAAGTTTTTATTTTCAATGAATGATGTAATCATTTTCGTTATCAACAATATTTCATCATCTATTGTGAACATTTTCAATGTTGGACCAATAGATATCATTTGGTTGTTGAGTAAAATATCTCGAGGTGACATTTTGGACATCATCCAAGTATTAAAATTTTTTTCCAATAAGAAAATGTAGCGATCCGATTAAATTGAAATCAGAAGGTGCGATATCGGGCGAGTATGGTGGTTGAGGCAGTACCTCCCACCCTAATCAAGTTTCGTCTTGTACAGTGCGGTCTTGCATTGTCGTGTTGCAGAATAACGCCTTTTCTGTTGACAATCGCCGAATACTTTTCAATTAAAGTTTGGTTCACTCGATCTAATTATTCACAATAAAGATCTGCATTAATAGTTTATTCAGGTTTCAGCACTTCAAAATGAAAAATTCCCCGTATACTCGACCAAACACACAGAAGCGCCTTTTTGGAATGATCATAATTACCGGATCTGAATCTAGTGAACCATCTTTGGCATCTACGAACATCCTATTTTTTTGGATAAACATCGCAAATGTTTTTGGTCGCAACTCTTGCGTTACTACCCTTGCGAAACTCAAAGAGCATACAATGCCGGATATGCTCTTCTGGATTTTAGCTGGCCATTTTACCCCAAATTGCAAAAAAATCTAGTATTTGATTTAGTAAGGATAAGTACCGGCTTATCCTATGGCAGGTGTGGCAGTGCCTTACCAAATAAATTCTGGAAATTACACGTATTAATCGCATTAATCGAATATTTTATTAATCCATTTCATCCTCAATTTCACATCATACGGTACAGCAGTGGGTCTTTGTTCCATAATATCCATGCGCAATCTCACGATTCCTGTATATTCATCTCACTTCTCACTCTTTAAGAATTAAACCGTTCGAGGCATGCCTCACGCACTTCCTTGTCTAGCGCGTTATCTACATCGACGTGACAATAAATAAAAAATATTCCTACGCTCTTAAAGGCGGCTTCTAAATATATATTTGAGGCATGCCTCGCCGAAGGGCGAACTGCAATTATTCTGCACTATTCGGGTTAATCGGGAAGCGGGAAATCTGGTTAGTTTTGCTTTGTTCTGATTTGATGGTAGCGTTTGCTGTGTCTCGACTGTCTCGTGTAAGTTTGTCTCCGTGTTCGTGGGAACTTTTGTCGAAAAGACTTTTAATTTGGTTAATCGACTTAATTACTACCAGAAGGCGAAATGGATTTAGCGGGACCGAGTGAGTCGTCTCAAGGTAAATGAAAATATTCGAAGTACTTGTGATTTTGTAATTTTTTTAATAAATCAGCAACATTTTTCGAGTCATTCCTATGAGGATAAATTATACATAATTAACAAGTAAAGCGACCTGTTCCATATCTAAGTAAATGTCTTGTGACTATGGGTGAGGTCGGAAAATAAAATCGGGGGTTTCAACATTCATGGTATGAAAAGTACTACTGGCTTACTGGCAGTATAACTTTAAATAAATTATTTTGTTGGCTGTGCATTTTATTCGCAGCAACTAATACAAATTCCTACAGAGTTCGGTCAAAAAGTGGTTATAGCAATTGAAGAAGCAGTAGGTTTAAAAAATTTTTTAGAGGATGCTCAGAATATATTTTTTTAGAAACATTTGTATCAATTTTCAATCCAGCCGATACTGTTTTTTCTATTTTACAAAATAGCAACATATATATTCTGAAGGCGAGAAATTTACTGCAGACAACACTGATTAAAATACGTGAATTTAGGAGTATTATTTTGATACAATTCATAAAAAACTAGATATCGCAGATTTACACTCTAAACGTCGCAAAGAAGTTGAAATGGCAGATAAAACATAACAATTAAGACATTTTTTTTTAATTTCAGACATTATAGCGACTTAAATAGAGGTAAGGTTTTGCGACATTGAAAAATTACATTCCTTCGATCTGTTAAATAATTCCATTTATGAAAAAAAATTTCTTCATGAGCTTTTGAAAGACTTGACAACGCAATATAATATTTTTGTTATAAATCAACTGAAAAGTGAATTAACTGTTCTATGCGGAAACGATATAATAGAAAATTTCACAAACCCTCATTAACTTTTTTTCAGGATCCTGACTTAAAATTCTGTATACCGGAACTCTTTGTTGTTGTTTTGCAAGTGACAACTGCTTCTATACTGAGAGAAGTTTTTCCGCGTTGAAAATAATTAGAAATGATATTAGAAATACAACTGGACAGGCGCGATTGAGTAATGTGACAAAAATTTCAATTGAAAAAGATTTCAATTTAAAATTAATTTGATTAATTAAATTTAATTAATTTAAATTTAATTTAAATTAAATTAATTAAATTTAATTAATTAATTAAATTTAATTAATTTAAATTAATTTAATTTCAATTCAAAATTTTTCTAAAGCTTCAGCATATATACTATATTATACGCTAGTATCGTTTTTTTGTTTTGTTAATTTAGAGTTTATTTTATTGATTTAGAGGTTATTTCTTTATTTTAGAGTTTATTTCGTTAATAGTATATTGTTATTTTAAAATCTTCGATCTTCATCTAACCCGTTTTCCTTTATTTCCATCTGACTCATCCCTTACTTCGCCAGAATGCTCTACACCTTCAAGTTGTCTTAGTGAGAGTGAGACTAAACTGAATAGAAAGTTTTATCCCTCTGTATTATTTAAACAACATAAGGAAGCAATCGCGCTATATGAATGTTAGTCTTGTTACTCTAGTCCTTTGTTGTATTGATGGTAATTTTGTTTAAATTACAGATCCTTGAGGAAGGTAATAAGGTTTACCGAAAGCTTGGATGATATAAAAGTGTTTCACTAATTCGAATATCCTAAAAAAAGTTATATATATATATATATATATATATATATATATATATATATATATACATATATATATAAATTTTTTTTGTATACATATATTATATATATATATATATATATATATATACATATATAAATACAAAAAAAAATTATGATGTGCCTCACCATCTTATACTGTCACGAGCCGCCTCTGTATTTGATTATTTAGAAGTGAACAAGTCACAAAAACCTTAAAATGTCTTTGACGCGACTTCGAATCAATCAATCAAATTTCGACATGCACAGAAACGATTTTACTTTCCGGTCCCCCTTTACAAATAGCATTAATTGTTTTCGTCCACAAGAATCCCTCTACTACAAATATTTAGTGTTTTCTGAAACGATAATCTGCAATAGGGAGTACCTTTGTGTCGAATAAACATAGAATTCCCCTAATGAGCATGTGCGGCGTTGTCTTTGCCTGTGCATGGCCTGCACATATTACAGAAGGTTACATACTAATTTATTAATCTGTGATGGCTTGTGTTTAAGAAGGCTATGGCTGTGACAAAGCAAAAAATGTGCTGCTTAAAATAAACCAACTAGCGCAAGAAATACCTTCACAAACTTAGACCGTGAACGGTCACGTGATAATCGAGCATTCTTTCTGTATTTATCATTAGACCCGTATGAACGCCTACAAAATTTTAGCTAATTGTCCATTTACAAAATATTATTATTATATATTTCCATCCTACTTTTATCAAACCATTTCAGCATTCGGGTAAGTCCCCAATTCTTAATACGGTAACGAAAATCCAGAAGAATCCCAACTCTATTTATGACTAAGCCAAAGTATCCAAGCTTTTATATAAAACTAAACGAATTCTTTTCTTCCGTAATGTATACTGTGAATCAAAGGCACATCGTCCAAATTTAAAAATTGGGGGCAAACGAATCCTGATTGTTTTTCGTATGAATTAAAATTGTGATAATATTCTCGTAGACCGAAGATTTCCGATCAATTCCGAAGATCGCCAGTTACATATCACTCGCACGTAATTGGCAGGAGAGGAAAGGGGAACAGCTGACAGACCAGACAACCTAAACACAGACATCTTTACATTTCAAATCGGCAATTTGACAAAAACACAATATTGATATGACAGAAACTGATCGTGCTGGTGAAAATTGAAAAAAGTCGAACTCAGATTGCTCGTTTCGTTCAAAGTGTTCATTCAAATCGCGAACAAAACGGTTCCCAATTCGTCTTTCAACAAAACAGTGACGTCATGTGATATCCAAAGCATTTTCATGGGTGTTGTGATTAAAGGTAAGTTTAAGCAATTTTCTCAATAAAATAAGTGATATTTGGGGTGTATTTGAATGAAACAAAGTCAGATTTGTCCGTTTACACTTGATCTATCACGAAACTGGGCGTTGTTAATTGATTTCTGTCTTTTAATCGCAATTTGGAGATGAATTGTGAATATTTCGAACGTCCTTGAGTGGAATGTAAAAATAATGGTTACCCACTAAAACACATATCGCTCCCGATCATTCTTTGATTGATCTTCGTGTACGCTAACAACACCGAACATTTTTGTGTTCGATCTAGAGATAGTTTTCGTTTGGAAAATTCTAATTGTAAGTAGGACACGTACGATTTCAAACGCGATTTCGAGTTGTTATTGGACGTTTTATTTGGTAGGTACCGATTTAATTTATTCAAGAATTGGTCAATTTTACGTGATTAACAACGTTAAACAAATTTTCACTTGGCACTTACACCTATTGATGCGATTTTACTACTAGTTTTTCTCATGATTATCTACCTGTTTGTCATCTTTTTCGAATCTGATGTACAAATATCTATCTCGATTTGCATTTAATTGATGTTGCAATCTCGATTTGGTTTGTTGGGTATGCTAGGTATTCTCAACTATTTTGTGTCAATTTACGCAATATTCATTTATAATTTTAGGCGAAAAATGTCAAAAAATCTTTTGATATCCAGTTTCTCGTTTTAATTAGTCATATATGCTGAGAATTTAATGGAGGAATTATCGTAAACAGAGTACCTTTTAAATTCCTTGATAGTTGTGCGATTAGTTCAGAAACTCAATAAGCAGATGTTTATTTCACAAATTACGACATTTCGGTAGGTACCAACCATTTACCTATGAGAATAACATCAAGATAAATGTTCGCACTGGACTTATTTTTAATCATAAACTCAATTTACCTTGGTTCCGATGGTACTGTAACATTTTTGACCTTGATCAGTGGAACAACGTTTCGTTAGTCTATCGATGTGGTTTTTTATTTTCTCTCCTTTTAGCGAATTTTCGACAACTAAGTATGGGTTACCTTTGTTGCTGACAGTAATTTTATGGGCTCTGTTCCAACTCGTATTGTTCTATGGAATTTGTTTTATTCGAAAATATTATCACCTATCCATCAACAGAATGATGAGTTTATTGTTTACGGTTTCGAAACGAACTAAGAAATAATTTACATAACTGCATCTACATACATGGATAAAGATTTTTAAGAAATATATCTTGCATCTTTTTCATCCTTTCCTGTTAATTTTGAATTAGTACTCGTTGGAAAATTAGATTTTTTTAAAAAACGATTGAAGTTGAGAAATTTTGTGGTGTAAATGAAGTTTTTCCATGTAAAAATAAAATGATTAAATACTAAATAATTCTGTGTTAATATGAGATTACTGATTTTATTCAAACTATAAACACTTATTGATAATAAATTCCACATTTCTATATTTATTCATGCATATCTGAACGGAACAAACGTTTCTCTTCAATAGAATAAAAATAATTATCATTTATCGAATTCATCAATCACATTAACCGGGAACAATAAAATAATGTGGCTATAGGTAATATAATCTGCCTGTACTTGATACGAACGGACTAAAATTATTTGCTGATTAGAAATCGTGACTCAATTCTTATCTGAATAAGTACACAAAGTCTTTGTACAAAAGGACCAGTTACCCGTCGAAAAATATTCTTTCTTCCTTTAAAGTTATCGATCCTAACAGCGATCTTTAATAATCCATTATGGTATAATGGAATGTTACAGTAATTCTATGTTCTATGTACGCTCCAAAAAAGCAGACATAGAGTAAGATGTCCATAGAAAGAAACTTTATACAGGGGTGGACAAATTATATGACATTTTTTTATCGTAAAATTTTAATGCTTCCAATTGTAGATACGAAGGTTTTACATTAAGTAAGATGTCTATATAAAAAATATATACAGAAAGGATAAATCATAAATTGATAGTTTTTTGATACAACAAATTTTGTTTTCAATTTTATGTACGAGGGTTATTCAATTTAATGTACTTCCGTGACAAGTTGTATATTCAGGCGCTCCTACATTTATTTAGGATATTCTATTTTAAGCTGATATCTTATATTTTTCTTGGGAAAAAATATGTTGGTACATGCAACCTACTACTGTATAAACAGGTTGTTGAAAAAATTAAAGATGTTGGACGCTTTTCCAGATATCAAATGGCAGAAATCGAACTTTCCATACTTTGTCAAGTTGAAGTATAACATTTTTTCTCGATGATGAGTTACTCATTAGACAGTCTCTTGGTCCCAGCTCCTAACGGTTTTGGGGGCCTGCCAAGAGACAACAGTAAGACCCATAGACTGAGCGAAAACAACAATGACCAAATGATGATAAATGGAAATGACAAAATACAAGAAATATGGAATCAGCATATATTCAAGCCTGAAAAGGTGGAGCAAGCTCTTAACCATAATGATATTAAGGTAATAATTTATTTCAAAATTTTTTGAAAGTGATTTTACTCGAAAATTTTCTACACTCAAATTTTCACCTTTTCAAATTTTGCATTTTCAACGTTTAAAAAATAGATCAATTGAACTTTCATTGTTGTGTCATGATTTAATATCTTATTAAATTTAATATTATCCAACAACTCAAAATTCTTGTTAGGTTAGCAGTTGGATTAATGAGAACATATCCAAACCCCAAGAAGTGCCAGCTGAAGACAAGTTGATTGAAGTGCAGGAAAATGAGGAAGAACATCCTGTAGAACCCATGGAAATGCCCAAGGAAGACCAGAATGGTTCACCTTCTCATCACGCCCGCAGACCAATGAATGCCTTCCTGATATTTTGTAAGAAACACAGGCCTATAGTTCGAGAGAGATTCCCAAATCTGGAAAACCGCGGGGTCACTAAGATTTTGGGGGAATGGTGGTCACTTTTGGAGGAGAGGGACAAGACCCCCTTCACCAATTTGGCCAATGAGGTGAGCAGCAGCTATAAATAAGTTTGATGCGCCAAAGTTGTTAAGTTATGCAGAAATAAAATTTATAACCTCAATTTTATTTGTTCTAATCTGGGGCTAAGAATAACTACAGATCAGAGTGCTTGATTATCACATGACATGCGAAAAGTATAAGCTATATGCAGCCAAGATGCAAATTCTACCATAGTTTTAGTTCATTTATTCACTGGCTTCATAGTCCGATATAAGGAAAGTTTTCAGAAAAATCAGTTTTTTATTAGTTACTCCAAAATATTTTAACTGATTTTAATGGCTTCTTCTATTGCAATCAAAAATAGTAGTAGTATCAAAAGTATAAATTCCACTGGGGTTTTGATTGATTTCAATAATATTGAATGTCATTGATTTTTTGAATGTATTGGGGATGTGAATTTTCTAGTCCCTTCAATTTTTTCAGATCTTGGCAGGCTTTTGAGAAAAAATTTAACCGTTTCCATGCATTTTCTAATTAATTATTCATTTTCCTTTGATTTGATCCTAATTTTGTTAGTTACAATATAATAATAATTTTATGAGCTCAAGTAATGATAACTTAAAAAGATTAAGAGAATAGGTTGAGGAAGTTAAAAAATTGAAATCTTATAAAGGGTGGGTCATCCATTTTTGTATTTGTATTCGTAAGTAGTGGTTATTTCGAGTCTGGCAACAATTCGGTCATTCATGTTTTGCTAGAAAGTTAACTGAATATTTGACATCAACAAAATAGGATTTACGCTTGAACAAAACTAGGGAATATTAAAAATTTGTTTCCAAAGTGGTGAATTTTCTATCCAAATTGTTTAAATTTAGGTGGAAAATTCAATAGAAATGAAAGGCCCTCATGGTAATTTGTGGATAAATTTGTTCGTGAAAACTGAATCTTCATTTGATAAAACAATCCGTTCACGTTTTTGCCCAGTCAAAACACCTGGGAATAATCACATGGTTTAAGTCTCATGTTGAAGCTCTCTAACCTTTGTAGATCATTAGCCCAAAAGGCATTTATTGCATTGAAAACTGCAAAATTGAAGATTTATTGTTTATTATTAGTTGTTGAACATTCCGCTTACACACAGCACAGTAAAAAATTGATCCAACAGATTTTACCAATATATTTTTTCATTTCAGTATAAAGATGCCTTCCTCTCAGCAAACCCCGACTTTAAATGGTACAAATTACCTGCTCCACCCCTTAGAACCCTCACAATCCGCCCGCCACCCATATCTACAAAGTTACCTTCGCCTCAGTCCAGTCCTAGTCACGCTAGTCTCCAAATCTTCAATGAGTTCAACCCAGGTAAATTGGCTGATGAGTCTCAATTAGGCAGCCTGACCACACTTATGAACAATAATTTCTCACCTACTGCCAGCACCAAACCGGATGGTTGCTGCGAAAACAGGGAAAATGCAAGGTAGGTACCTTTTTAATATTTATTTGGTATTTAGACTTCAAATTAGTTTAGCTTTTTGATAAGCCTCTCTTAATAATAATATTTATTCCTCTAATATACCAGAAAGTGCAAATGTTGAGATATCTGTTTTCTTCATTGAGATAATTGTTTTTTATAACCCATGTTTTCTTCATTGAGATAATTGTTTTTTATAACCCACAAATAGCAAATTTAAGGGTGTTTCTTCAGGTTTAATTTGAATAGGTAAAAAAAAATTATTGTTCGAGTTAATCTATTATTTATTATTATTATTATTATTATTATTATTTATGGCGAGCGGGCGTCTGTCCACTCTACCACTGCGTCCGCACGGACTATTGTGGTTCACCCCTAATTTATATCTCCCCGACGAGATCCAGTTTTTGGATAAAACTGATAATCTTGTTCAGGGGTAATTTTTTCAGTTCACTGCGGGCTATGAAAGCCTGGCCAAAGAACTCGAATCTGATGCCACTCACCGCTGGGCACTCTGAGACGATGTGCATGGCTGTTTCAGTGTCCTCAAGACACAGCCTGCATTCATTGTCTTCAGCCAGACCGATTTTGTGTAAATGCGCTTTCAGTCTGGAGTGAGCTGTCATAATTCCGACAAGTGTTCTTAGTTTGGCCCTACCCAGACCTAGCGCTAGGTTCGCCATCTTTTTGTTCGAAGCTGTTCCAAGGAACAACTTCGAGTGTTTTAGGCCAGAATGGCTCCGCCAGAAAGACTCTAGCCTTGAGTTCATTCTGTCTGTTATCGCCTCGTTAGCCACGTCATGTGGTATTCCCAGGAATGGTTCCGGTCCTATCAGAGGCAGCACAGCTCCAGCAAATGTCAGCTGATCCGCCTCCTCGTTACCCAAATAGTTTGAGTGGCTCGGTATCCAAACCAGAGTGACTCCGTTATACATACCGAGCCTGTTCAAAGCCGTACAGCAACTCCAGACTTTTGGATGTAAAACAGCTGGATTCCAGAACTTTTATTACTGACTGACCATCAGTAAATATTTTGTTTACCGTGGTGGATTTGCCGTTTTATCAGCAGTCGCGGTCTCAATGGCAAATATTTCTGCATGGAATATGGTTGCGTTTTGACCGAGACTCAATGAGATGTTAATTCTCCCGCTCCTGTTCCGTTCGTCGTTCGCTAGCCGTCTGTGAACAAGCCAAGGTCGCTTCTCAATAGAACCTCAGCATGCTGGGTCCATTCGTCCCGGCTGGGGACGATTACATTGAAATTCCGTTCCTGGCTCGTGATTTTTGACATTAGATCCGAGGGCATCGATAGGATACTGTTCGTTAAAAGCTCGTCCAGCAGTCTTGAGCCTCCCATCACTATTGCCTCTGGCCTGTCAATCGCCAGTTGATATAGTTTGTATGTGGTCCGTTCCGCCTCCCTCTGCACGAGTAGGTGCAGGGGTGGTAGATTAAGTAGGACCTCCATGGCTGCCGTGGGTGTGGTGCGAAACGCACCTGGAGTTAATCTATTACTTATGAATATTGTGAAGAGGACTACTCACTGGAGAAGCCCTCACCACGTCATCTGAGAGCACGCATCTCTTAAGCCATCACTTTATCCTGTAGATTAAATGTATTCTGATTGCTAATCAAGTAGTAAATTTAAAAAAAAAGGCGTTCGCTTGGGGGGTTATACACCTAAATACCAAATTTTATTTCTATCAGATCAGTAGTCTCCGATCTAAGGGGAAAAAATAAAATGTGAATGGGAAAATATTGGACTGATTTCACCCATTAACGAATGAGATAATTTGGGCCTAAAACGCATCCTGAAAATTTCAAATTACTAGCTGTTTCTGTTCAATTCTTCATCAGTTAGTCCAACCTAGTCATCCAAGACTATTTTTCGGCTGAAAATTCGAAAATTACAGACGTTTGAGCAAAATGACAGCACGCTGCTCACTAGAACAAGAGCACAAAAATATTATACATATATATATATATATATATATATATATATATATATATATATATATATATATATATATATATATATATATATATATATATATATATATATATATATATATATATATATATATATATATATATATATATATATATATATATATATGCTTTCAAAATGGTAGGCATTTAAAAAAAATCTAAAAATTCTACACCCTGTAACTGTCTTGTTACTCCAGTTGCCACAGATTTTCACTTTTTCCAAATATTTTTTTTGTTATGTATCACTGAATAATGCTTCTCTAATTTCAACATTTCAAAACCAGCTCCTTGGACGAAAAAGAGACGTTTTTCCCAAAAAAGTTTTTAAAATAAAAATTTTGCCCAGTTTAAACTGACGTCTGAAAAAAAATTGTACTTCGCGAGTTTGACAGGTGACATCAAAACTCGGCGCATTTAGTAAGGATTCCAAAATGGTATAACACTTAATTCTTACCGAATTTGTAGACAATTTTTTCTTTGGAAATAATCCTTTTTTTAATAAATTTATTTACCTTAGTTAAAAATTATTCTAATGTGCCATTTTAAGGTGCGTTTGAAATAAAGTGCAGTGGATTCCTCAAGTTTTCAATTGAATTAAGATGTACAAGGAACATTTATGGCAGCATGTGGTACCAACAAGATGGCTGCCCAGCGCATTATGCTGCCACAGTAAGAGAGTTCCTCAATAAAGAATACCCTAATAGGTGGATTGGGCGGGGTGGTACGATTTCGTGGTCTGCCTGTTCACCCTATTCGAACCCAATAGACTTCTTTTACTGGGGTACGATAAATGAGAAAGTATATTCCAAACCGATCCAAGATTTGGACGAGCTACACCAAAGACTTGCAGAAGCCGCTGTAAATATTGCATCGAGAAGATGCGCTCGTCTTATTACGAGATAATTTTTAAAGAGATGCAGAGCTTCCATTGCAGCTGATGGGAAACATTTCGAATATTTGCTGTGAGAATTCTCTTACTATGGCAGCATACTGCGCTGGGCAGCCATCTTGTTGATACCACATGCTGCCATAAATGTTCAATGGAACTTCCTTGTAAATCTTAATTTAATTAAAAACTTAAGGAAAAACGTTATTATTTCCAAAGAAAGAATTGTCAATAATTTCAGCAAGAATTTACCAGGTGTTATACCATTTTGGAACCCTTACTAAATGCGCCAAATTTTGACGTCACTTGCTAAACTCGCGTAGTACAAATTTTTTCAGTACATTCAGTTTGAACTGGGCAAAATTTTTTTGGGAAAAATGTCTCTTTTTGATCAAAGTTGGAGCAGCTGGTTTTGAAATTTTGATGACAGTTTAGGGAAGCATCATTCAGGGTTACATAACAGAAAAAATATTTGGAAAAAGTGAAGATTTGTGGCAACAGGAGTACAGTTCCGGCTTAATTTCTGGGACATACTGTATACTTAACTAATTTTAAAACAATCGATTATTGCCTAAATAAGGCATATAATGATTTGCAAATTCTGAAAATAATGCTGTATATTCTGTAATGTTAAGTTAAGAATAGAAACTGAAAAATAAAATTTTATCTATTCATTCAGGATAATATAATAATCATAATTCAGATACATGTTTGCAATTATTTCATTACAATTTTGCAGTGCTGAACCCTTGCTTGAGGTGGGGGAGAACAACAATAAAATAGAACAATGTGATACCTCTTTACAAAGTCCAGTCAATTTGATTAAACCAGCCGTTCTACCTCCGAAGCCGATAAAAAAGCGGATATTCCAACAATTTTCAGACAGCAATACCAAAGAAGTGTCCAGAAATATTATTAAAACTGAAGACAACGAAAACTATATTAATATCCAATTGGAACACCAAATGAAACAGGGGAACAGCATGACGAATCAGGATATTGTAGATAAAGTTGTCGATAACATGCTCATCGAGAGAAATGTAAAAACTAATTTCTCGGATCTGGATAATACGAGGAAATCGGGAAGACAGTGTAAAGGAAAGAGATACGAAAAATTCATGGTGGAAGGAAAGTTATTAGGTAAGTGGTAGTAACTAGTAGTAGTGATAGTGAGTATAAATTACCTGGGTATACTTATTGACCAACATTTCAAATGGACGGAACACATTTTTCATGTTACTTCGAGAATAAGAGCACTTATGTTACTTACTTTATATACTAAGAGAAATATTCACATTCAGGTGTTGTAGAAGGAATTTTGAGATATTGCGTTCTGGTATGGGATGAAAACTACAGAAAAAAATAAAAATAATGTATAAAAGAATAGATTGTTCTTCACAGAATTCAGAACACTTTATGCTTACCATTGCCTAATTTGGATGTTCTAAAATGCTACTAATTTTCTTATACATAAGGTTGTTCGGAAAATAATTTCGTTTTTTCCTGACAGGATTTAATTGTATTTTTTTGAACCCAATTTCACATTTAAGCCTCATAATCATTATATGTTTTGAGAGCTGATATGGCAAGACTTGTGTGTGAAAAAGTTCAATTAATTCTAAGCAGTGGTTTTTTTGGAGGTGCCCTTTTGAATATGGAGAGCAATAATCAGCATTTTACTTTTTTTTTACTTTAGAAAAGGAAAATATGCTGTTCAAGACAGAAAGAAATTAATTGATGTGTATAGAGAATATGTATTGACAGTATGCCAGTGCCAGAACTGATTTGTAAAATTTAGGTCTGGTAATTTTGATGTCGAAGATGCAGCACGTTTTGGAAGGTTGGTTGAAGCTGATAAAGACACAATAAAGGCATTAGTTCTTGCAAATTGGCGAATAACAACACATGAGATCGGTGAAAGGTTAAATTTATCGAATTCAACTGTTTGTGACCACTTGAAAGGCCTGGGTTTAACCTGGAAGCTCGATATATGGGTTCCCCATGTTCTCACTGAGAGAAATTTGTGTCGTCGCTGTGACGTCCATTGACGTCCATGATCCATTTTTGAAGCACATCATTACTGGAGACGAAAAATGGGTTGTATGTAACGATGTCAAACGCAAGAGATCATGGAGCAAAAAAGATTAACCGGTCCAAAGTATTTCGAAAGCCAATTTCATCAAAAAAAGATATAAGAACTCGACTTCCATGATTAAGGTGGGGAATGAGTTCTATGAAAGTTTTCCAGTAACAAAGGGATTACGACAGGGTGATATTCTGTCCTCATCGCTCTTCAAAATATACCTTGATCAAACACTTAAAGATTGGCACAGGTCGTGCAAAGGTATGGGTATTCTGATAGCCAATGAAAACATTCTCTATACTCTGCATATCGCAGATGACCAGGTTATACTTGCCCAAGATAAAGATGACATCGAACTTATGACCCGAAGACTTAAAGACCACTACAAAAAAAAGATTGTTGGCATATTGAATTCTGTACTATGGTCAAATGAAATCTCAAAACAACATAAGAGAGATATTTACACTGCCACCTTAAAGAGTGTAGTACTGAATGGATGTGATACTTGGCAGCTGAATAAATTCCAACAAAAACGTCTTCTAGCGTTGGAGATAGAATTATAGAGATAATCAGCAGGTATCTCTAGATTCCAAATAGTAAGAAACGAGAGTATCAAAGAAATCATGGACACGGAAACCACAATAATAGACGACATAAATAAATCACAATTTGTATGGATATGAGAACATACAGAAGATGCCAAAGAATTCCCAAACAGATGCTGAACTGGACACCCTACGAAAAACTTAAAGGGGGCAGACTGAAAACAACTTGGGTCCAAGGTATTATGAAAGCCATGTCGGAAAGAGATCTACGATCTAGAGATTGGTTGGATAGACAACGGTGGAGACAAGGAAGCAGAAGGGGGATAACGCTATAACCCAGATATATATATACATATGTATATATATATATATATATATATATATATATATATATATATATACATAGGTATATATATATATATATATTGTCATGGAATTTACAGTTAAAATAAATAATTACATAAATATAAAGGAAAACACTCACCGTTGTATATAAGTTGACTCGTTAGAGTATAACTAGAGCAAAATTCATTAAATAATATCCATTCTGACAGAAATATTAATAATTCAATTCATAAAAATACTCATGAGCTAAAAATTATGAAGAAAAAGCATATTCAGGATACATAACAACTAGTCGAATGAAAATTCTTTGAACGTTAATCAAAACACAGTAATCTTGTTGACAGTTTATAAATGGAATTCACAGGGAGATTTCAATTTACAATTATTCAATATAAAACTAGCCAAAGTTGCAATAAATAGAAGTAATTTGAATATAGATATCCAATTTGAAATTGATGAAGAATTTGTTGAAAAGATTTGTTATTATCATGAATCACATATAAACTTTAGCGAAATTATTGACAAAGAACAAGCTAAAATAAATATAACTTACCAGAATTATGTAAATAGGACAAATTTGATCAAATTTCACTTAACTCAATGAAAGATAGCATCTACGTCAGATATTTTCAAATGATTAATATAAGAGATATCCTTGAAAATGTTTAGGCATCAATAGTATTGTAATAGCATCTAAGCTAAAGAAATTTAATCAATTTCATAAGTAATATTAAGTATTTTATAAGTTATAAGCATTAGAAGTTAAAATTTGTTAAATTTTGACACTTGAAATACTGTACGAAGGAAAATCAAGACTTTTACTGTTCTGTTTAACATGAAACATACATCAAAATGTAGTTTAAAAAATAAGCTAATTTTCAAAAGTAATTTCAAACCAGGAAATATTGTAAATTTTGTAAAATCATCAAAAGCATCATTTTTATATAATTTTGACAGAAGCTAGTAAGCTTTGAAATTCAACTTTTCTTGAAAACTATAAATAGGGCAGACACAGAAAAAGTCGGCAGTCTCCAATTATATGCAGAGTAGAATCCTTGTCGGTCCATAATTAAAAAAGTGCCAAAAAAGTAACATCATCTGAAAAAAGAAGATTAGTTGGTTTTTGTGAATGGAAATTGAATCCAGAAAATACATTACCTGAATGTGAATGGAAAAATATCACATAGAAATCAAGTTTCAAACGAATTTGATATATCGAAGAAAATCAACAAAGTAGCCTGTGAATTTCAGAACGTTCTAGAAGTGTTGTTTCCAACGAAACCAGTGTATTCCTGAAACGAAGAAAAAGGGCCAATTAAAAAGAACAATCATAAATTGAAGAACAAACTTACCAAAGGTATTCAAATTTAATCCTGTTAATATTTCCATAAAGAAATTTAGAAATAGCAAACACTGTTTACATTAGAATTACGTTAGGATATTTAGATAAGGTCAGGTTAACATAGAATTAGATTTAGGTTATTGATCACTGATTATAATATTTTAAATTACTTTCATAAAATATAATTTAAAAATTCAATCTTTTAAAATTCAAATTGAACCCTCCCTCAAATATCAAATCAGATTTAATAATATTTTAAATTTCAATTATTCATAATTATAATCTTAAGAGTTAGCCGGAAACATAGAATACATCACTTACATACAAGGGTGATCTAATTAGTAATATACTAAAATTTCTTTAATATAATTCCATAACAATATATATATATATAGCATGGTATACTGTAAATTATGTTGGATTGTTTCATGTTTTCATCAACTTAATTTACAGTATACCATGCAACGATTGTGAGAAGGTATATATAGGAATGACCTCACAACTTTTGAACAACAGATTAAATGGACACGAATACATGAAAAACTCGAGCACAGCACTAAATAAACATATAATAACAGACAACCACAATCCAGACTTCAAAAATACGAAAATTCTTGCATACAAGACTAATAGTAACAAAAGAAACATAAAGGAGATGATATATATATATATATATATATAAAGAAAAATAAAAATGCCGTGAATGATAGAACCGATATTAGGAATCTGAGCCAGATATATCATATTTCCGAAAATTGTTAATTAGATGTAAAGCCTCTTTTTTCAAGTGTTTAGCTATATAAGAAGTGATTGTGTAATTTTAAGAGTTAGTTCAAGATGTAAACTTGACAAAGCCACAGTGTTAGCGAAACAATTGTCGTTAACTTAACGTGGATATAATCTGTATTATTTTATTTAATTAAAATTAATTTCCATCAAGTAAGGACCGATTCAATTAAATAGTTATTCAATAAAAATTAATACATGGCACGTTCTGACTGCTACATCTTGATAAAGGAATACAGAATACATTGAGATATACAGGATATCATTTTATGTTGGAGGTTACATATTAAGGAGTGGGGGGGGATCTGTTTATTTCTAATTGGTTGTTTAGTGTTTGACTTTGTTTATTTTGAAGCACTCCAAAAAATCCATTTTATAGCCTTTGTGACATTTATGGAGGATTTTGAGGTTTTTAATATCTATATGGTGATTGACACCATTAATATGTTCAAAGACTGCCAACCTCTTGTCCTTAGTCAGATGTTCGTTCAATCTGGTTTCAAAGTTCCTCCCTACTTCTTAGATAACCCCTATACATATTTACTGACAGTTTCAAGATCAACTTTACAAATGTCGGAAAGATGGCGCTGTAAGCGGAAAAGTTGCGTTTTAAATTCCCTGGCTATTTCATCGAATAAATAACGGCTGGGTAAATTTTTTAATGAAAAAATGATTAAAAAAAAGATCTTCAGAAAATAATACTCACGATCTAACGTTTATCAATTCTTTACAATCCTCTTTCTTGCGATTTGACTTGAGAAATTTATGGCAGATATTTAACAGAATAGTATGATAATAGTCCATGAAATTGAAGGATTCTCGGGTTACATAAGGAGTTCTGAAAACAGAAAAAACTTGAATTTAATAAATTTATATTTCTCAAAACAATGTCTCCATTAAACCTATTAATAAAATTTTTAACTTTAATTTAAATGAAAGAATAGCTGTCATCGTAGGTTCTTCGAGAGCTTCAAATATACTGAATAACTGTTATCGTAACTTTTGTGTTCGCCCACCTTAAATAGGACATTTCGATGGCTCAATGGGCAGAATTGCACGCTATGGTCCTGAAGGTCAACGGTCCCGCTGCACCAATAGGTGTGTTTGTTTATGTTAACTTTGAATATGAACGACTAAGAATATACACATCATCGTATCTGTATACATAGTCTTAGAGGCTGGGAACCAATATAAAGAAAATAAATTAATGAAAAACCTTATATGAAAGACTAAACAATTATCGTAACTTTAATCAGTATGATATTAGGTGAAAAAAATATGTTAACGCAATCTCAAGAATATGAATTAATTTAGATCTTCGGTCTATGTAATATATTTGAATTGAAGAAATTAATATTGATCCTAATAAGTTTCCATTAGAAGTAGGTATTTAGCTAATTATGCCACATAAATCGATAGTAGTATAAGTCAGCTCTTTGGCAAGGTAGTAATTTAAAATTGAAACAATTGGAAATTTTTAATGGACCATGATTCATAATAAAGCAGATTGTTCAAATATAACAGTATCCATTTGAACTTTCACTCAATAAGTATTTCTGAAGACAGGTATAGACGATTTTTGTTAGGAACCAATGATTCTCTGCCTTATATAATCAAGACTCTGATCCTAGACTTCTATTTCATAAATACTGAACTGAATTTAAATTTATGATATTGTACATATAAGTCTTATGAATGATACATTATCGTTATTAATCGAAATTCATGTAATACGTAAACCCAACGCATGAAGAAATGAAAGACCTACATTTAAATCCTAATTCGATTGGAATCTTTGAATATAGTTAGTTGTCCACGATTTTCATAAGAAACTGAACCTTTGTCTTCCGTTATTAGGGTAGTTGGTCTTGGTCCATATGCAATTTCTGCCAGAGTCTTAGATTTAAAATATTCATTCCTCCCTTTCATCTGTAAACATAAAACAAAAATCAGCTACCTGAAATATATAATTTAAATAACATGTTCAAAATTGATTCTTCATAGAGTAAGAATGGATATTCTATAATATTTGTCTAAGCGATTCCTATGTCTCGAACTAAATCATCATTTCAGAATTTCTATCCCTAAATTGCCTGAAATAATACTTTGAAATGACTTTCTTATATCGATAAATTTTATATTATTGAATATAGGAATCACTTTAAAAAGTTCATCGAATAATTACTCAACTAACCTCAAATTATATCTAATAAATATATTAATCACAATTGATGTAATGCGTAATACCAATTCTTGGAGAATTGGAATTTTTCATGTAATACGTAAACCCAACGCATGAAGACCTCCATTTAAATCCTAATTCGATTGGAATCTTTGAATATAGTTGTCCACGATTTTCATAAGAAACTGAACCTTTGTCTTCCATTATTAGGGTAGTTGGTCTTGGTCCATATGCAATTTCTGCCAGAGTCTTAGATTTAAAATATTCATTCCTCCCTTTCATCTGTAAACATAAAACAAAAATCAGCTACCTGAAATATATAATTTAAATAACATGTTCAAAATTGATTCTTCATAGAGTAAGAATGGATATTCTATAAGATTTGTCTAAGCGATACCTAAATCTCGAACTAAATCATCATTTCAGAATTTCTATCCGAAAATTGCCTGAAATAATACTTTGAAATGAATTTTAAAATAACTCAGTATTACGAATATTTCGGTCTGTATAATCTATATAATAATATCCCTCAAATAATAATTATTCTACTAACCTCAGATTATATCGAGCATTCGATTTCAATCTATATCCGATAACTCTACAGCATATCCCAAAGAATCCTATATCTTTACAATTTCCTTATATGACAGTATCTTTTATCACCATGCCTCTCATATGCATCAAACTTGTAAAAAATGACTAAATCCAACAATTTTCATTCGATTTTCCATTACATTTAGATTTTGAGAACGTTTGATGGCCTCGATGACATTATTAGGATAGTTGATCTTGGTCCATATGCAATTTCTGCCAGAGTCTTAGATTTAAAATATTCATTCCTCCCTTCATCTGTAAACATAAAACAATAATCAGCTACCTGAAATATATAATTTAAATAACATGTTCAAAATTGATTCTTCATAGAGTAAGAATGGATATTCTATAATATTTATCTAAGCGATACCTAAATCTCGAACTAAATCATCATTTCAGAATTTCTATCCGAAAATTGCCTGAAATAATACTTTGAAATGAATTTTAAAATTTGAACCCTTACAATTATTATGTTTTTGTTTCAGACAGATTATTTGCTCAATAAAGCCATTTCCAATTATAAATATTGGTTTTTATTTGTCTGTCTCAAAACTTGAGTGGCAACCCTCCTATTTATATAAGAATTAGTACTGTTTTCATTATACTTTACTGCCTCTTTCAAATTCTTAGGCACAGTGCTATTAATTGTAAACCTTACAGTCAGTGGTGGTTATATTGTCTCTATTTTCAGGTAACAAAAAAGAGCCCAAACTGACCCAACACAAGCTGACGGACGTTTACCTATTGGACAAGCCAGTGCCTGAAAGAAAACCGGAAAATGCAACACCAAACCTTGAAAACACCATTAGGCGATTAGCCGAACGTACAAAGCTACAAATCGTACAAAACGAAGATGAGGAAATGCTGCCTCTCCCTCCCAAAGAGGATAAAGACGAACGTTGCGGTTCGGAAACCTCTGAACCGTCATCGGGTTCGAACTTCAACCTCGACCTAAAAATCGGAAATCTTCCATGTCTCAGCTACGACGCCTTTGTACAGAAGAAGCGCGAGAGTAAAAAGCGAAAATTGCGTAAGGTCAGCAGTGAGAACTTTAGAAATGGGGAGAAGACAGTTAAAAAAAATGATCAACCTGTGGGTTCCAGGAAACGGAAGAACAAACACAGCATCACACATCTGGAAAAGAAGAAGGAAAAAACTGATTTCATTAGCGATCTTACAGGTTTGGCAACACTGGCTGAGGTCGCAGCCAATACTCAGAAAATCAACGAAACTAAATAATCTCATTGAGTATTAAATCGTTATATCTGTAAAATGCGAATCGTTTCAGTATTTTTGAAAGTGCTCTAAAAATCGTTCAACATCACTATCTAACTTTATTTTCCATTGAGCGATGTCAATATTTGCTCGTGGAAGATAACACGATACCACAGTTAATTTTTAAAGTATAAAAATCCGTTAGAAAGGCTGAAGGTCACAATTATAATAAAATAATGCAATTTCATTTTTAATGGAAAGAATCGTTTTTCTTCTCCTTAAGTTAACTCTGCATCATGGCCATGTCCACAGAATACTCACTCATACTGCGAGAATCTTGTAAATTTACTGTGATACACATTCGATCTTCATAGAATTGTGTAATACTTCTAGGGTTTCAGTTTGGAGGATATATATTTTTGAATGCAGTCGCGGCTTTAGTTTCCTACATGGAGAATTGTTTGAATTCTGACTGGCCAAAATTTTTCTAAATTATCTATAGGAAGAATGAAGATTTATCACTTTATAGAAGACTGATGGTAGCTGAAGGATGTTGTAAAACTCATTAAAATATTTCTTCTGCTTTGTTACTTCGAGATTCATTTTTGAGTATTCTTTGCTCAAAGTGTAGTGTGTGTTGCCGAAGTGAAATGAAGAAGTAGTTAGTGATGGATGGGCTATTTTTAAAAACTTACCGTAGATAATTAGTGCCTCAATTTTCAGGTAAATTTAGCGGGCCAATAACGGTTTTTTAAAGTTTTAGTACTTTGTGTTTACACTATTTACTGCACAAAGCTTTGAATACATTCTCGATAAAGGCTGTGTGAATAAGTATTCTATTTTCGATAAAAAATTTTAATTTGATTTCAGAGTGAAATTTCCATTTTTATTTCGATTATTGCACCGGAGACTTTGAGTTTATTTTATTAGAAAGGAAATTATTTTATTTTATAATTTTGTATAGTTTGAAATTTTTACTCTGGAAACATTCCAAAAAATTGCTCATGTGGAACAATGCAAAATTCAATTTATTTCATCGCACTTTGTCCAAAATAGTGTAAATACTCCATTATTGATGAAATCTATAGAGAAAAACCAAGATATTTTGTTGCAAGAATTCAACGCATATCTTAAGAAATATCTCATCACTTATATATCCCCAGAATTGATATGTTGGAATTTGGAAGTTTATTAATGTTTTTTGGAAAGTTTAGATATATACATATATATAATTTTGTTGTTGAGTTCATATCGAGCGCGGATATATCATTTTAAGAAATTATAGCAGGGGTATTATCTCCTTTCAAATGATCCGCAACGAATTTAAAATTGGGGAATCATAAAAGAGTAATTGAATATTCTAGCCATATTTTGCAAACATAAAATAATTTTCTAAGGCAATTTAAATCAGCTGAAATTTGTGAATTAACATGCGATTCTATAATTTTAAAATCGTTCAATTTCTAATTTCAGTTATTAATTGATATATTCTATGCATAATTATTTTTATTATCGATTCTAATTTTGTGAATTTATTAGATATAATTGCGTCTGGCAAGTTTGATCCACAAAAATGGGCATTTCAAATAGGAATTTTGAAGATAAACTTGCCAGAACATATACACTAAAACATTGTTACATGTTAAAGTTTTAATATTTTAATCTATATTAAACCAAATGTTATTTTTATTAAGTGTTGTGTATAGTTTATGAAATGCAATAATTTCCTTAATACCTGGAGGAAGCATATACATGCATGTATTGATTATTGACTAGTTTTAAGGAAACGTACTTCTTCCCTTAGTCATATTGGCAGTTATGAAGATAACAGTTTCGGTTTTTACTGTTGAGAACTAGTGTTACTCCACCAGAATGAGTACAAAATTGGGGTTCTGAAATTTCAATTGGTACTATGTGAGAAGCGCTTTTCGATATTCTCCCAAATTCATAACTGTACTATAAAATGACCAAAAATATTATATTAAGCCTTATAGGTGTAGCAATTATCAAAAAAGAATCATAACGTTAGGAAGATAATTATATTGCATGGAGAAATAAATATTGACCAATGATCAGTTGACCAATAGGTTGAAAATAGTCAAAGTGGAATTGCTAGAAGAGACTTTAGTGGTGATTATAAGGATGTGATACTATTTTTGTACAGAATGCAAAGTGGAAGAGTTAAAGATTTATTTATGAGATGTTTGTATAGATTGTGCCTTTTATTTATTTATATGGAATATATTATACTAAAAATTTATGCCTTGTAGTAGAGGTCATCTTATGTATCAATTTTAATAAAAATTTATCTATTTATCTTATCCTTATTAATGATATTTATCTTAATCTTTCCCAGTGTTTAAAATTATAGAGGAACACAATTTAGACTACAGGCTCATGTTGAAAAAATTATGGGTCATTTGAACCACCCGGTGACCTATCTAGAACGATATAAGAGCTTAAAATAATAAGATTCAGCACTATGCCGTCACTTGTAAGCTGTCCAACTGAGTGCAGGTGAGAATTCGAAAGTACAGGTAGAGTGAGTACATTTTGGTCACATAGTTCTGTACGGCATTCTTACCACCGATAGATCCATGAAAAATAATAAGAAAACGCAGAGTGCCGTAGAAAAATGGTGCGCCACATAGTCGGAATTTTTTTTTTATTTTCCTACAATTACCAGGGTAAATTTGGTCATTTGATTTTTTACGGCATCTATGTCATACTATTTCAATACTGCTTCTAATCCATTATTCCACAACGCCGTACAAAAATCATGCGACAAGGGGAACAAATCGAGGGTTGCAATCCCCTCTCTTTCGTGGTCCAGGGGGTGATTTGACACAACATGAAATAAATTTAGTTTGAAAGTATTTTATGCATAGATAATATTTTTTCATATGTCGTACATTTTCGTTGGTCCAAAGGGGAAAAAAACTGAAAAAGAAAAAACCCATATAACGAAATGTAAGGTGAAATTTTTTTTATACGGCATTTAGATAGTTTATTTGTACTAATTTTCATAGTCTTTTCGTGATTCTATGTTCCTAGTTAGAAACTATGTTAAATATGGGTTTGTATACTATCGATTTATACCAAAATATAGACATGTTGTCACTGATAATTCCAAAATACAACATATTTTTGAGAAGTACTCATGACACTAAAGTTAGCAGGCACCTGTAAAATTTAAGCTTTTATTTCAGAAATTAACAAGTGGAAAAAAAATATTTAAAAAATTTGTACTTACAGTCCACTACTGGAACAAACTTTCAATGTTCTGCAAGAATATGTATGCGTTTTATACAACGTAAGGGCAAAAAAAACAGTCAACGAAGCAAGGTGTATCATATTTGAGACATTTATATGCCGAAAAGTAGTAATGAAGCTTTCAAAAAGACAGCTATGAAATTGGAAGCAACGTCGTTTCCCCCTTGTTTCCGGGAGTTGGAGCAACATCTGAAGAGAAGTACCTAAATAGCACAGATTTGGTGTAATGCCTACAAACAAGTACCGTCGATCTTGTTTCCAATATACTATGGATGGGTTGTTAATGACGATCGGTACGATTTCGATTGGTTTCACGGCGAGGAATGCCCCCAAAAAGTCTGTGATATAACGGAATCTGATGAGGAATCAGGTGAAGAATATAATGACGTCATAGGTAAATAAATAAATCTTTACATCTTTAATTTGTACGCAAGACTTTGATTTTGACAAATACAAATTTATGTTTCAGAAAATAATAGAGAAGATAATTCGGACGTCGATGAAGACGTTGATTCCGATAACAACTCAGCAACTGATTCCGATACTGAATAATTTAAAGAAAAACTATATTTTTTATTATCATCATTATATTTATCGAATTTTTCTGAAAAATTACCATTTTTTTTATTATTATCATTAAATATATCGAATTTTTCTAAAAAATGATTGTTTTATTCATTCACATCATTACAATGAAACAAATCAATTATATGTATGTATCAATAATGTTTGAAGTATATATTAAACCAAAAAGTATAGAAAACTATTAATAATGTGATTGACAGTTTCAATTCTTGGACATAATATACACACCGTTTCAGTTCAGTTAGACGTCATAGTGATTTTATCATATTATCAATTGTTCTCTTCAAAAATATGTTACTACCGTATTGTATCAGATGGCCATAAAGTACCCTTAAAATTGTAGCGTCACTTTCATCAGCCTAAAAGATATGGTCTGCATAAAAATGTACGGCATCATTTTTTCCTAATTTATCTATGTTAATACTATTTAAAACAAGGGATAAAATGTAGAAAACTGCTATATTTCATTAATCTATGATATTTAAACTTTTACAATAATTGACAAAATTTCAGTTTTTGTATTTCTCGTTAATTTTTTTAGAACGGTTTCTTTTGAACGGCAATACTATATAACAATTGTATTTTACAATATCATGTTGAAAAAAAAGTTCCCGTACAGGATCAAATGATTTTATAGCTCTATAAATCAAGGATACGATGAAATTAAGATAATTATTGATATACATTCAAATGAACAATCATTTTTTGACGGCATTATTTTTAATAGTACTTTTGAGTGCTAGATAATGTTTTGGAACCGAAGCCGTACTTTTTCAAATCACCCCCTGGACCACGGAAAGAGAGGGGATGCAACCCTCGATTTTTTCCCCTTGTCGCATGATTTTTGTACGGCGTTGCGGAATAATGGATTAGAAGCAGTATTGAAATAGTATGACACAGATGCCGTACAAAATCGAATGACCAAATTTACTCTGGTAATTGTCGGAAAATAAAAAAAAAATTCCGACTTTGTGGCGCACCATTTTTTTACGGCATTGCGCGTTTTCTTATTATTTTTCATGGATCTATCGGTGGTAAGAATGCCGTACAAAAATATGTGACCAAAATGTACTCACTCTACTTGTACTTTCGAATTCTCACCTGCACTCAGTTGGACAGCTTACAAGTGGCGGTATAGTGCTGAATCTTATTATTTTAAGCTCTTATATCGTTCTAGATAGGTCACCTGGTGGTTCAAATGACCCATAATTTTTTCAACATGGGCCTGTAGTCTAATTGGTTTGATGAATCCACACAAACATGGTGGACGCAACATGAAAAATTCAAAATAAACAGATAAATTGTGTAGACTTTAATGTTCTGACGGTTGTTGTATAACTATGCCACTAAAATACATGGCTTTACTGAGTGGACTGACATTGAGATGACATTCACAGTTTGTTTCACAGAAGTTATTGAATAAATAATTCTTTTGATTTCCACGTTTTAATAGAGCATGTTGTTGTACTTAGTGTGTTGTAAAAAAGGGTGCCGAATATCTACCTTTGAAAGTTGATTTGAATTCCATTATTAACTTTGGTACCGTTGTTAAATCTGATTATTGCTTGCTTTTTTTGGTTGATTTTGCGAGATTAAATTTAATGAAATCTCCCTTGTAAGCATGTGTCCATTTCGTTGACATTTGTAATTGATCTACAATTATTATTTTAAGTCGTGAATTCCTCTGATCGGTTATTTGCATGAATTGTTATGCTCAAATTGGTATTTACTCAAGTAGTTTCGTGAATTTCCTACTTTTGATTGATCTGCTGAATTAGGAACCTAATTTCACTGTTCATTTTTTACCATTCAAGTCAACAAACTGAACCATTTCACTAAGAATCGCCTATATAAAATATTCAAGGAACAAGACATAAGGCCTTAAAGACGAATTCGATGGCGTAAAATTTCAAGTACCTTATGTAATGTACTACAGCCCTCCAACTATAAAGGTTGAGAATAATGTTAAGCAATTCTGAAAAAACCAATAGATCAATTCAAGGAATTTTTCAACTCATTAGGTCCAAGATTCCACAGATTACCAAATTAATAGCCTTGTTTATCTAAGATTCATAGCAGCTGGGGACTTCAGTTACAAATATGGAGTTCCCATTGATAAGCACTAAAGACAGATAGTTGACCAGTCTAATACAGGAGAAAAACTAAACGTTCATGTGTACTGGAAAACTAATATATTGGCCCATGATCAGTGATTCAAACAAAATACCAGATATCCTAGATCTTGCAAAGAAGTCCAAACAAAAGTTACACTCAAAGATCCTTCTAAAGTTCATCAAGCCCTGAAGATGTTCACAAACATCCTGAAACGTGCAGCTATAGACAGTACTCCAAAGAATAATGAAAATTAGGTTAATTCAGTTCTTATTGAAATTAAACAATTGATTGCTGAAAAAAGAAAAACAAGGTTAAGATGGTAAAAAAACATATCTTTCGGGCGACAAATCGACATACATGAAAGGCCCAACAAGGAAATCATTTACTCATTATATAGCCGGCTTGAATAGGCGGAGACAAGCTGTACATGACTACGCCATTTGGAGGCTAATCAAATGAAAAAAGAAACCTAAAGAACAAATGGCTCATCTCAAAAATTCACAAACTTTTGGGCGAAACGACAGGATGCTGTTGTCCCCTGGAACCAGCACGCAAAAGGCTCACTTCTGAAAACACCCACTATCTGAGGGATGTATATTTTCTTGAGAACTCCGAGAAGAAGGGAATACCATTGGTTTGTTTGTTCATTTAGGAAGTTTGGGTTCCAGATGCAGAAATACGAGGTTCTCTAATTCTACTAATGGTTTGGACGAAATTTTTGCAAAATTAAAATTCTGATACCTATATGAAGTCTGATATTATTTCTGTTTTACTATAAATCATATAGGGGTGTGGTAGATTGACCTCCAAGTGGTGCACCCTGGGCAACGTTATACTGTAACGGCGAACAATCTACGCCCCTACCCAGCTGTAGTGTCGTGGCCAAGGGTTATTGCACAGGGGAAACGATGCCAGTTGTCTCAACTGTTAAACTGTTATACCGCTGATCGGATGTTGTCAGTTGTCATGTCTAGCGGACATCCCCTCGGTGGGGATCTTGGCTTAATTGTCTGGATCAAGTGCTTGGTAAACACAATAAAATTTCCCCCAAGATAAGGTGGAACAGCCTATGCCGAAGTCTGCATGTCTGATGGGTAGATCAGTCCTTTATAGGCGAACTCCAGACACCGGGCGACCTCTGGTTTCATTAGCCTTACCTCAGCACCGCGGGGCTCTACTGGGGTGGACATCTTATATCCCTTGCTACTCGTGGGACCATATATGGAAACACAAATAAATGAAAATAACCCTGACAAGGAGGGACAATTGCTTGTTCCTCAGGCGACTGAGGGGCTCATGGAAGTGATTACACAGACCACTTCAGCCTATTCAGACAAGGAATCCGATAGGACGGAATCCCCAGTCTCAGATGGCAAACCAAAAAGGAAGTCGAGACTGACTGGGTCGAAGAGAAAACGACTCCACAGACTCCTCAAGAGCGGTACACCGTATGATGCTGCCTTGAAAATGATCCTGGGCGAAGAATCCAAGCTGCCGACTGTTGAAGAGGGGGATAAATCCATCTCAGAAACAGAGATCGGTGGCAAAAGGTTCAGATCCGAGGGTAACACACCAGAGCGGATTCCAAAGCGACCTAAAACCTCCTACGTTGTTGCGGCGGGGGAATCAGGGTTGGCTTGCTGTGTTCTGGTTACCCCGCCGTCTCAATGTTGGGGGACCAGCTGGTGCTATTGCAGAGGGCGGTTCTAAGAGCCGTTGCAAGCACACCCGATGAGGGTCCACAGGTGAGATTCCAAGGCTGTTCACATCGGCCTGGATGGTTGCAAATTACCTGTGTCGACGAGGAAAGTGTGAGGTGGCTCGAGGAGACGACTCCCTCACTAGAACCATGGGAAGGAGCGGATCTCAAGCTCGTAAAGGGCGGGGATCTTCCCAAACCCAATATCTGTTCGGTCTTCATTGTGGATGAAGACCCAGAAAACATATTTCAGTCTGAGGATATACTCGGCAGACTGAAAAAAATGAACCATACCCTGAGGACTCGTGAGTGGAGTATTCTACGTAGCGAGTTGTCAGGGCCAGGCCAAGTCTGGACAGTGGCCATGGATGATATTTCTATGGAAGCTCTGAAGGACCTGGGCTACAAACCCTATTTTGGGTTCGGAAGAGTCCAGTTCCGGACGACAAAGGCTACTAAGGTGGCACAAAAAAACGGCTCAGAGCAGGCAGAGGGGGTGACGGGGCGCCTCTCAGAGTCCTCGTCTGGGGTACGAATTGCTTCGGTCAGGGTGGGGGGGGAAGCCGCGTCTTCCTCAAAACCAGTGCCCGAGTCGATAAGAGTGAAAATCAAAAGGGACTCAAAGGAGGGCGGGGTAAATCCCACTTCCAGGGTCCTGAAACAAGATAGGAAAGGTTTCCAAGGAAAGGGTAAATCCATTCCTGGAAAACCCCTCCTTAAGAAGTCGGCCAGCGGCCAAGGAGAAGGTGGCAAAAAGTCGCCCCCCTAGGACATACCGAAGCCGGCGTAGAAAAAGAGGCCATACGCTGTATACAGGCCAATCTCCAACATGCTAAGGCTGCATCGTTCATCCTTGGCAGGAGATTCATAGAGGAGCAGATAGATATTGCACTAATCCAGGAACCCTGGATATCATCCTCGGGTAAGGTAAGTGGACTCGAAGGAATTCCAGGAACTATTGTGACCGGGGTCTCAGTTGGGAGGCTGAGATCCTGTATAGTTGTAAGGAAAAAGATAAATTATTTCGTTATTTCAGAGTTCTGCACGGGGGACATGACAACCATTCATGTCCGCTGCCAGGGAGTTAGGAATGCGACGGAGTTTATCATCTGTTCTGCGTACTTTCCTGGAGACAGAGCTGCCGAAGGACCCCCACCTACAGCCGTGCGGGATTTAGTCCGCCACTGTAGAAAGAAAAATATCCGGCTGATAATTGGATGTGATGCTAATGCTCACCACACAGTTTGGGACAGCACGGACAGCAACCATAGAGGTGAGTCACTTCTATATTACTTACTTCAAGAGGGCTTAACAGTGGTAAATAAGGGTGACAAACCAACGTTTGTTACCCCTTATAGACAGGAGGTTTTAGACCTCACTAAAAGTACTAATTTCCGATTGGACGGTATCCACTGAACCATCATGTTCAGACCATAAGCATATACTCTTCAGTATAAAAACAGGTCCTAGACCATTAGAATACTAGAGAAATGCTAAGGAAACAGACTGGATTGGTTATGTAGAAACCCTCCGGGCTAACCTTAGCACGTGTATATCTGAAATATTTAAACAGAATCACTTGGAGATCTTGGCGGAGCAAATCAAAACCGCCATGGTCTCCGCTTATCACGAAAACTGCCCACTAAGATGTAAAAAGGATAACCGAAATTCATCTTGGTGGAATAACAACCTAAATAAACAAAGAAAGTAGGTTCGGAGATTATTCAACCGAGCCAAAGTGACCGGTCAATGGGACATATACAAGGAAGCTCTAACCTTCTACAATAAAAGCATTAGGAGGATCAAGAGGGACTTGTGGGGCATGTTCTGTGAGGGTATAAATGATGCCCCCGGAACTGCCAAAATACACAAGATTCTCTCCAGAAAGCCAGTGAGAACAATCGGTTCGCTCAAACGTCCGAAGGGTGGTTTCACTGGTTCCAGAAAAGAAACATTGGAGCTCCTTGCGAACAAACACTTCCCTGGATGTCAAATCTTGGAAGATACAAACGCCAGATCCAACCCTGACCATCTAATCTAGCCAGGGGGGGCAACTGGCGAACATCCAAAAATATAGTCACTGCACAAGCGGTCAGAGACGCAATAAAGTCTTTCAAACCTTTCAAAACACCGAGGGTAGACGGAATCTTTCCAGCCCTTCTTCAAAAGGGCATGGATGTGTTGATTCCGTATCTGCTAAAATTATTTAGAACAAGTTTGGCTTGGGGGGTTATCCCTACAAGCTGGACACTAACTAAAGTGGTATATATACCAAAGGTGGGACGAACAGAATCGGAACTCTCTTCGTTCAGACCAATAAGCTTGACATCGTTCCTCCTGAAGAGTCTGGAAAAGGTGATTGATGTCCATATCAGGGGGAAGGTGCTAATTGACAGTCCCCCTAGCCCTCATCAATACGCCTACCAGGCTGGCAAGTCGGCAGAACTTGCATTGCATAATCTGGTCGGAAAATTAAACCAATCTCTCGATAATCGAGAGATAGCACTAACAGCGTTCCTGGACATTGAAGGTGCTTTTAACAATACGCTGCCGGCTTCTCTCGCTGAGGCTATCGCTGCGAGAGGAATCGACCCACTAATCTGTAGATGGATACAGGCAATGCTATGCGGCAGAACAATAACGACCTCATACCAGGATGAGGTCTTCGAGTTCAAGACTGCGAAGGACTGTCCGCAGGGAGGTATTCTCTCACCCTTACTGTGGACCCTTCTCGTTGATGACCTGCTAGCGATCATTTCGCTAGTGGACGTTCAAGCATTTGCTGATGACCTGGCAATCATAGTGAAAGGTAAATAGGAGGTGACGATATCGGTCGTCCTTCAAGAGATACTGAATACTATTGACAAATGGTGTATAAGAGAAGACATGTCTCTTAACCCGCAAAAGGTAGTTATAGTACCATTCACTAAAAAACGGAAGTTGAATGGTTTAGAACCGCCGACTATCCGTGGTGAAATAATACAATTCTCATTTGAGGCAAAAAACCTGGGAATAGTCCTGGACAAGACCCTCACCTGGAATGCACACCTGGATAAAGTGTGTCATAAAGCCAGAATGGGTTTCTGGACTTGCAGGCGGATCTGTGGTAAAACCTGGGGCCTAAAGCCCAGGCAGATGTATTGGCTATACACTATGGTAATTAGACCACGGATAGTGTATGGCGCGTGGTGGAAGAAAGGCCAACAAACGGTTGGCGAACAAAAGCTCACCCGACTACAGAGACAGGCTAGCCTTGCAATTACAGGTGCGTTTCGCACCACACCCGCGGCAGCCATGGAGGTCCTACTTAATCTACCACCCCTGCACCTACTCGTGCAGAGGGAGGCGGAACGGACCACATACAAACTATATCAACTGGTGATTGATAGGCCAGAGGCAATAGTGATGGGAGGCTCAAGACTGCTGGACGAGCTTTTAACGAATTCGAACAAAAAGATGGCAAACCTAGCGCTAGGTCTGGATAGGGCCAAACTAAGAACACTTGTCGGAATTATGACAGGTCACTGCAGACTGAAAGCGCATTTACACAAAATCGGTCTGGCTGAAGACAATGAATGCAGGCTGTGTCTTGAGGACACTGAAACAGCCATGCACATCGTCTCAGAGTGCCCAGCGGTGAGTCGCATCAGATTCGAGGTCTTTGGCCAGGCTTTCATAGCCCACAGTCAACTGAAAAAATTACCCCTGAACAAGATTATCGGTTTTATCCAAAAACTGGATCTCGTCGGGTAGATATAAATTAGGGGTGAACCACAATAGTCCGTGCGGACGCAGTGGTAGGGTGGACAGACGCCCGCTCGCCATAAATAATAATAATAATAATTAAATCATATACGATTAATTTCCGTCAAGTAGAGACCGAAATAATAAATAAACTATATAATTGCTATTGCATTCATGAAAATTTAATTTACAAACTCCTAAGTTGTAATAAAGCCGGTTATTTTTGTCTTGAAGAATGAATTGGAAATTTTATGATGTGAACTGTAAGCTATTTTTATATTTTCTTGAAATTATTTTAGGCAGAATCAGATAACATACAGATGGAAAATGAGAAACTAGAAGCTTGTAATGAATATACATACTTACCCAGGTGTAATATTTGATACGACTGGGAAAGATGATAAAAGAAATCAAAAAGCGCATAAAACAAGCGAGAAGAAATGTAGCGAACAACTTCTTCGCTCCTCGTCCAGAAACCTGCCTTGCTCTGTCGCAGCTTGACCGGCGTATCAATAGAGGACCCGACTAGTTTAAAGATTCATGACTCACTGTCCCCGCCGAGTTCAAATAGGGCAAGGCATACAGTGTTTGACGACCACCGTTCCAAGCGGAACACATGGTCACTGGCGTTACAGGCAGAGCTGCGCATCACGCCTGTCTGATGAGTTTCATATGCGCAGACTCCGAACGAAACGCCGTCTCCCGAATTAAGAGGTGGAAGCTCCCTCGCAACACCCGCTTTTTTTTTAAGAGCTTCATTGGTGACCCCGACGTGATTGGGGGGGTTTGCTTCAAGAGCGAACCAACCCATTCATTTGGTGGCCCTAATTGCCCCATATCCATCATTCCGAGACAGCCTTTCCTTTCGTTCCACAGATCCCCGCTGGAGATGGCATCACGACTAACCAGCGGCGGACTGTCTCCTTGCTTGATCCCAACGCCCTATTCCATGACCTTATCGACGCTCACTGGAGGGGAAGTGTGTAGCGAACAACTTCTTTGCTCCTCGCCCAGAAACCTGCCTTGCTCTGACGCAGCTTGACCTGTGTATCAATACAGTATCCGACCAGTTTAAAGGTTCATGACTAACCGTCACCGCTGAGTTCAAATAGGGCAAGGCATACAGCATTTGACGACCACCGTTACAAGCGGAACACATGGCCACTGGCGTCACAGGCAGAGCTGCGCATCACGCCTGTCTGATGAGTTTCAGATGCCCAGACTCCGAACGAAACGCCGTCTCCCGAATTAAGAGGTGGAGGTTCCCTCACAACACCGCCTGTCACTTGAGAGCTTCAGAATTATTGGTTGCCTGTACGGTATATTTTGGAGTACTGAAATAGAAAAGAAACGTACGATCCAAATAAATGAAACAATTGTGAAAAGCAGTCTACTTTACGGCGCGGAAACGTGGAGAATAACAGAGGCCAACCGAAAAAACTAGAAGTGGTAGGAATGAACGCCTTCAGACGCAGCTTAGGTATCTCACGAAGAGGCAGGGTACGAAACGAGGAAATTAGATAGCCAATAGGTTTAGAAGGATTTCTAACTACAGATATTGAACAGAGACAGGATTCCCAAGAGAGTGATGCAATGGCTACCTCAAAACCGCAGAAAAAGAAGACCTAAAAAGAGCTGGAAGCAAGAAGTTATTCGCTACAATAACAATGTTTTTTTAAATGACTGGTGACGAAATGTGGATCTTCTACGATAACCCCACGATTGGCCCTTTTGCCCGGCGAATCATTGCCATCGATCTCAATATCAACACCAAAGCCGAACATTTATGGTTGGAAAGTTATGTTGTGTATTATGCGTTGTGTTCTACGAGTTGCTGAAACCTGGTGATTCCATTACGGGTGATCGGTACAGACTGCAATTACTTCGTTTGAACCGTGCATTACGAGAAAAGCGGCAAGAATATAAGGACAGGCATAATAAAGTTATTCTTTCGCATGACAGACCGGCCTCTAGCAGACAGAGCGGCCCAAACGACCTTTGGGTTGTGCAGAGGTCGTTCATTCTTTCGTCTCGGATTTTCCTCTGCCCAGTACCGATAATTCTGTTTAATGACATGACCATTCAGATGAAAGTTTGCTTCATCATTGAAAAGTATATGTTGAACTGCCGTAACATTTCGTTGGCAAAAAGCATGAACCAATTAAATTTTATAGGCTTCTAATTAAAATCTTGTTGATTAAAATTTTGTAGCTTACTCAATTAAATTTTATATTGACTAGAGGGATTTGAATTTGTTGGTCCTTTAATAATTCTGTCCAGCTTCAAATGCTTCCCCTGCGATATCACTTTGTATTTTTAGAAGGTTTAAACATGAAAGTACCACTTCAAACATCGTTAAACGTGGTCATCATAGGTATATTGAATAAATTAACACATTTCAATACACAATATATTATCTTCAATGATGTGATATTACAACAAGTAAAATATATGTTCGCCTGAACTAAAACATAGAATATATTAAAATTCTCAATAAAACATATGTACATGAATAAGACTATATAAAATCAATCAAAAATATAATACTTTGAAATACATAACAAAATGCTTCATGGAAATCAAACATATCACAATATACCAATACAAACTACAAGCAATACTGGTTTCGAATATTAAAATCATAAAATTCGAAGGATTGAGCCAAATTACCACATCAGCATTTTTTTAAAAGCAGTAATTTCGTAATCAATTTAGGAAATCGAATTTTCTCTATCGAACATGCAGTAAACCAATAAAACAATTATTTGTTCCATTTACGTACTATTTAATATTCATCAACTTTTAAACATTAATATTAATTGATCTTATATTTATATATACAGGTTTTTTGGTAACTACACAATCTTATCTGTTAATATTACTCTTTTTTCAGGCAGTTACAATTGATATGATGAAAATTGGTGTTAAATGGTTTGGGCTTCGACTGGAAATCATTATACAAATAGTAACTACCCAATTAAATTTCAAAATCGTTAAAAATTTAAAATAAAATAAGGCATATTCAAAGAATTGCCCTAAGCGCATCAGTAAATTACACAGGCTGTTTTATAATAGGTTAGTTTAAAATTAGTCGTGATTTTAGTGGTTATAGACCACAGATAAACTGTCAACCCAATAGTCAATTGCTGAACAATTTGCAGATATCAGAATTATTCCTTTCCTACCAATATAATACCTAATTATAAAATTTTCTATTAAATATAGTCGATCGAGCCAAAGAATGTATGATTTAATTAATTTTTTTGAATAAAAATGGTACACAGAAGCAGAATTCCAAAAGGGAAACTTTTTAGGTTTTTTCTCAAAATCTATTATCCTTTGTATCTGTTGGAATTATTGATTATTTTTATTTAGATGGAAGATTTTGAGAAAATCGTTTTTATATGGCCGCTCACTAACTGCAAGATATACAGGGTCACTCATGATTTATGGTATGTTAGACGTTTACAGTGAAGGAGACGTAGGATTACATTGAAAATTTGGTTTCTGGAGGTATAACCTCTGCTCTATCGATTTAAAATATTTCAAGTGCTTCGATGATGCCGCTTATATTGAAAAGCAGCAACAAATTTTGTAGTTTAAATGAGATATCAGTAGACTCTACAGCAGTTTTGGAGGAATTAAACGATATCCTTAATTTTTGTGCAAAATATAGCTTCAATTAAATGTTTATTGCGGTATTTGTACCCGTGGAAAGCTGAAATTTTGGGCGTAGTTTACCAATTTTGTGTGCATTAGTTGAGTATAAAGAGATTTGTTCCCCCATTACAGAGCGTCTTCTAAATTTGTGATTTTTCGGAAGATACAAAAAAGGTGAAAAGTACTTTTTTTAAATGAAATACCCTGTATATAGAAACTGCGAAAAGCCTAGAAACTGATAATTGAATTAATCTGTATTTTTGTTACCTGTGGTCCTTAAAATTAACCTCTGAGACTGCACTAACTAATTGATAAATATCCTCTATATATGGGATGTTTTAACCAAAGGGGTGCAGAACAAATTAAGACAAAACCAGCTGCATCCAATTTGATGGGAAAGATGATTTAATCTAAATGTTATTTAGAAGAAGGTATTTTCGAAGCCACATTATGTGTTAGGTGTGTTTATGAGTGCTATGGCTAGTTATACGGGCTGTTTGACAATAAATTACATTACAAGAGAACAAATGAAAATGTATTGACTTGCAATCAGTGAAAGAAAAGAATTAAGGTTTCTCGCATATCTCGCTGCAAGTATAAATATGTGACGATTGCTTTAACCAATTGCAAGTTCCAGTGAATTAGTCAATTTGTTTGTGAGACTAAAGAAACTCAAGAGCACTTTCAAATTCATATTGTACTACACTACCTTAACTTTCAAAATAACATATAGATTACTCCATATATATTATATTGAGTTTTTTTGAGAAGTGTGAACACTTCTTCCATGACATGATTAGGGATTAAAATATGCTTTACTTATTCTTTGTTTCTCCTCAAAGCAAAGTTCATGTGATTGTTATTGGATTAAGCTACTTTCATCATAATTTGCTGTTCCTTTGGACACCTATGAATTACAAACAGTAACATATTTTATGCAAAAAATCGTAATTTCTTCTGAAAATTTGCTTAATTCAATGTAGGTTATGCTACCTTTTCGCTTTATAACATAATTTTAAAAAAATTCCTAAATGAATTTACACCGAAATTATTCTCGATAACATAATTAATTTTATATTTGACAAATTGGAAAGAGTAAAATGGAATTCTTCAATTAAAATAAGAAAATGTATACAAAATCCACCCTATATATATATACACACATTTCTAGCCAGGGGCTTCAAATAATGAAATATATATTTAAAAATGTGCCAGTCTGATTCTATCACAGAATATTTTAATACTAAATACAAATAACTCAAGATATTATGTGCTATACTTCCTAACAGTTTTCTGGATCAAAACTTCTATATCAAGATCTGCTCAAAGTGAAAAATGTCTTTGAATTAAAATTCACTTTTTTTTTGCAAATTTTGATTCACACAAAAACCCTCCTTGCAAGTCCGAATCACAAAAACCGATCCACAAATTTTATTTTTGCCAACTTTAACAGTACATGAAGAATTTGATTACACAGATCTTGAACTCCATAAAATTTTCTCCCTGTTTATGTTAAAAAATTAAATGTTACCATAATGACCACTTATAGATAGGAATGATGTGGTTTATAACTGCTCAATTTGATCTCCGGAATACACATTTAAAGCTGAAACTATTGGGGTGATATTACTTTAGAACTTTTACACTCTCAAAAGTAAAAAATGTTTCATCTTCTACTTTATTCAAAACTCTTGCATAAGTAATTTAGAAATCATTCCTGATCCTTTGCACAATATTTTTTATTATTTTCAGTATATACTCCCAAGAAGTTACTTATTGAAATTCTGAAAGTGAGAATTTCAAATAGTTGTCTGAAGTTAGAAATCATTCCTGATCCTTTGCACAATATTTTTTATTATTTTCAGTATATACTCCCAAGAAGTTACTTATTGAAATTCTGAAAGTGAGAATTTCAAATAGTTGTCTGAAGTTGTCTTTAATTGAATATTGGAAATTTATGAATGAGACATTCGAAACCTGAACATTCAGAGATTAATTGTGAACGATATGTCTATAACATTTAAACTAAGACACAATATCCTAGTTCAGAGGTTGAACTTCTTTGGTCATTATGATAACCTTGATCTCAAAAAAAAATTTTATATACACTTTACATTAAATGTTTTTCAGTAACAAATACAATAATACTACAAAATGTATTTGTTGATAAGTTCCAATGTAAAATCCCACTACAAATTATGTATAAGATGATATTTGGAAGATATTGATATAAAATGGTAACACCAAATATTTAGATACATTTTTCCAATACAGAAACAATCAGCGTGTATACTGTTTACAAATACAAATTCCTACTTATTATTATACTGTTTATAGCCCAGATTCAATATTTAGTTTTGAAAGTATCAAAAATATGGAAAATCCTGCTATTGGCCATTTTCTGATTTATTTTATTGATATGGACTTTCGTGAATTTTTAGCACTTTGGATAGAATGAAAACTCAGGAAGTTTTTAGAAATTTCTCAACTTCTTAGTAGCTGAATATGGAAAAAAAAAGAACAGTATTCTATGAGTACCTCAACAAACTTTAAAAGATTATTATATGGTTTATTTCCCTCAAAAAATTCAGATGAATAATGTTCCAACGGACTTTTTTGATGATTAAGATTTTGAAATTCAGAAAAATTGCTTCTTCATTTATTTCTCTGAAATATCAATATAACCTTTCTTGTAGGAAAACTATATATGTATTGATACAGAAAATATGAAATTGATGAAATTAATATTGATAGACGATTAAAATGAATTTAATTTCATCAAATTTTTTTTATGACTACTATAGGCGATCAATCCAAATTTTAATTTCTAGGTCTTAATGATTTTAATTAGTAGACTGTACTTATATAAAAGATGAAATTTGGACTTCACCGCTACAGAGTCAAGAGAATGACAGAATCAAAGTGTTAAATTCCTGAGACTTGAGAGAAAACACTAGAGATAGAAAAATTGGCGAAACAAAAGATAAGGACTCACCTGGTTTCCCTGTCCACTTCTTCTCTGTCACGTGGACAGAGATATTTAAGAACTTCCCAACCAAATTGTTTCCTTCCAATTAAAACTAACACCTCACTTTAAACTGAGGAACCAAAGTTTCTTGTGCAGAACTCGATAGTATATTGTCAATTTTCTGCTTAAGAGTAAGTGTGGTAAGAGAATGATTGGAGAGGAACACCAGGAAACAAGAAGGGATTTTTAAATATCACTGTAAATTCTCTCAAGTCGTTATATCAATTTTCACATCGATAATTTCCGAAAAGTTGAAGTCCTTATAATGAAGAATAACAATAACGAGACAATCAACTTTATCAGAAATGAAAAATGAAAAGTCTTAACTCATCCCATTACTTGATTCAATATTAAATATTGACACTAAACAGGGATATTTCAAGACATGTTTCTTCATTCTTCTCACGGGACTTCAAATTTTATGAACTGAAAGCTTTTTTAGAACTCTCCTGTGTTCGGAGCAGTAAAATATTTACCCTCATTTATTTCTTTATTAAATCAACACTTTAATCTACAACAAAATATAATATCTTTGTCCACACAAACTCTTGAGAAAAAAAATGAAACATCCTATCTTTGTGATAAAGAATTTTAGAGATGTTCATTATAACATTTTTTTCTTCGAATCGACCTCTTGAAGTTTGTTGATATACTCACAATTTGAGTTTAACGAAATTTTAATTAATATTTTACTACACAATTTTTAATAAATCTTAACAGCAATGGAATCAATTTTTTCTAATACTTCTGGACGATTAGATAATTTATAATGAATTGTCTTATTGAAGAAAAAAGAATAATAAATAATAATAAATGAAGGAAGAAACTAGTAATCAGGTCATTACATCCAAAAACCAACAGGAAAAAATTTAATTCCCAAGGAACCCTTTTGGAAATTATATTATTTGAACTCACTATGGTTTATTTGAACTTTCTCTTCAAACTGCAAATATTTCTTGTGTTATATCATAGAAAATAATAAACGTACTGAATTTTCTGATAGATTCAATATGAGGAAATTGAGCAAAACTAAACAAATATTCTTTGAATAGATTTTCCACGAATTACATTACATCATATGACTGTGTCTAATGATAATTATTATATAATTGAAAAATGTCAGACGGGCTTAGAAGATTCAAAGAATATGAGCTGATTTTGCAAGGCCATATTTTTTATTACTATTTTTAAATACTATCTGGAGTTTCAACCATCTTCGTTGCTTTAAAATATCAATATTTTTCTGAAACTATAGTTTATATTTGTACCACAAATCACATGGGGAATAAACATGACAATTTAATTTCTTCCAATGAGCCCTGAAATACAATTTATACTTCTTCCATTCCTTCAAACCAATTAAATTCAATATTTCGCTGTTCAAAATTGTGAAGTCTCACCAAACTTGCTTCGATGAAAAAGAACAGAAAGGAGTGAGGTTAAAGAATGATTCAGGCTACAAATATTTTTCCTCTAGAACTGTGCAAGTCCAGACTACTTATTGAATTTTTTATTTCAACAATAGCACTTGTCCTTTATTCTTCCATAGCAATTGCTGCGAACTTCAGTTAAGAAGACTGCATATTGTAAGTCATAAGCTCCACACTTGTTGAAAATACAACTAATTTATTAGCATGCATTGAAACAGGTGTCCCACTCAGAGACCTTGGATTTTTGTAGCGTGGATCATACTTCTCAATTCTAATTAGCAGACAATAACCAATTGTTCGACCTACAGAATCGAAACAAACATACGTGTTCATTATATGTGGACTTGTTGAATCTTGATGTTAATGGCATTTCTAATCTTTCTTACACAATTTTTACGATCAATTTGTGATGATTCTTCATGTAGAAAACTTTCTATCCATATTATGTTCCTTCAGGAGCGCTGTCCTTCCATTGTCCAAACTCTGTCGTTGCAGGAAGAACCTGGAAGCGTTTTCGAGGGAAGATTCGGACTGGTTGATGTGGAGGGCTTTTCTGATACCGTGTCTTAGCGTAGAAGATATTTTCGTGAGAGATCCAGGGCTACTGCTCTGTCAGGGCAAGAATTCGACATAATTTTCTGGTATCAGACCAGTTTTACCATTTAAAGTCCCCTCCAACCAGCCAGGCTCTTGTGATGCTTTCACTGAAAGAGTAAATTATAGGTGAAAAGAACGTTTTAACATAAACTACAGCACGTTTATTTATTAAAGGATAGTCACTCTTTACTATGGTCAGCAAAACTTTGTCTGTCAACTAAATTTTTCTATTTCTCGATAATACTGCTCTCTAGTCAAAAAATTCTACTATAGTGTTTTTTCAAGGTTTCTTTTCATAACTGGCATTTTTTTTAATTCAATGAAACAAATTTGTTATCTTATTTATTATTGTTTTATTCTCGACTATATCTTTTTGTTGGATGTTTGCTTCACTGAAAGACAATAAACAAAGATAACACATATTATATCCTTGTGTTCAGATGTGCATGAAAGATGTGAATATAAGCCTATGGAAGAAAATTGCATTACAACTTTATTCTTTCAACTGTCTCTGTGGATGCAGCATTATGCGGAGAGATAACGTATCACTGGATTATTATTATTATTATTAATACACAAACAAAGGGAGGGGCGAACCCATAAACCCTAAAATTAACAAAATTTGTTGCCTCAGTAGTGAACATACCTCATTAAATGTCCAATAAAAACCCGATAGCAAACTAAGCCAAAAAAAAAAAAAAAAACAAATTTTCATTAATGTCTCAGCCAAACCACCCGTCCAATCCACTCTTAAACACTCCAACCGAACTCGCACCGACAATTCCCGCAGGTAGGGAATTCCACACTGTGAACACGCGATTCACTAAACAATTCTTGCGGCACCTGACAGAAAAGTTTTCCTTCTTAAGTTTTAAATGGTGACCTCTCAAACGAGTGTCAGAGCCTACACTATATATGTCCCTTAGCATGCCATAATTGTACCTCAATATACGAAAAGTGATAATCAAGTCTCCTCTATTTAGTTACAATAGATAAAGAAAGACAAACAAGGTTCTAAATTTATTTTTATTTAATTACTAACTATAAAAAACGTAACTGGTGTATAATCGTATCCATGATTTCAGTGATATTTTTCGGAACGATTTCTTTAACATGAAGAGCCTGCTATTCGCCTTTTTAACAATTTTCGTAATATGCTCTGACCACGACAAATTCTCACAAACGGTCACACCAAGATCGTTATGGGATCGTACAGTGTCCAAAAGATGCTCACCCAGCATATATGTCCTACGCGAATGATTGCCCCCGAGATGCAAAACAACACATTTATCTATATTCAGTGGCAAAAGCCAGTCCGAGCACCATTGAGATATTGAATCCAGATCTTCCTGTAGAGTTTTGTGTTGGGTGGAGTAATTAAAAATCTTCGTGTCGTCGGCATAAAAAGCACAGTCAGACCGGATGTGACGAGATAAGTCACTGGCATATAATATAAACAACAGCGGCCCAAGAACAGATCCCTGGGGTACGCCGCTCTGTACCACTCTGTCTGTCGAAAAAGAACTCCCGATGCGAACGCAGAACTCTCGGTCAGACAAAAAGGATTTTATCCAAAGGAGAAGTTTTCCCCGAATCCCACAATGTTCCAACTTATGAAACAACCTCTGCCTAGGCACCCGATCAAAGGCCTTGGAGAAGTCCAAATAAATAACGTCCATCGCCTCCCCCCTGTCTAAAGCCGCAGTCCAGCTGTTGATGCACCCCAGTAGATTCGTCATGGTTGATTTACCCTTGACGAAGCCATGTTGCTGTTTTGGAACCAATTTGTGTTCATTGGCAAAATTACGAATTTTCTCAGCAATGATAGATTCCATTATTCTGCATACAACCGGTGTAAGACTGATAGGGCGATAGTTATTAGGGTCCAGCTTACTACCTGTCTTGAATACTGGTGTGATGCAAGCTTTTCTCCAAAGAGCAGGCACTGTAGACTCATTGAATGATAAATTCAATATAATAGAAAGTGGAAAGGCCAAGTATTCAGACAAGGACCTCAGGAGTAGTGGTGACAACTGATCCGGTCCAGGGGAAGAATTTTTCTTCAGTAAATTTAGATGTCGCCTTATATCATCTGGGGTGAACTCTATCTTTTCCAGGGAAGACAGCAATCTTGAACCCTTGATTTCTGGATATTGAGTTGGAGTATCCTCAAGTGTGTAAACCAATGAGAAAGTATCAGCAAGCAGGTTGGCGGTATCCAGACCATCCCGATATAACTCATCACCGCTCTTCAACAATGGAATGCCCACCTTGGATATTAAATTTGAGCGGATATATTTGTGCAGCTTTTTTGGGTTGTTGGAGGTGGCAATGGATTCCTCATATCTTTCTCGTGAACAATTTATGCACTTTTTCAACATATTCGAAAACTCCCTGTGGGCATGGAAATCATTATCATTTTTAGATCGTTTATACTTACACCATAGTTTCTTTTTATGTTTTACCATGGAAAGAATTTCGCTGTTCAACCAAGGCTTAAGTTTCTAAGATTCTAACCTCAGTAATTATTATGATGGTCATGTAGGGTCGGTACACGGGGTGTACTTTTCAAGTACAGTTGGATATATTTTTAGATGTGTATACATTGGAATAAATAGTTTAACAAAATAAACTGTGTTATGAATAACCTCTCATTGCTGCTCAGCTATAATAAATCCAATATCTTTTCATGAAACTGAATAACGTAAACATAAAAATTTCAGCGTAACTTATAGAAAACATTGAGCAATGTAATTTTAAAGATTTGAGTACTTACCATTTGTGATTATCTGATTTGGCTCAAAAGACAGCTCACCGTCATGTCCAGCTAAGCATGTGTAAAGTGTTCGAACCCTTCTAGAAATGACAATAGGGTTTGTAAGTTTTAAGCTGATTATATTGAGCATGGTGTATGGATATGCATGGTGATGAAGAATTACATTTGAAAGATATTTTTGCTTTTATATTTTTCGCAGATTGAAAAATTTTTTAATAAGCATAATTTTCTAGTTATTTTTAGCGGAAAAGATGTAAAACTAACTACTGTGTGATTCTACAAGAGGTTCTATTTCATGAAAAAAAATTCACACTATCGTACTGTTGCCTCTATCTTGCAAATAATAATTTTGATATTAAATTTCGGTTATCCAGTCGTACCTGGAACTCAATATGCACTTAATCTTCAATTCAATACCATAAAAGAAAGTCTAAATTTATTATGACCATTTTGTCAAATAAAAAATTTACATGAATAATCCAAATATCTCTCAGTTTTTGTTAATTGTATAATTTCTGCCAAAGAACTCCAGCAGCTTCTTGAGAATATGAAAATAAGGAATAATTTGAAATGAAGCCTCCTTATCCAAATATTATTCTATTATTTTGGATGATTGAAAACCATGCCCAAGTAGCCTTAGATGGCTCAAAGAGTATGAGCAGAATTTAGAAGGCCATATTTTTATTTCTACTTCCAAATAATATCCGGAGTATTAACCACATTAATTACTTTAAAATAATAACATTCTCTGAAACTATAGTTTGAATTTGTGCCGAAAATAACATAGAATTTAAATACAAGAATTTTGAATGATATTTAAATGATAACACTAGTTATGTATGACACTTTATGTCAATTATAATTGAGTCTCTTTATGAAAAACTAAATACTACTTATTTACTACTTTATACTCTCAACCTGGTAAACTCTAGATACACAGCAGAGAAAGCAACTGATAGAAGCGACAAGCATAGGACAGTATGTGAAAATGAAGCAGTGCATGAATAGAATAGAAGTGTCCTTACCTAACTCGAGTTAGAAAGTTAGGTTTTCCTGAAGAATTAGGAGTGTTAGGGTCCCTAGTTGCAGACCTTTCCAAGAAAAGATAATTTAAAAGAAATTTTAGTACTATTGTTATAATAAAAACTGAATATGCAAGTTAAATCAATAACGCTAAAAATTGTAAACTTTTTCATTTATACCTACTAATCTTTTTTTTGCATTTCCAACATCTTTTGCTTTGTAACTTTAGATCGACTAATCATAAAAATATTGTAGCAAGAAATTCTCGATTCAGCACCAAAAGTGTTTGTTGTGTCTCATTAGAAACGTCTTTATTTGGGTTGAGAAATAATCTCTTTGTTCTGCGGCTTTTGAAGCCAGCAGACACTTCAATATTGCTGTTTACACGAATCATGACTTTTCAACTTCTTTCTACCAAACCTTTTGTTCGAATTATGAAAATTGAATGGTTTTGAAATATTTAGCTTGTTATTAACCACTTGTGCACAGGGCCTTTTAGGAAACGTGTGAACTAAGTTACTAAGTTAAAAAGCAGAAGCCCTTTGCGCGTTGACATATTTACTGTGAGACTGTTATGCTTTAAAAGAGACGGAATTGTCAAATATAACAACCTTCATTCTGTCCTAATCTATTAGCAGTCGATATAAAAATTCTTACTCTAAGAAAACTATAACGAATTAGAACTTCATTTCACTTATTGAATCAACCTAGAAATCTAATTTCTAACTAATTATATATAAGACTTGTAAAAATTATTATTATATAGTAATTAATTTTGTTGCTTGGGGGTCCCTGGCCCAAGAATTGTGGTATTATTATTTATATAGTAATCACCTTTATTGCTTGTGTCAGAGGACCAAGAATTATCTTAATTATTATTAACTAAGTAATTCATTTTATATGTTATTAATTACCAAAGTGTTGACAAACTTATTACCTTTAATTTTAGTGTAATAACCATACATGTAGCATGTTGTCATATACAGTGACCCAAGAAATGATAAACAAAGTTAGTTAATCACCGAGATAACTAGTTATAAAGTGTTTTTGAAAGTTAAACGCCAGCAAAGTACTTCAAGTCATCAGGAACTCATCATTGCGATTAATAAATTTGCTCCTTTGTTGCTTCAAAATACTGGAATAATGAACAAAGTAAGGTGGTAAACTAACGACGTAAACATAATGGGCTGTTTGACAGTATTAAAAAAGTGTCTTATTTATTGATACCTAAATGGGCTAGACTTTTTAAAAGCGTTATACAGTTATACCGTTTTCTTGTTACTTCACCACAATTGAGTTCATTACATGTGTCATTTGCTCTGCACGAAGACGCCTAGAGTACTACTTGCATGGTATTCATCTGGGTTTGGATAAGTCATGATGAGTGAGAATTCTTATAGTTTGTAACTCTGATTTTAGTGGATTTTTATTGTTAATTTTACACTTTATATTAATCAGATTGTTAATCCGTATTTACTCTGGTGTGATTTGAAGATTATGTGGCTAAGGTGCCATATCGAAGCAGAGTATCGCTCTGCTTGCTGAGATATCAAAGCTGCATAGGTAATAGACAACATCATAAAGCCTGAACATCAGTGATTAACTGAACTTCTATGTATCAGTCAACCACTAAGTGTTGCACCACCAACTAAACCAAGTACTCCGCTGAATTGAATAAATTCAATTTATTGTTACGTCTAATTATATACTAAATTTCCATCATTAAAGTGATAATTTTTAAGATCAATCTTGCCTTAAGCCAGGTAAGCTGGATTGTACTTTAATAGTGTGGTCAGTCAAGCTTTGATTACGTTCCACAGTAATTTGAAAACAAACTATAATATCAAACATGCAAAATCTCCCTATAGTGTCAAATTATATTTGTTTGCTGACATATGATTGAAAATAATCTGGATTGGCTCAACATGTGATGTCACATTGTAGTAAACAACATATCTTTATTGCCCTTCCTTTGCATTCTTGGTATATTTTTGAAAAATGCAATATATTCAGACTATTTAAAATTATAATATCTAGTTCCCAAAAGAAAACAGTTGAATCATCCATTACATCAAAAACATTTCTGTGAGTTCAACATTTTGCGTATTTTGGGCTTTTCAGCATTTTTACAATTAATTTTTCTGGTGTCTTTAAGTATTTGTGTACCTTGGCACTTAACACTATTTGTAATTTATCTTCGACATTTGTAATACTCATAATAATAAATAATACAAAAAAAATGCTAACTCAATTTGTGAATGAAATAAACTTACTGGAGGACACTTGATTTTACTTCATACGCCATATTGTGCAAAATAGCGTTTTGGCGAACTATTTGAATTTAAACTTTTTAATTGCCATTTTCTGAAGAAACCCTGACAATAATTAAGAATAACCACTTATTGTTGGCTCCATAAACACCACTAAATAATTTGAGATGATTTTCAGAAACTATTTTAATAGTCTATTTGATTTCTGTCTCACCATATTTATTGGTTCTCAAAAAATATTTTTGTTCAAGTTTCCATTTTACAGATGAGCATTTAAGTTCAATATTTAAATTCAGTTCATAACATTTCAAAAACAAACATTCCTTTTGTCTTGCATATTCAGTTATTCGTTAGTTTTGTGCAACATTACAAATATAAATCCAAGTGTTTCTGCATTAAATCAAGACTATAGAAAACAAAAGTACTTTGATACTTACACATTTCCAGGTGTCCTAGCGCTTTTAGGGTAAGCGTTATATGTACTTCTTTCACTTTTTTTGTGCGCTATGTTATAGCCATTACCTTCTTTTGAAGTAGATGAGATCGATTCGTTCGAACTACTAGAGCTATTGGGTCCTAAAGAATATGAGAATTTTATTAATATGGATAAAGCTGGGATAGAATTTGTTGAGATATTTATTTGATTCGTTCTTTATATGATGTAAATTCATTTTGAATAATATAAACAATAATACATTTCAATTTCCACAAATAAATGTTATTGTATAATACAACAATTGTTTCGTTATACTGTAGCTTTGTCAAGTTACGTTATTAACTGATTACAAATGAAGAACATAACAGTTCGTAAATAATACTATCCATTTCCTTGCCATCGGTGCATGACCAATCCTGTTCAACCTCGTAGGAGGTTGAATAAGCTTGGAGATGGTCTATGGGCGCCACCCTTTCTAAAAAAAAAGTGAGGAGGGTAATACAGGTCTCAGGGAGTGGGGTATTATCCGTGGAAAAGTTTCGTCACCCGTCATTACCCAGTGTAAAAACTCTTTATTTTTTGCCTCTGAAGCAGCTACTCACAAGAAAATTATCGCCTTTATAGATCTCTTGGTTTCAATTTAAAAGGAACCCAATTATCTTGCTTTTGAATCAGAATAATAGATTTCAAACGTACAGACACTCCCATAGTGCAAACTCGTCTTGCGTTAGATTCGGATCTTCATCGAGTAATGTCTGCGATTCATTGTCTTTGAATTTTTTCTGTCCCGAGCGAGTTCTATCTTCAATGCTGAAATCACCACTTTTGAAGCACCGAAACTATTCTCTACATGACTTATCAGTTGAGCATTGTCATCATAAATTTTCACAAGCATACGATGAGCTTCAGGTGCACTTTTTTACAAACAAAATGAATAATTAAAGAATCCCGCAAATGCTGTTTAGTTATCAGAAATCTGAAATTTTCAAAAGTGTAATGAAATTTATTTGGTATGAAACTCAAAACAATTCAAACTGGATGTTATAGGCAGATGTCCAATTTGTCTAAAACCGCCGCAATCAGCTGTTACTATTTAAAAGTTTAATATTTAAAAAAAAAATTCAAATCAATTCAGAATATAACCTGGTCAAGAAGTCACAGTATGGAGAAAAAATTGTTGTATTATACAATAAAAAGTTTTTGATGGAAAGTGAATTTTAGTTTCAATTTGTTATTAATAAGGAGTGTGAGTGATTGTAATAGAAAGTTTTACAAATCGAGACAGTGCAACATACATCTGTATATCAATTCCATACTCAAACAAACTCGATAAGTATTTGATAGATTCGGTCTTTACTTGGTGGAAACTCATTTTAATTAAAAAAATACATTTTTGTGGAAATAAATTACTGTCTCATATACATTTTTTTAATTAAACTCGATAAGGTTGATCACTATTTGTAGAACTTTCTATTACCATAGATCATACTCCTCATTAATGAAATTTGGCACAGATCAGCCGAATTAATTTATTTGAATTTTTATTTTTGGTTCAAAACTTCATTCTCTAAGTCTTCATGTAAGTGTCCTTGAACAAATTCTAATATCAAACATAATTTCCAACATAGTGACCTTTTTTTACAGGATTTAGGACAGGAAATGAAGAACAAGACCAAGCTGAACTAAGTGCCGACGTTTCGAGCGTATATATAACTTTTTCAAGGCAACAAGTTGATGGTTTAGCGATGGGCAATCCAGCTAGTCCGTCCTCAGCTAATTTCATTGTAACTGAGTTGATTGAACGAAGTCTGAGCAAACTCATATTTGTCGTCGCTTTCATCAAACTTTTTGTGGATGACACAATTCTGGCAATACCTTCGGATAGGGCAGATGAACTCTTATCAGTGTTCAATCGGTTTCATCCACGCATACAGTTCACCATAGAGAAAGAGGAGGATGGGGAGTTGGCCTTTTTGGATATTAAGGTGATTTGAAGGGATGACACTGTCTTGTTGACGAAATGGTATGTAGAACCTACGTATTCTGGGAGATTAATTAATTTTAATTCGTAGATTTCAAGACCATATAAAGTGGGCAATAGAAAAAACTCTATTTACCAATTGGAGAACCTCAGCTCGGTTATTTTTCAGTAAGAAAACTTAATAAAGATCAGAGAAATCTTGAAAATCAACAATTATCCACAAACATTCGTGAAAAAGATAATGAATGAATATAATTGGTTCGCCCCTTACAATGAAATCCTTAGTTCAGATAATCAGAACAAAAGATATTTCAGATTTCCGTATATATAAAACTTGAGTCACAATATTGTTAGCGCCATAAAGAATGCATCGAAGACTACTTACTGTGCTACTTTTCTATAATCAAAAAACAACTCGAACTTTATTCTCAAAACTTAAAGATGCGACCCCCCAGAATAATCGCTCAAATGTGGTGTATAAGATACCATGTCTGGAGTGCAACAGATGCTATGTGGGACAATCTAGGCAATTGTTGAAGACCAGAATCAGACAACACAAGTATGATTGGTTCAGGGATAGGGACAGTTCCATCGCTTTAGCTGCCCATAGTTTTTCTGAATGTCACCGTTTCGATTTCGAACTTAATTGGAAAAAAGAAACATAAGTGAAATGATCCACATCCGATTGAACGATACAGTTAACCACAGTTTTCCATTAACATCAGCTGTCATCCTTATTGTTTTGTTGTGATATGCTGAAAATTATCTTTAATTTTCTTTTAAACAGCCTTGAAAAAGTTCGAATATACGGACGAAACGTCGGCACTTAGTTTAGCTTAGTCTTGTTCTTCATTTCCTGTCTTAAATCTTGTAAAAAAAAAGGTCACTATGTTTACTCAAGGACGTGATGTTCACTTCATTCATAATTTCAAACATCACATGTTAAACTTAAAAGTTAAGATCAGCTATACTTACCAAGCCTGCTATAGCTTCTTAAATTCGTAGGGCTAAAACTGGGTAAGTTTGGTATATTGCTTTCTGACTGGGAGGTGACAGATGACATAACCATATGCTTGTACCGATGTAACCTGTCATTGGAAGCAGCATGGTTGTTCATGGGGACCATATGATCGTTCTTTTGTACATTATTGGAAATACCATTATTGGGGGCTTCCTGAACGTTGTATAGACTGGAAGAGGTGCTGCCGATTGAAGGCGGTGGCTCATAGTACGTTTTGACAGTCTGAAATAACAATATTTATTCTTTTTTTTCTTTTTTTAACAACAACCGCCATTAGCCATTTCTAACTTTTTTTACTGGACAGTGGTAATAAAGCTTCTCTTTAAAAACTTCGAAACCATGGTATGATATTGATTTTGAAATATGGTAGATTACACCTATACTCCACATGATAATCCATGAGCAGAGATTGACCTTTCTCTGCAATGATTTTCATCTTCAAGATAGCTAAAGGATTAATGCCAGTCAAGGAGGCCTCCAAGATGATTAGAATACATAACTAACCCGACCACAGAAAGATATGAGCAATATAGAGTGGAAAGAACAAAAGTTAGAAAAATCCTGAGAACGAAGAAGAGAAGACATCTTGAGCAACAAATTCGAAAAATTGAGAGTAAACAAGGACAAGTTCGAAATAAAGTATTTTATAAGGAGATTAAGCTGCATAAGATAGGAGCAAATCTGCGGACGATGGGATTTGTGAGAGATGGAAGTGAACGGCTGGAGATATCTTGGAAAGATGGAGGGAGCATTTTAAGGCACTATTAAACAATGATACGGATATTTTTGATGTTGGGACAGAACATCAATTGGCGGAACCAGAGATCAAACTACCAACTTTAGAAGAAGTGATAAGAGCCATAAAGTCTCTAAAGAATGGTAAAAGTCCAGGCACGGATGATATAGAAGCAGAATTGTTTAAATATAGAGGTAATGATCTATATGCTAAAATCCTTCACCTTATAGCAAGAGTCTGGGAAGGAGAAGTAATGCCAAAAGAATGGATAGGCAGTACCATCATGTCGATTCACAAAAAAGGGGAGGAATAGTGTTATCGTAATTATAGAGGAATCTCTCTAATAAACGTAGCATACAAAATAATGTCCATCATATTAATGAGAAGATTACTTCCATACACAGAAGAGATCGTTGGAGAATATCAGTGTGGTTTCAGGCCTGGCAGGTCAACAGCAAGAATAAGACATTTACTCAAAAAGCACTGGGAGTATAATAGAGTTGTACGCCAGATATTTGCTGACTTTCTACAGGTCTACGATTCTGTAAATATAAGCACATTATGGAAAGCTATGACAGAGATGGGTATTCCCAGGAAGTTAGTAAGACTTGCACAAATGTGCGTGGACAGCTCCTTTGCACACAGCACACGTGAGGGTAGCATCGTAAAGGTGGTAAAAAAACAGAGGCCTTCAGCATAGACTGTTGACTTCGATAAGGAGATCGGCGCTCTCCTCTGTTATGCAACCTCGCTTTGGAGTATGCAATGAGGAAAGTAATCCATGACCTACAATCAGATATCTCCGGCACGGCCCAAAAAGGCTGCATATGCTGATGATGTTGACACAATGTCCCAATCAACTAGAGATGTAAAGGACACTTTCTAACAGTTTGAACAAGCTGCATCAACAATGGGTCTCAACATAAACGAGAATAAAACCAAATATATGGTGGTATTAAAGAATACAAGACATCGTATAAGACATAATGTCTCCATTAACGATTATAATTTTGAGGTTGTAAAGGAATTTAAATATTTGGGATCATCATCACAGATAACAACTCAGTGGAAATGGATGCCGCAACAAGAATACTCTCAGCAAATAGGTATTTTTTTGCTCTGCAAGATTTGTTGAGGTCTAAGCTTCTCGGTAGAGGGACAAACATTAAAATATATAAGACTATGTTAAGATCAGTTATTACCAGTTATCACACTAAAGTGATAGAAAACAAAGTAATTTCTTATTTCATTCCACTAAAAGGGAAATAAATAAATTACTGGTATGGGAAAGAAAGATCTTACTCATTATTTACAGTCCTTGTCAAGATCTGCATAGGAACGAGTGGAGACTAGGAACTGGAGGAACTCTATGGGAAAGAGAATAGCGTGAGATATATTAAGGCATTGAGATTGAGATGAGCAGGAGATGTTGTGAGAAGTGGAGATCAGCGCCTCATTAATACAATATATAGGGATAGACTAGAGGGCAGACGCTCGTTGAGCCGACCCAGAAGAAGATGGAAGGATGCTGTCACCGACGAATGTACGGCAGTGGCAGTTTGTACTACAAAACCGGAATAGTTGGAAGGCGCGACTAAGACTCACGAGGGGACCTGAAGCCAATGATGATGATGATGAAAGAGGTCTCCAATATCACTGTTAGAATTTTTGTTAAGTCTTATTTTTCCTCTTTTTCTTCTTGGGCTAAACTTTTTTAAACTTATTAGTTTCTTGTCAATTGTTTACATATATTATGTGAGTTTATAGGTGTTTACCTTAACTCTTATTCATATTGTAATAATAATAATATTTCAATGATGTAGTTCACAAATAATGTACTGTAGGTACAAATAACCTTTATACAGACAAATTAATAACAGAAATGATAAGTTGGACTTTCATTTATCCCTATTGCTGATATCTGTTGATAGCAAGTGCCTTTGAAAATCAGCAAATACCGTCAACAGGTGTAACTTACTGTTAACAACCTCAAATAAAAAATCCCAACACTTCCATCATTATATAAATATTTTAAAAAATTTTAAAAAATTAGCCTTCTACATATTTAATTCCAAAAGATTATATTTAATGATTATAACTTTATGTCATGATATAAGTGGTACTTATACGACATTATTTTAATTTATTTTCAGAAGTTATAATCATTAAATATAATCTTTTGGAATTAAATATGTAGAAGGCTAATTTTTTAAAATTTTTTAAAAAATTTTTAAAATATTTATATAATTTTATATACCTTCTATCAAGAATTAACCTCTATTTATGTTATTTTATTCACTTCCATCATTGTCTGAAAAATATATAAATTGTTATGTTAAATAAATTTCCTTAATTTTGATAATGGGTTGAAACCCAGAACACACCTGAACTCCTAACTCGCACAAGCTGAAAAAGCTTCTGAGGGATCTTCACAGAAGATCTATGAGTATCAGGATAATAATAATAATATATGCCAACAACATAAAATATATCATTATCTTATATTGTTACTTTGTTAAGAGTGTATTGTGAATGTCATGTTATAAGATTAATAAAAAGATAGGTTGGCTTTACTACTCACACAAGTATAGGATGGTTTCCACTTATACTGCTTCCTAGCATAATGGCTGTTGTTCATATGGTCATTAGGGCTATAGTTTCTCGGATTACCAGTGTGTAGCACTTCAGTTCCATCCGGGCCTATATAAGTGCTGGGCATCAGTTCGCTAGGTGATCCCTGACCCTGAACATTATTGTAAGGTACGGAATTTGAAGAGTTATTAGGCGATTTTGTACCCTGCCTGTCTTCTGAATTGACCCTTTCAGGTTCCGTATTAAATATCCTGTGGTAGTTCTCGATAAGAACTTCCACTACTACATTGTAAAATTTCAGGTCGGTGATGGAGGCGACTGTTTCTTCTTCTGGACGGAGTAGAGTTGGACCAAAACATACACCGAGATTGCTTGTCGTCATCAGGTTCTTATCGCTTTTTGCAGCTACACTGTAAATGAAAAAGGTTACAAGAGTACTTACTTAATGCCAGAGCTTTAGTGTACCCATTTAGTAATGAAATGACCTGAATTGACATGGGATACGAGGATGCATTTAAAAACAAAATATTTCATTATTTTACAATCTAATACAAATAACCTGCAATGTATCTGGACCTATTAAATTTTTTTTTATATTGCTCTGCAAATTTGGCCTCCACAGGTTCTATTACCTTTTTGATGTAAGAAAATTTACGACCTTTTAACCTTTTTTTCATTTGAGAAAAGAGATGATAGATGAATAGAGCCAGTTCAGGTAAATAATGGGGTGTTCCTGGTAATTCTAAACCTAAATCACAAATTGTTTGAGTGACAACATACGATGTGTGTACAAGGCCATTGTCTTGTAAAACAAAACACTTTTGTATAACTTTCTGCGTCTTTTCTCCATAATTATTTCTTGTAGGATGGTAAACTTCGAAGAATAATTCCCTATTATTGCTTTACTCTTATCCAGATAATCCATCATGATGTCAATTTTAAAGAACTGAAACAAGAACTTTTGTAGTAAATTTTTGAGAATGAAACTTCTTAGAACTTGGAGAACCAGAGTGTTTACATTTAATCGACTGCTACTTTGTTCAGGCTCAACTTCGGCTTAGAAGTGGAGGGGAAAGGTTTTCCGGGTTCACAGTAAGCCCTTTTCCTTATGATGTTTTCATAGGTGATCGACTTTTCATACCCAGTTATGATCCGGTCCAAGAAGGGTTCGATTTTGTTGCGTGCAAGCAGATATGTGCATATGATGATTCGATCACTCACATTCTTCCCACTTAAATAATGTGGCACCCATCTCGAATACTTCCACACAAACCCTAGTTACCGAATATGGTCGGAAATGGTTTGTTGAGCTGAATCAAGCCTTTCCGCAATCTCCGATGTTGTCAAAAAAGGATTATGGCTTATCAGAAAGGTCGGAATCACCTACTTGAAATCATTCCAACCATCTTCTGCATGTTCTATCAGAAACTGTCCCTTCACCAAACACTTTCAATAATTTTCCACACGCTTCTGTAGCATTTCTTCCTTGTTGGAATTCGTACAAAATACAGTGGAGTAAATGAATTTTATTGGTAGCCATGTGCACACGATCACTTAATACTAACATATATATTGTTAGCGATCAAAAGAGAGAGCCAAAATGCATCACATAAATATGCGCATACTTGTTGAAACTGATTGTAACCGGAACGGACAGAACAGAAATGGCGTTATTCTGCAACACGACAATGCAAGACCGCACTGTGCAAGATGAACCTTGGAAAAAATTAACGAATTGGGGTGGGAGGTACTGCCTCACCCATCATAATCGCCCGATATCGCATCCTCAAATATCCATTTATTCCGATCGCTACATTTTCTTAGTGACAAAAAATTTGAATATTTGGATGATGTCCAAAATGCCATCTTGAGATATTTTACTTAAAAACCAATTGATTTTTATCCGTCCGGCATTGAAAATTTGCACACAAGATGGCAAAAGGTTGTTGATAACGAAGGATTACATTATTGGTCAAAAATAAAAGCTTGTTAATAATTTATTCGTTTGATTTTACAAAAATTATTTACATTTCTAAATTTTGCATTATTTGATAAAAGAAACTCCTCCAGCATCAACAAATTGAATCTATCTGTCTTCCTAAATCCTTGTTCATTGCCTAACGTATCTTGATTTTGATTCTAGTAATACAAACCTCGGGGAATGTTTCTTAGGCTCAAAATATTCGATAAAAACTGATGCAGTGCAGAAATAATGAAAAAAAATTACATTTATACAGGAGTGACGTAATTTTGAGTATTGTCATGCCTATTCTACAGTAATATTGACTGAAAATATATCTTGAATAGCAAAATTATCTCTTGAAAATTGGTAAAATTAAACTATATTAAATATACAGTCTACAAAATTGCACAACTTACTTGGTCAAATGCTTTATTAGAATCCTTAGTACATCCATGTTGAGCTTTGGTAACCTGTATACTAAGGTATGTATATCGTTCACCCTCATACCAACATCTTTATTTTCTGTAATCAAAAGATATTAAACATTCACGAGAGACCCAACATAATGAAAACAAACTTACTGGCAGCTGCTATGAACCCATTATGATACCTATAAGTCATTATAGGCTCCGGCATATTCCTTAGGTAGTTCTTCAGGGCGCTTGTGATAGTCTTTGACTCCCATTCCTGAGGGTCGTCCAGACCGGCCAGCTTGTCTGATTTCCTCCTGTCCAGGCCCATCGTCAGCAGTTTGTTCACCTTAGACGTCACCCCCACCACTCGGTACAGTCCCTGCTCCTCGAGACCCCTGTTCTCTAGCACTTCAATGCACCTCTTCAGGAACTGGATGCCCACTTCGTCCAGCGTCCTCTCCTCCGAGTTGATCGGCACAGTCTTATGGATGGACGGCGTAACGTAGGTCGGCTCTTTGCCGTCCATGATGTCCAGCCAGCTGGTACGGTCCTGCTCCGACAGAGCCTGAAGGGTGAGAACAACGCCAGGCTTGGCGTCGCATTGAACATCGAAGCAGAAACGTTTGTCTATGGAGTCGGACATTCGACGGACGCACTGGGTTAGTACCATAGTTTCCGGTTGGGATATCTGCAAATAAAAATTTGGTTTGATTTCCCGGTTTGTAAAAACGAATTTCTACGAAAATTATTGACTGGTTTCTGAAAACCATGGCAGATTTGATTTAGGCCACGTCCGCACTTGCAGATGGCTTACTTAGCGGTTAGAGTGTGACCTAGTAGTAGTGAAGTGAAACTAAGTTTCAGAATTATCGTAACCAGCCGCACAGAGCGTTAAGAGCCTAGTCGCCCTTATGTGGGAAAGTAAGCAACATATTTGTTTTTGTTGCTGCAGGCATTGTTTCTGCAGGAAAATCGTTGTAGCCTCAATTGAGGTTGATTTAGAAGAGAACCGGAATATGTATATTTGCTTATTAGATTCGATTTTTGTCATCTTTTCAAATGATTTGACGGATTGACTGGTAATAGTTCAGCTATTTTCAAACTGAAGGAAAATATCATGATCGTGCCCTGGAACCTGGTGCCCACCAAACGCGTACTTTTCTAGAATCTGGTTACAAACCTAAACGAAAATTATCGCTAAATAAAATGTTACTCCATTGAATCTGGTCCCCCAATACATGATCTTGAACCCATGCTAGTCGAATAGCCTATTTGCCTTTGGGCTGGTCACATTCTGGCCATCTACGAACTAAATTAGCCAAGCTCAACCTCCTGTAGATAATATGTCTCGAAACAAGCTCATTATGAATCCCTAGGAAACAACTTTTTAGTTGAGATGAAGTCGCAACGTTATTTTTACGTGCTTTTAATTCAACATATTGAAGACACACGTATTCTCTAAGGATCATACGAGTGACAGAATCCCTCATAGATTATATAAATTACATCATTACATCATAGTATTTAACCGAGTTATTTATGTGTCAAATATTCTATGGCACTGTAACTTGACACGTATGCGATTGGTGACAATAACAAAGAAAATAACGTCCTTATGGCATTTCCATTGTACTTTTAAGCGGCCAAGAGGAAGGTTCTTGGAAATAAACATCTTGAGCGACTTAGAAACACACTCGACATAATAGTACTTATAACAGTCCCCCTCTTGGTAACTCTTAGTAAGTAAATTTCTTTTAAATGCTTCTGACTAATTGCATGCGTTACATTTTTGAATACCACCCTAGTTTTAATGTGAAATTAGTGATTGCACGCTGGTTCATTGTACGTTCATGAATCGCTTTTCATTCTTGTATTTTTGCTTCAGTGTTATTCAACCCGACCAGAATGTTTTAACTGAAATGCATCATTACCTTTGTATATAACTAAAGCGGCACGACCCTCACAAGTTATCTATTTGCATTGTATACTTTCTCTTGGTGCCTAGTTGCTGTTTGTCGTATTTATTAATAGTGGTTTTTTGTTTGTACTATTCATGGTATTCGCCGAGCCTGATATGTAACTGATTTGCATGTACTCTTGTGTGATACTCCGGTTACCTATTTCTTTGTTTGCTTCTACTGTAACATTCATTAAAAAGCCTAGGTGATGGGGTACTGTCTCTATTTTATAATGTCCTAGTCAGTTTGTGTTACATATTTGCGATTGTATTCCTTGTGAACCAGTGGCTTTAGGGTAAATCGTTGAGTGGTCCTAGTAGAGGACGGCATATTGTATAGAGACAGTAAATAGCTTCGGATATCCAACGCTACTATAAGAATGTGTGAGTGATTGCTAGATCATTGTTCTGAGTTGTGTTCGGTTCGTTCTTCAGTCATATTTGAGCCTTCCTGGGCCTTGGCCACCTCGAGGAGGCCAGATAAAGTCCATTTGATAGTAACTCTTCCGGTCGACTCGAATTGTTAGATCCCCTCTCCAAGGAGTACTCCTAGGCATACCACAGTTACCCTTATCTTACTGTCTATTCAAACTTACCCCTTGTAACGGTTAGGTTCTGCACTGGTTACCGGAAGTGCAGTTGAAGGTGCATGCTGGCTGTATCCTGTCCTCTCCAACTTTTTCCGCTGTATAAGAATGATATGTGATTTGATCGACCTAACGATATGTAGAAATAAGTCATTTAGACCCAGGGCGTTATTAGGTTCAAAGTGGAGCTTTGCGAACCACTGAGTAGAGCAGATTTAACCACAGGCTGATAAATGTTTGTTTCCACTCATTAAGGGTTGTTGCCTTTCAAGATTACTAATATAAATATATTATGCTGACGTTGTTGTGTTTTGAATATTTGAACCTTCCGTCACTGTTTCCTTGATCTCGCTTGGTGTAATTTGGGTTGCCTACACAACGTAACGTCCTATTCTCTTGCCACTAGACGATCACGATAAAAAGGTTAGTGTTCTTTAGAGTACTCCGTAAAATCCCGGATATTTTAGAGTACTCCCTATAACACGGGATAGCTCAATATTGTTCCATTCGAGGGTTTATTATCCTTGATACATCACAATGTTTCTTTTTTACGCTACTACAGATATTTTTTTTCTTAATTTGGCACTCCGATGACATTTCTTGCACCTCGATAGGTTAAACTTGGAAAAAATAAGGAAAACATGAAATTTGCGTCAAATATTTATTTGAAAAAAGCTGTACATGTGCCTCAATGATGGAAGTTTACATTTAGTAACCCATCTTACTTAAAAACAGCTTCAACAATTTTTTCATCTGGATTTTCACTAATAAGGGCGAAGGGTGTAATTTTTTTTTAAATTTGTGCCTTTTATCCATTAATTATTGGACAGCTTGTATATAACACACTGCTCAACTCTCTGTTTGAAATTAATTTCCGAGTATTTATAATATTCCTAGATTTTAAGCAGAAGCAGAAGCCTGTGTAGAATTAATTAAAATAATAAATCCGAGTCTGTGTCTGTTTGCTTGTTTGGATCTTTTCACATCAAAACGACTTGACGAATTGAATTTTGTTGTATACATATAATATAATTGATTTTCACTTGAGTCTCTATACAACATTACACATAACAAATACAAGAAACACGACCTAACCTAAAAAATGAAAATTTGAGATTAGCCCGCAATGGAAATAAACTATTGCTTCCTCACTTTACTAGCTATTCCAGGTTAAGAATTTTTTTGCAGCAGATACATGCTTCATTACCCTTTCACATTTGAAGCGCAGCTTAAGAATCATTTGCAATTCCTGAAATATTTTTCAACATTATTGACAAGTTGAATAATTACAAATCTTATTACTTATTTTCATAATCATTCACTTTAATGCGACTTAACTTTTTTTATTTAATATAATATTCTGTGTGAAAGAGCAACAACGCCAGAACAATTTTTTTCAAGATATTTTATTGAGTCATGCAAGCAATGGTTTCATCAAATATTTCCAAGTTTATAGACTATAATAAATAATTTCGGTAGGAAATTTCATGAATCATCAACTTTTTTTATTATTATTGATAATGAATTGAATATTTGATGAGATATTGCAACTGTACTCAGATCAAATGGACTTGATATAAATTATAAATATATATCCCATAAAGAGAAAACTCAATGGAATCAATCATTTATGAATCGAATAAAAAGATTCATCACTTCTTTCAGATGAATTGTTATATTTATTTAATATAATTGAGATTTTAAAATAAATTTCTTCAATAACTAAATTATTATTCTGTAATTTGAGCATAGAAAAAGTTCGAGAAAAGTACTGACGTGAAGTCATACGCTTTTGTGCGCTTGTTTATATCAACTGCGATCTTTACGCATTTACATTTCAAATGTGAATAACTTGAACCAATTCTTTCCCTTTTTGGGCGTAACTTATTATCGTCAAATTTCATTTAATATATGGCTCAGATGTTAATTCGATATTCTGTTATTTTCAGTTCAATTAATGAGGGAGACATAAATCAAACAAGTGTCATATGTTGTTATCTATTTAGTTTTGTAGGTGAAAATTTAACATTTCTACTTGACGGTGTAACTGAATATGTTGTTGTTTTGGCTCTTTGTAGAGAAAAAATAATTTTAACCATATGAGGCGCAATGGACACTTGGCTGAGAGAAATCTCTTAGAAGGCCATTCAATAATATTGTGAATCAATCAGTTTCACTCTTTCCTCGAATAAAATTTAATTCCACAAATTAATTTCAATGCCCTTTTCCTACATTTTTCTCGTCTTTCCTTTGTTTTGATTTGTTATTAGAAAATAACACAACGAGGATTTTGGATATTGCATTGGAGACGACAGGACAAGAAATGTTGATATAGCTACAAATGAAAATACATGGAATAAAGACGCATAATAACACCTTCAACTATAGTTTTACATGGGAAAGCACTTGGTGCCCTACAAAATATTTCTGACAAAAACTTGGAATTAATGATGAAAAATCTGCGAATAATATGTGGGGAAAATTAAATTAACAGGCCAACCAAAGCAATTTGAAGAATAAAAGATCATTAAAGAAATTTTCAGCTGATATCGAACGATTGTTGTATTTGGTCCTTCATAATGCTTTGGAGGATAGGAGTGAAGATTTTCGTTGATGGACTGAGAAATTCGGAAATGCAGTAGTCAAATGAGACTGATGGAAAAAAACAGCTCGAGTATGCATTTTTTCGTTAGGATGGCCATTCACGTGTCGTCTCAAATGTGGAAAAATAAGCTATATGGTATACAAAGGCACTGTACAACCAACAGTTCCGACAAGAATTCTGCAACATCTACAAGAAAATAAGGTACAGGGTCCAAATGGAAATTATAGAACACCAACTCTAAAATGAAAAAGGCCAAAATTAATGCAAAATAAAAACAGGGGCAAACATCTATTAAGCGTCCTTAAGATCCAGAGTTTTGTTAACATCTAGTTGACTGGGGGAAATGGTCGAAACCTTAAAATACAAGATTGGTTAACACTTGGGACAACAGTGTTGGTACTGTCATGAAATAAGGAGGGAAAAGAGAGCAGCTATATTACGAGAAACTATGCAGTAGTACAATGTTCAACGTTATTGATGATGAAGACGAAAAGTGGACCGCATAAGAAAAGATTAAAAACCAGAATCAGGAATTTGGTAAGAGTATCCGAACTGGTTGGCAACAGGTTTTCATATACAGTGCACCTGTTTAAAGTTACTGGACTTAGTGACATGAGTTCTTACCCCGATATTGGTATGGAGCTCAGATATAAGTTGGTCAGAACTCATTAATTCTCCCGACAGCATTTGAATTCTAAGCGACAGTATGCATAGAAGCTTGGATGGAAAATCTGCAGTTATTGAGTTGGAATATAAGGATTCAGTACCCAGAGGTAGAAGGAAGTTTTCCCTAAACTCTGAAGAAATTGTTCAGCCTTCGCAGTTCACTAATTGTGGTGCCTATTAAGAGATTCGCGATGAATCAAGGAGTAACCCTCTGGACTGGTTGAAGACAATAATAGAGTGAGGCAGTCACTAGCACGAGGAGCACAAGGATACAAGTAACAACAACAAACAATAATTTCTCTTCTTCCGTCTATATATCCTAAGAACGCAGAAGCAAGGAGAGCTCTCTTTACATGGAAAGACAACTAGGAGAACACGCGCACAACCTCTTCTCTTGAGGTACTTATGTAAATAAAACATCATATATCGTTTCTTTCGTTTATGTTGACGTAAGATTAATCGTAACCTCACTAAAATGTTTCAAATTATCTAGATATTTTCGTAAATAGCAAATGTAGTTGTTTTGCATAACTTTCATATTGGGTGAACTCATTATTGTCAGTGCAAACTAAGCTTGATTATAATTTTTAATTCTTTAAAAATAATACTTGTTTATTTATTTTGAACTTAATAATGGAGATTAACGTATTTCAGAATTTAAAAGAAATTACTTAGATTGAAAATACATAAGGGCTTTTTCCAACATATACTGAACTGCGGTAGCGCTATATCTACAGGTCAAATCATTCGAGGAATATAGGATTTACAATGCATTAACAAGTGCAGCTATTGTTCCAGTCGCTCAGCACAAGAATAAGTTCATTATGTGTTATAAAGGATTACGAATATTCAACTGGACTGCTCTTGGAATCTTTCCCTACTCTTTATGACTGCCCAGAGTGGGGGCCCCCAGGCATTAGATCTTGACGAGATGGGGGCGCTTGTCGAGACGAGGACCCTAGTTTCGTCCCGGCAAAATAGAGGGTTATTAAGTCTTGGTGCCTAACGTAATGCCATTCGCGCCAGCCACTGGACCTATATGGTGGAAGATCTTCGAATGGGGCCCTAGTTTTGCCGTTCTGGTGAAATGGAGGGCTGAGCCGGTTGATTAACTCAGTGACAGGGAGTCTGTCGCAGCATAGGGCTTCTCCCTTAAAACTGGCGTACTCTACCCTATCGCAGTAAATCTCCGGATTTTTCTGTGTAATGGCCGAGTGCGTTATGTAGCATACTGCGTTACCTCGGGGGGTGGATTGCCCTCAAGTGTTACTTGTACCACCTGGCTACCCCATTGGTGTTGGACTCGAGGGGGCAGTGGTTGAAAGTCCGCATACTGGACTAGGGAGGTATTTCATTTATATGTTCGCAGACCCCTATGTTCGGGATATTCTTATGAAATGACTCCGGGGTTTGACGGGACTTGACGGTTCGACCGGCCTTGTTCTGGCCCCGGATCAATGCGTAACTTTGTAGGGTTTGAAATGGCTTAGCCGTTAGTGCTTGACGCCAGGACCAATTAAATGACTTCACATGGGTTCGGTGGGTCAAGACGTACAGGCCGTGTTGACGGTGCTCGTACCAGGATCAATAGAAGTAATCAATCTTGAGATTATCTTAGTTCCTGGGACTGCGTTCGGGTGCTTGGATAAGAATTCCTTTCGGCGGGTGAGTTGCGTCACAAACCAACTAGGGTACTGACCTGCAGAGCGAGTAGAGGTTGAATAGTGCTTCACTGCTACCAGTCAGACGGTTCTGGCTTTCGAGCCGGGGCCCAAACTGGAATCTGGTGGGTTCATCTCTTCGGAGGGATTCTCGCTTCGAGCGAAGATATGGCGTAATCCTTATCACATTCTCTACCTCTAGGGCTGGACTGTGGAGACTGCTGAGTAGTTACTTGGTGAAGAGCCATGCTCACTATGCCAATATGAAAATCTGGTAGAATTCACGTGCCCAAAGTGGGGAAGAATTCATCGCTTTGCACCGGCGCGGCGATATATTGAGATTCACATTTCAGTGTTGATTACGTAGATGCATGACACTGATGGAAATACAAAAATGAGAATAGTTCTTCCTTGAAAAATGTACTTTCATCATTGGTTCCTTTTTATCGATGGAAACCTCAATGCCGCAAATATTTTGGGCTTTTACAAACTAGAATTATTCCGACAGTTCGTCAAATTCCTATCAAATTTGAGGACATTTGGTTTCAACAGAATTGTTGCTTTAAGTCATAACTCACGAGAAGTGACACAGTTTCTTCAAAACACGTTTCCTCATCGAGTAATATCTACGAATGTTACACTTTCGTGGACATCCAGATCACCAGATTTATTCCCCAATTTTTTTCCATGGTGATATCTGAAAGCGACTTCGACAGGGCTCCAAATCTTGATGAATTAAGGTTGAAAATTATTCAACTTTATGGCAACATCGAGCCAAATATACTCAGAGATATGAAATTATCTCTGAATAATAGATTTAGCTATTGTTTAGCTCAACAAAGTGGATTATTTATACCCTTAATACATTGAATTTGCAAGCTTCTGTTCCAAAGTCACTAGTTTCTTGTGATTTTAAGAATTTGTTTCATTTTATCACAATTTTTTTATGTTCGTGGAATTTTTTCCTTTTCAAGGTCGTTAGGGCAAAAAAAATTTAAACAATTATGCAGAAGAGTTGCATTTATGCAACACATACATTTCTCACATGCTAAGAAATGTCGTAAACAACCTCTCAACCAGTAAGACAGGCACACACCCTCTCTCTAACATTTTCGTACTGACGATGTAGACTTGTAGAATGTCTGACAAGTAAAATTATTGCGTGTACTCACCGATTTTGACGTTAACTGATTATACTGCAACATCGTGAATTCCTTGGTCTCCTTATTGTAAGTACAATAATACTTTATGAACGTTGTTCCAAAAGCCTCTGCAACAAAAAAACAACATTCACTATTCCAATCACGTTCTCAGTTTCCATAACGAGCCTCCTTGTCGATAATTCGTTTTAATTATAATGGGATTTCATCGAGCCTTCTTACGCCCGGAATAAATATTGTTATTCGGCGTTAAGACGCGATTATAAACGAATTAAGGAAGGTGGGAAATAGTGAATTATTCAATTTAATAAGCCGCTTCTAAGGTTCCCGGCGTGTCGTAATTCGAATGGAAAAGAGATGAGCGTTCTTCATGGCTAATTGCCCGACTTATTAGGATTGATTAGGCCGAACAATGGAACGCCGTTAATGGTATGAATTTAAATACGTGTACGTGATTCTCGGCGTTGAGTATCACATATTCATAACGCAAGAGTGTGATACAACATTAGAACATTTGTTTTGGAAAGTAATAGAGATGTAGTAACAACGCGATTAAAAAAAAAGAAATAGTGAAAAGCAATGACTTGAAGTCGGAGCTTTTGTGCGCCTGTTCAATTTTCCATGAAAATTTCAAATCTATGAACTATTTATTATTGCAACTATTTGCGTCCTTTGATGGAATATGCTGGACAGGTGTGGTGGCCTTCTCTGAGGAGCGATCAACTTCTCTCCGAGTCTGTATAGCGTTGGAATACAAGGATTCCCTTTGGGAAGATAAGACCAGACTATCAAACTCGTTTGAGACTACTGAATCTGCAAATGTTTGGGGATCGACGAGATAGAGGTCATCTTATTGTGACTTATCAGGCTCTCATGGATTCTTTGGTGTGAATCTAGAGCACCTCTACATGAGAAGCAGCACCCAACACCCTGGCCATGCCTTCAAACTAGCGAAAGAGAATTTCAAGACCACACAGTGTCAAACGTTTCTTTCCAACAGAGTTTTCGGCGGATGGAATGGGTTGCCACGTTGTGTTGTTGGCGTAAATTCGGTGAATTCCTTCAAAAACCGACTCGACCAGTTCATTCGAGACCAGAATCGCCTCTAATTTAATAAAATAACTGTGAATATGTGCGGGTTTCTTTATTATTTCTAGTAGTTTATGAATTCCATTTTATTTTGTAATTTTGAGTTTATGGGCGAAAACTTCTACTCTTTTCATTTGTTAATAATAATACAAACAGTGTGAGGCAGTGAAGATGGCTAATAAAGGGTTTTTCAATGAGAGGTTTAATTTTAAATAGCCCGGTATCTGGGCAGCTGTCATCTTTGAATATTTAACGTATAAAATAATATGCTGTCCAAGAATTATGGTTTTCTAATAGGAATGTTAGCACTTCGGTAGAAAATTAGCAGACTGTATGTGTAAATTTGATAATGATTAGAAATACACCACAAATCTCAGATGGACACTCACCCTCATCCACTGAATTCCTGGTTAGTTGGGGATCCCCTTGTCTGGAACTCTGACACCAACACCTTGTTGAACTATCGTTCTTGTAATAAGAAATTCTGAACACTTTTTGCTTTGAAAGAATTAAAAAACTCATAAGCCGGAAAAATATCGAACGTAATGTCGATCCGTGATCATTAAGATTCTGGTCGAAGAAAAAGTCTCTCGCATGCGCACAGTGTCATCTGAAAGATGAGTGGTGCATATATGCGCAATTTCAGAAATAAATTAGGGAAACTTGAATGCTGCACTAACATAGCCGCCCACAAAAACCCCTATGGGTTTTTCTAAAGAAAACAGAAAAAAAAGTTTCCTCCCTTTAAAAAGAACACCATGTAAGTCACCAGAAAATTAAATTTAAATAATAGAAAAGAAAAATAATAACAAATATAGAAATACATTATTTTTATAAAGGAAAATAATTTGAAAATCAATTTCTCGGAAGTGGACAAAGCTTCACAACGGGTCTACGGAAAATACCATTAGCTGTTTTCACCGCAGCTACCCTATTGTGTCCATCCTCTCCCGGAAATAATTCCACAATGCGACCAACCGGCCATCTAAAAGGCGAAACGACATCGCTTTTGATCAAAACAAGGTCGTCGAGCTCAATTTCTTTGGCCGGCTCAGCCCACTTGAAACGCTGCTGAAGTGTATTAACATATTCCGCGAAGTACCTTTTCCAAAAATCTCGCTGCATTTTCTGTATAAGCTGCCATCTAGACAGTCTGTTTAATTTCAAATGAGAAACATCAACATCAGGAATTGTTGAATTCAAGGGTTCTAAAGTGAGAAAATGCCCTGGTGTGAGCGGAATTAAATCATTAGGATCTGAGCTCTGAGAACATAATGGCCTCGAATTCAGAACAGCTTCGATTTGACAAATCAAAGTTGTAAATTCTTCATAGGATAGTCGCTGATCTCCTACCACTCGTAGTAAATGAGATTTAACCATTTTTACACCCGCTTCGGCAAGGCCATTAAAATGTGCACCCGTAGGGGGATTGAAATGCCACTGGAAACTTAGAGTTCCAGAAGTTTCTTGAGCTAACTTCAAAAATTCATTTTGAGCTCCAATGACATTCCGACCGTTATCGGAGTAGCACGCATGAATCATGCCACGTCGAGAAATGAATCGACGGAATGCCGCGATAAAACTACACGTAGAAAGCTCCTGCGTTAATTCTAAGTGAATAGCTTTGGTTGTAGTGCACACAAAAACGCATATATAAGATTTTAAATATTTTGCACCCTTTATGCGATGCATAGTTACGAAGAAAGGTCCGCAGAAATCAATAGCAACGTGAGAAAATGGCTTTAATTTAGAAATTCTGAAACTTGGAAGATCAGCCATTTCAGGTGGTTTGTAAGTATTTGGACGGGCACGAAAACATTGAAAACAATTAGAAATAACTTTTCTTATTGTTCGACGAGCTGATAGTATCCAATATTTTTGAAGAAGTAAATTATGTAACGTTTTTGAACCGGGATGTAAATATTGCTTGTGAACCGACTCTACAATCAAAATCGTTAATTTATGTGAGCTAGGCATCAAAAGAGGGTGTTTTGCGGCATATTCAATATAACTGGATTTCTTTAAGCGGCCGCCCACCCTGAGAAAACCTAGAGAATCTAGAAAGAGTGAAAGTTTCCGAAAGGGTTTAGGTAAAATTTTGTTTTTGTTAATAATTTCTATGATATCAGAAAATACCGAATATTGCGTATGTTTTATTAAACACATCAACGATTCATTCAACTCATGAATTGTTAAAATGCCTGTTTGTTTAAGGGAACCGGGTTTTGAAATTTTCGAAAATCGTAAACAGTAACTTAAAATTCTTTTTATTTTTTCAAGAGAGGAAAATTTATTTAAAAGGTTATCTAAATCGTCCATTGGAATATCTACATATAAAGATATACTTTTTTCTTCGGCAGAGACTACATCATTATTAAGTTCTGAAGTTTGAGCAGAAAAATTTGGCCACTCGGTTTTTGGGCTGGATAGGAATTCCGGTCCATTCCACCACATTTCGAAACGAATCAATTGCAATGGGTTCATTCCTCTAGATGCACAATCGGCAGCATTTAGAGATGAAGGAATATACATCCATGAATCGGGAGATACCAGTTCCTGAATATGGTGTACTCGATTGGCAACAAAAGTTTTCCAACGGCTCGGTGAAGCATTGAGCCAAGAAAGAACTACCTGTGAATCAGTCCAGCAAGTGATTTGATCGAATAAGAGTCGACTAGAAAATGTGTCAGTCACAAATTTGACCAAATCAGCCAAAAGCTTTGCAGCAGTCAGCTCAAGTTTAGGAAGAGTAATTGTTTTTAAGGGGGCAACTCTCCCTTTAGAACAGATTAGAAATACGTGAATAGAATCGCCTCTCTGTAATCTGAGGTAAATTACCGCTGCGTAACCTATGCTTGAAGCGTCACAAAATCCATGTAACTCACATCTCTCATATTGATCAAAGGTGATTCGCCTAGGGAGACGTAATCCAGAGAGTTCTGAAAGTTCACACTTCAATTGTGTCCATGAATTTTTAATGGACTCGGGAAGTTCTTCGTCCCAATCCTTTTTCAAGGACCAAATACATTGCATAATGTATTTTGCTTTCAAAAGAATGGGACACAGAAAACCCAATGGATCGAAAATCCGACCTATATCGGACAAGATGCCTCGTTTTGTGAGGTCTTTTGATATATTTTGGCACTTGTAAGAAAATATATCGAGAGAAGGGTACCACTGAAGACCTAGAACCTTCAGAAATGGTGGTTCATCCTTATCAAAGGACAAAGGAATCTGACAGTCAGAATGGTCTAAGGAAGAAAGCAATGCTGGAGAATTACTAGCCCACTTCCTCAACATAAAACCTCCGCGACTAAGCAGATCGATTAAATCCTTTTGAAGAGACAAAGCTTCAGAATCAGATGATGCACTACCCAGCACATCATCAATATAAGTTTGATCCTCTAGTATCTTACTAGCCATTGGAAAGTTTTCTCTCTCTAGGAGAGCTAGCTCACGAACGGTACGCATTGCCAAATACGGGCTACAATTGAGTCCGAAAGTAACTGTATTTAAGGTATACTCTGAAAGTGAATCGTTTGGATTAAAACGCCATAGAATTCTTTGGAAATTTCTATCAGAAGGAGATATTAAAATTTGTCTGAACATTTGCTTTATATCAGCTATGAATACCACTGCGTCTAAACGGAAAAGTAAAAGTAAAGAAACTATATCCTTTTGTAATTTTGGACCAGGAAGTAAAGTGTCATTTAAGCTCACACCTCTCGAGCCTTTTGCCGATCCATCCCAAACTACACGAAGTTTTGTGCTTACGCTCTCAGGCTTCAGAACACAATGATGGGGTAAGTAACAAAAATTATCATTGGGTATAGCTTCCGATGTGGCTAAAGACATATGTCCACTGTCAAGATATTCTTTCATGAAATCGGAATAAGAAGAATACAAAGATGGATTTTTTAATAAACGTTTTTCAAGTAAGAAAAATCTACGATAAGCTTGAGTATAAGTATCTCCTAGAAATGGTTTCGAATTTCTGAAAGGAAGCGAAACTATGAATCGACCGGTGGAATCACGAGTGGTCGTTTCTTTGAAAAAGGTCTCACACTTTTCATCTTCGACGGAGTAAAAATGCTTATCAGGAATTTGCTCTAATTCCCAGAACTTAGGAATACAGATGTCGACACGAACATCGGATTGAAGAAGAAAAGTTTTTGTTTCTGAACTTGTAGACGGATTGTTAACTTTACCCAAAAGAACCCAACCGAAAATAGTTTCAAGGGCGGTAGGCTGGCCTAATTTTCCAACGATACGTCCATTGAGTAAAATATGAGTGAAAAGCTCAGCACCAATCAGAATGTCTATTGGACTTGAGAGAAAATAATTTTCATCTGCGAGAGGTAAACCCTGTAAATGGTCCCATTGTCCCTTTTTAATAGAAAAAGCAGGTATATTAGAACATAATTTTGGAACAACAATAGCATCGAAAGAAAGTACAGGGCTGTCGGAATTTGTAGGTTTGATATCGCATGCAGTAATACCTTTTGAAGAAAATGAAGTCATTTCGTTCAAACCAAAAATAGTTGTAGAAAATTGATGTCTCTGTAACCCAAGATTACGAAAACATTTTTCGCTTATGAAATTTGATTGACTTCCTGAATCAATAAGAATGCGAACACGTTGAAATGTGCCATATCTATCACGGATATCTACCGCCGCAGTAGCCAATAATACTGTATTTTGTTCGGAAAAGGTGTTACCTGATACAGTTGAAGAATGTGGAATATTTTCTATGATAGTTGAACTATTAATATGGATCAGAGAGTGATGACGGTTATTACAAGTGCGACATTTGTACGACGAAAGACAATTATTTAGATTATGCGAATGATGTAAGCAATTCAAACACAGTTTATTTTGTTTGACGAAAGAAAAACGATCATTCGGAGATTTTGACAAGAAATCAGAGCATTTCGATAATCCATGTGAACCTTTGCAAAGGTAACACTTAACATTGGAATTATAATGAGTATTTTTTGTTTGTAATGAAAAACTATTGCTGGTCTTGGAATTATATTTATTATTACACTTCTCTTTGCTTACTGCAAATACTTTATTTTTAGAAGTAGTCAAATGTTGAACGGATTCTAGGGCCTTGCATTTAATTTCAACAAAATTATAAAGTTCCTTATATTCTGGAATTTTGCTAGAATCAGTTTGAATTTCAAAATTAGTTCGAGTCTCAATATCTAGTTTCCCTAGAAGTATATAGAAAAGTAAAAAATCCCACTGATCTGTATTGAAATTTAAAGCATTAAGAACTGCCAATGATTCGGAAAAGGTATTGAGTAGAATACGAAAATCTTTTGCAGTATTGCCTTTTAGTGAAATGAAAAAAATTGAATCTAATGCATTCGAAGCTATAAGTCTTTTATTTTGATATCTGTCAATAAGTTTTTTGAAAGCGGTGTTATAATTGTCGTTATTTATGGCGATACCATTTAGTAATTTCAAAGGCTCGTCTTTTAGGAAGGAAAATAAATATCTGAACTTTTCAACATTTGAAAGATTGGAATTATCATGAATTAATTTCTCGAACAGATCATGAAAAGTTGACCAAATTTTTGGATCACCGTCAAAAGTGGGTATATTAAGAGGTGGGAGTTTTGCAGAAGCTTCAACACTAACCGACGACGAATTAGAAGTATCATTTTTACTCATGTTATGATAAATAGACAAACCTTCATAATAAAAGTTTTCAGTCTCCCTTCTTATTTTCTCATGTGTATCAAATTCCGCCTCATCCTCAATCAGCATTATAATCTCATTATGACATTCTGAAAACCGCTCAAATAATTTTTTAACATCATCATACCTAGCCTTTAATTGCCCTCTTTTCGACGTATCAGTTAAGCTTTGCTTTGCAATAATGTAAAATTCCGAAATTCGACTAACGTATATTTTACGTTTGCTTTCAAATCTTTTGATGTTACTCATTTTTTGTGAAATATTTTATTGAATGAATGTAAATATAAAGTGATATATGTAAAGAACCAAATTATGCGAAGAAAAGATAATATAAAGAAAGTTTATTAGAACAGAAAGGGTGTCAACGAAAACTTTGGAAGTTGTAATCGTATTTGAGTTTTAATTATTTTCCAATATGAATTGAAAGAAGAAATATGCGGAATGAAAGAATATGTTTATATCGATTGAAGTGAACCTAAGTTGAACATATGGTTTTTTTGTATGAAGCGATAAGCGTATACTGCTTGTACGGATTTATCGATTTCCTACAATCGATATGAATGAAAATTAATAATAATTTGATGGTGACCCACGTGGAAATCTCGAAATGAAAAGAAAGAAAATAAGAAATCACTAGTCAACCGGTTCGAATGGACCAAAATGTTAGCACTTCGGTAGAAAATTAGCAGACTGTATGTGTAAATTTGATAATGATTAGAAATACACCACAAATCTCAGATGGACACTCACCCTCATCCACTGAATTCCTGGTTAGTTGGGGATCCCCTTGTCTGGAACTCTGACACCAACACCTTGTTGAACTATCGTTCTTGTAATAAGAAATTCTGAACACTTTTTGCTTTGAAAGAATTAAAAAACTCATAAGCCGGAAAAATATCGAACGTAATGTCGATCCGTGATCATTAAGATTCTGGTCGAAGAAAAAGTCTCTCGCATGCGCACAGTGTCATCTGAAAGATGAGTGGTGCATATATGCGCAATTTCAGAAATAAATTAGGGAAACTTGAATGCTGCACTAACAAGGAACGATATGTTATTAAAACATTATGGTAGCTAGCATTTGTTTATTAGTCAAAGCCATGGAGCTATGTGTATTTGCATATGAAAGCTTCATCCGAAATAACGAGTTTAATCACAATGAGAACCTCATTATCCTCATGTCTGATGCAGCTCATTTTCATATGAACATGGCATGGTGAACCAGTATGAACTGTCGTTATTGGGCACAAGAAAATGCAAGAGAATTACACGAAAGACCGCTCCATAAGCCAAAAGTGACAGTTTGATGCGCAGTTTCAAACACTTGCGTTATTAGCACTTACTTTTTAGAAAATGCTAATGGAGGAGCTGTTACTGTGAACTCGGCGCGCTATGTTGACACATTTCTTCTTGCATGAGTTACGACAAAGACGAATCCCAAACCGAAGTGTCTGGCGCAGCAAGATGAGACAACACACTACGAACGCATCAATGCTTGTTATTTTGTCATTTGTCATTTTCCAGGTAGCATGATTTACCGATTGGGAGTCGTTCGGTGGCCACCTCGATCCATGGCCCTGCCGAAATATAATTATTTCTTATGGGGACACCTGAAAGTGGGTGTATACGCACATAAGCCTCGAACTCTGCAAGATTTGAGCGAAGCAATTCGTGTGGAATCTACCGCAATCGACAGAGCGATCCTGGAGAGAGTGGTGGCCAACTTCCAAGAACGGCTTCAGCGGAGCATTGCTGATCGTGGCCATCACATGTCAGATGTTATTTTTCACCACTGAGTATCGTAAATCTTATGTACTCACGTACTCGAAAATACATATACTCGTAAATAAAAATTTTCCAACATGAAAATTAACAATTTTATGAATTTTTGAAAAACATTCTCTGCCCCAACTTGTATAAAAACATAGAATTCTGTGCTCTTTCATCCGAAAGTCAAATAAATATGTTCAATCTAAGATTTTTGGTTTCAACGTGTAAAACTTCAAAATTAATATAAAAAATATGTCCTGTGTCAAATATGTGTTCTGCGTAAGTTGAATTTCTTTTGTTGTTGCAATAACATTTTTCATGTTCCCTTAGTCTCGTCTGGAAAGATCTTCCTGTTTGACCAACATATACAAACTGGCAAATACCGCAAGTTAACTTATAAACACCTGATTTCTTGTTCTTAGATATTTTATCTTAATTATTTTTTATTAATTTTCCCTACGAATCATTGGTTTTGTAAGAGATGTTGAAGTTATGATTCATCTTTAAATATTTAGCTACCTTTTCTGTTTTTGATCCTAAGTATGTTGATGAAATATATTTATTTTCTATTAAATTATTGTTTTTGTGGCATACTAATGATAGAGCTAGTTTTAATTGTATTTTTACAAAAATATTTTCGATAATTAGAACATTGAAACTGTTGTTTAACGCGATCTGTTTGATATATAAATTGAAAATATTTTTGTAAAAATACAATTAAAACTAGCTTTATCATTAGTATACCCCAAAAACAATAATTGAATAGAAAATAAATATATTCCATTAACATACTAAGGATCAAAAACAGAAAAGGTAGCTGGATATTTAAAGATGAATCATAACTTCAACATCTCTTACAAAATCAATGATTCATTAGGAAAATTAATAAAGAATAATAAAGATCTAAGAACAAGAAATCAGGTGTTTATAAGCTATCTTGCGGTACTTGCCAGTTTGTATATGTTGGTCAAAAAGGAATCTTTCTAGGCAAGACTAAAGGAACATGAAAAATGTTGTTGCAATAACAAAAGAGATTCAACTTATGCAGAACACATACTAGACACAGGACATATGTTTAATAGTAATTTTGAAATTTTACACGTTGAAAAAAAAATCTCAGATTACAATTAGAAAGATTAGAAATTAATAGGTATCATAAAAAACAAATTTTATTTGGAATAAAATATTAACGGAAATAGAATATTGTTTTTATTCATAATTTCAAGATGAATTTCCGTCAAGTAAAGACCGAAATAATCATAGACAGAATTTCGTGTTTTATTCAACTATTATCACGTCAGTGCTTTTTATAATTTTTTTCTTTCAAGCTATCATGATAAAATCATCCCATATAAATAGTAAAATATATTACAGCCGAAAAAACCGAAGACTTATAAAATGAATGCAAATTGTGGTAACTCAAATTTTATGCTAGGCAGTGTTTGAAATGAATTTCCAAATACGCGTAGTAAAGACCGACCAAATCTGATATTTGAAATCAATATTCACTCTACATGAAATCTCTCAACTTTTTTGAACTGAAATACTGTCGACACTTTGCGTATTTTATTGACATTAACTACAAATAACATATTCAAAAATGAATTAATCTTAATTTTACCTCTTAAAAGATAAATAGTCCAATTTTGCACTTCTCACTTTGGATATATTTGCACAATGATTTGTTATTAAAATATCAATATTTGCCTTCCATTTTCCACTCATCTGCTAAAAGCTGGCTTTAGTTTAATGTGGCCCACTGCACTCGCGATATTACTAACCACGAAGTGTTGGACTAAGCGTAATGAGGCTAATTACTGTTTCAAATTTCATGACGAAGATATAAAAATAACCCGTTGTTTTAATTTCTGTCTAATTCGTGCTGTACTACATTAAACAGTTCAGGCCATAAATTATCGTTAAATTTGATTGTTTACCGATACCATATATCTGATAATGTTCATTATTAGCTTCAACCCGCGATTTCGTTCACGTGCTGTATCTTAATTTATGAAAATGAAATTTTATTTATATATAGAGTCCGCCTAGAAACTAACCGGAATTTATCATTCTTATAATTTTAATATACTATGTACTTCTTCTTATAACATTTTAAGACAAAAGCAATGTATAAAATAGGTTGTAGATATGACTATCTCTACAACCTGTTGATTGTCAACAAGTAAACAAATTATGAAATAATGTCGCAACTAGAAAAAAGAAAACAGGTAAAATTTGTACAGAAAAGTTTTTCGTAACGTTGAAAAATTAGTGCAATTGACTGAACTGGAAAAAAGTGCTGTATATGAGACAATGAAAAGGATGAAAAATAGTATGGATATGAGGCATAGACCGCGTAAGATTAAAGGAAACTTAAGATGACACAATCGCGCCTGGGGTTCCGCAAATTGGCTAACAGATTTGGAAATAGACGAAATATAAAAGTATGTCCAGAAACCCTCCGTATGTCACTGAAAAGACAAGGCTACATATTAAGGAAACCAAAAAAATTCCTATAATGACATATACAAACGAAGGATAGAATTTTGTCAACGTTTTAAAGAAGATAATTTTAATAATGTTTTTCAGTCTGATGAAAGTTGTTTCCAAATTGTTGGAAGTTACTCAAAAATTCTATCAGAACAACCCTTCAAATTTCCAAATATCCCACCAAAATAATGGTTTGGGGAGCTATTTCTCAGCGTGGTGCTACGCCTCTCTGTATAGTCGAGGGTACCATTAATAGTGGAAAGTATTGCGGCATTCTGAACGATTTTCTCCTTGAAACGGCGCATGCTTTATATCCGGAAGGGTGGCGTTTTCAGCAGGATAATGCAAGATGCCTATACTCAAGCTTGGATGCAAGAACACCAAGTGACAACCATTTCATGGCCAGCAGCTTCACCAGATCTTAGTCCCATTGAAAACATATGGGGGACTAATGAAGATTTAAGCTGAACAAGCAGCGCCACGAAATAAAGATGAATTAATTCAGTCAGTTTTACAGTCCTGAATTACCATCACCGAAAATGATGGAGGTGATCTAGTTTCGGGTGTTTAGTCAACTATTTTTAGTTGAATGAAGGTAAATAAGATGAATATTTCTTTATAATTTTGTAATTAAAACTTTAAAAATATATAATAAATAATTACAATTGAGCTTTGTTTTTTCCGGATACTTTCTAGACGGACTATAGTAGCTTGAACTATGGCTAAAATTTTGTATTCGATTATTTAGAAAGAGAAGAGAAAGAAGAAGAAGACTCGACAGGAATTATTTTTTGTGTTTTGTTACTCTCCCTTGATTACTTCCTTTCAACGTCCAAAAATTTATTCAATTTAAACGTTCTGATTATTAAGGGTCGACCATCTAGAGTTTGGATTTTGAAGTAGTGATCATACCAAGTCTGGCAACACTTCTGTCGTTAGTTTAGTATTTGACATTAATGAAATGTGTCTATTAACGCTTGAACAAATATTGTAAACTTATATCCAAACTGTTAGAAATTTACGTGGAAAATTAAATAAAAATGAAATGCCCTCACGGCAATTTGTTGATCGATTTGTGCATGAAAACTGGATCGTTATTTGATAAAAGAACCCTTTCACGTTCTCGTCCAGTGAGCAACCTGAAAACATTGCTGCTGTAGCCCAGAATGTGGCTGAACATCCATCAACATCAACTCGTTATCGTGCTTAAGAATTGAACATTTCTCACACTTCTCTGAGGAGAATTTTGCATAGAAAAAAAGACGAAAGTCTTTTTCCCAGAAAAATCATATTTCACCTCGGAGGACTGCTCCGCTAATCATCCAGAAACTTGAAACATGAAATCGAAATTGCCACCATTCATGAGATTGAGCCCTAAATAACTGACAGTGCACTGAAAAGTGGATGGTGTACTGTAGCCAGTCGTAGCGATCATCTGGAATGGAATTGTTTTTCATTTATAATGTCAAGGTTTAATCTTTTTAATAAACTCATAACATTGAAAAAATTCATTAGTTTTTCATTTAGAGCCGATCAAAAATGCAAATTTTACTTATCCATAAATATTGTCCCAGAACTGGTTATCCTTTTAACACATCGGCTGATAAATTGCCGTTTTAATAAAGAAAACACAATTTTTGTTTTATCAAATTTGTTCTTATTCATCAACGTAGTATCCATCAAGAGCCATAAAACAATTCAGCGCTTCTCTGAACTTTCGGTACCCTTATTGAAGAATAATTTATCTCTGACCTCAAAATAGGCGTTTGTTTCGGCGATCTGCTCATTCGAGCCAAATCTCTTTTCGATGAGCTTTTTCTTTAAGCCAGCGAACAGGCCTAGGACTAAATCTGGAGAATAAGATGGGCACGGAAGCAAGTAGAAGTATAATTTGTGCAATTTTGCCATCGTAGCTAATTTGTGACACTACAAATTGTCTTGGTGAAAGATAACTTTTTTCATTGGGCCGTTTCTTCGAAATTTTCCCGTTCAATTGATCCGGCTTGACCATGTAGCGATCGCTATTGTCTGCCTTTCCCTTTTCAAGGACGTCGATAAACAAAATATCGCACGCATCCTAAAATACGGACATTTGGCCGTTTTAGGCGAGGTTCAGCAGCTGCCGTCCAATCAGCTGACGATCTCTTTAATTCAAACGCCTTGTTATTGATCCATCTTTCATTCATTGTCAAATGTCGACGCAAAAAATTCTTTTTATTCCGCTCTAACGCCAGCTCGAAATATTCGAGTCGTTGTTTTTGGTTCACTTTAAGAAACCGGGACACCCACTTCAAAACCAGATTTCTCATAGACAAATGTTCATTTAAAATAAAATCTACACCTTTCTTTGATATTCTTGATTGTTATTTCGGTGTGACCACCTCTTTTGGGAAACAAGAGCATGGTGCATCATCGGTGTTCCTACGATAACGTTTAAATTCAGCAAACACTTATCAAGATAAACTTTTGTTTCAATGGTAATTTTTACCATAAAAACGTTGATAAAACAATTTCGTATGTCGATACGAAAAGTTTTTTTTCCATTGTTTCGAAATTCAGAAAAGTTATTTGGAGGTTAGTACTTTCTAACAAAAATATTAATTTTGCATTCGTGGCACCATCTGCGTGTCAGACCGAATCTTCAGCCGATATGACACAATTTGAGGATATTCGCTTTCAAAAAGTCGGCATTTCAGTCTTCTTCACACTTAGTACTTTGATAAAATAACGCTGAAAATCAAATCACTTCATAAAGTCATAATGTAATATAATCGAGAAATTAATACCTAGTTGCCCAAAAATCTAAAACTTTATAAACCCAGTTTTTAAGAATATTTTCTTGAACACTTACTTTTCTCCAACAAATACAAATAGCCAGTCTTGCATCCTTTAACGTTCCTGATCGGCTCCTCCAAACACTGCTTTTTCACCTCTGCCATACGCGTCTTCAGCTTGTCCTTGTAATCGTTGAAATTCGTCCTGGTCTTCTGTATCTTTGTCTGCAGATCTACCATAAAGGGACGGAAATCGTTGGCCACCTCATGGCCCTGATGGTAGAACGTGAACCATCCGAAGAGGAAGCTCAGGAGCGTCTCGACAAATTCGAATTTTTTTCGTTCATGAAACTCTTGTATCAGGTATATATATTCCATGCTCGCCGCCCGAAAATAGCTCTCCGCCATGTTCACTGATGCGTCGGCCTGAAAAATAGAACATGAAGAAAAATATCCACAATAACAAAGTGACATGAGCCAAGTGATAATAAGACATTATTCATAATGCTCAATATAAGGATCCAACAAGAAAATTACCATGGAGATAATCAATTTGACTGGGCATTATGAATATTGTCCTCCACCTATTGGACACTTATCCTTCAGCTCAGTATCAAGCTTAGAACACCTTCTGAATTACGAACTCCGATTGGTCATCTCGCGTGTGTTAAGGAACCTGCCACTCATGTTCAAATTATCAAATTGCCCAACTACAATGTGGCAATATTCAAAATGTGCAATACATAAAAAAGTCCACAAAATGGTTTTGGTAGTGTAAAGATGCAGGAGATAGCTGACACTCTAAAAAAACCAAAGGAGTGTGTGGACTTTATTCTGCATAAACCTTTGAGAAAGCTGGTTTCGAAGTGTTTAACGCGTTTGCAACCCGTGGATAAGAAACAATAAGGAGTCGATGATTTCGGACACCGTTTTGAGCTGTTCAACTGGAATAAATAGGATTTTTTGCATCGATATATAATAATGGGTGAAACATCTGTTACTGTACACCTGGATCAAAAAGTCGTCACCCTAGTGGACAATAGCCCATGAAAATAGGTTTAAAGCAGCCAAAAGCGCAACAGACTACTGGCAAGGTCCTTATTATGGGATGCGTATTTTGTTTAATGATAACCTTGAAAAGGCAAGATAGTCAATAGCTATATGACCCAAATGGATCGTTTGAATGGGGAAGCTTCGAAAAAACGGCCCAATATCGAGAGAAAAAAGTGATTTTTCACCAATACAATCAAACAGTGTCATAAATCGTTGGCTACGATAGCAAAATCACACGAATCACACTTTGAATTGTGCAGGGTACCCTATTCCCAAGATTTGGCCTTCAATTACTTTCACCTGTACGCCAGTAAGATATTTCGCTCGATTGAGGAGATGATCGCTGAAGCAAACCTATCGCCTATTTTGAAGTTACAGATAAATCAAGGTATCGGATGACTAGAAAGGCTTTTGAATAAGACTATGTTGATGAATATAATCAAATTTGTGTTCAACTCATTAAATCGGAAAATTATCAGCCAATGTGTTACATTTCACATTTGCCTTGTGATTCTAATAGACCTTTTTATGATTGTTAGTCTATTTGATCAATTCCAACCTTCTGCATTGAGTCTGTTAGTTTGTCAGGCTTTTTAAGCCTCAGTAAATTACGAGTAGACATGTACGGAGTAAGAGATAAACAATTAAGATTTATTGAAAGTTATTTGAAGGATAGACCGCAGAATGTTAAATAGCTCTCAAGAGGTGAATGATGCTGGTTTACCTCAGTATCCTGAGACCACTACTCTTTCTAGTCCATACATGATCGGCCTTTGTTTCTCAATAATTATAATTATTGTTTGTAGATTTAATGTCCATTGCAGATGAAGTCAATATTATCCTGAGCTCCTCCTGCGTGAAAACTACTCTAGTGAAAGCGAATGACTTTATGATGGACATTAATAGCTGGTATACAGAAAATAGCCATCTGCTTAATAAGGCTAAGAGTGAGTGTGTTATCTTCAGTTGAGACAGATCTACAGCTGCAGTTCCAGATCATGTTAACGACCAAGGCACTGTATTCACCTATACAAAATTCCTGGGAGTTTATCTAAGATAGTCATCTAAAATAGCTGTCTTGTGAAGAAATTGAATTCAGTTATATATTGAGTTTGTGTTTTGGAAACAAGAGTAGATTTTCAAACACAAATCGTCATTTTATTTGCTAACTTCCAATCGTTGTTAACTTATTGTATTATTTTCTGGGGAAGTAGCTCATTATCAGAGTTAATATTTTCAAGACAAAAATCTATGTTGAGAACATTATTGGGGAATCATGCAATGGGTTATCAATTTCATGGTCCGAATTTTACAGCCCTGTTTCAATGACATACCGAACATAACTGTGATCCGAAGCCTCATATGTTTAGTTGAAGGTTAGGCATTTAACAATTGTGAAAACTTACTACACAAACAATGATTCTGTAGTATGTTTCGTGCATTACGGGCGGATTATGGTCGATATAATCGTCCATGTAAGCGTACAATTGGTGGTAACACTTCGAAAAAATTCGAAGAGGCTGGATCTGTTACTGATGTTTTAAGGCCCATACATGAAATTCAAGCTCGACCGAAAATATTTCTACTGTAAGTGAAGTGTTGAAAAAGATCCAAATTTATCAATTCATCGGACATTTGGACCTCTCTTACGCTATGGCGTATTTTGCATCTCCATCCTTAAAAGGTTCAATTAACACAAGAACGAAAGCCAGCTGACCATAGAATGCGTACAAACATATGCCGATTGGGTGCTTGAACAACGTTTGGATGTCGATTTTTCACATCGAATTTTCTTCAGCTTCGAAGCACATTTTTCACTCGGTAGTAGCTATGTAAACAAGCAAAATTGTGGCATCTGGGGCAGTGAAATTCTCATGTAACTGCTGAGAGACCATCAAATCCACAAAAAGTCACTTTATGGTGTGTAATTGGTCTGGTGGAGTGATTGGCTAGTACTTCTTTGAAAATGAAGAAGGTGTCACTCGAATCGTCAATTCTCATCGCTATGGCCAAATGATTAGCCATTTTTTTTTTGGTCTGAAATCAATGATATGGAATTGGAAGAGATGTGGTTTTAGCAAGGTGGTATAACAAGCCACGCAACACGACCCGTTTTGGCTTTGTTGCAAGAAAAATCACCATGACGCGTAATTTTTCGTTTCGGCGATGTCAATTGGCCCCCAAGAGTTTGTGATTTATCGCCTTTGGATTTTTTTCGTGGGGTTATGCGAAGGATCGTATTTATGCCGATAATCCTCAGACTACAAGGATCGAGTCCTGTTAGAGATAACGCGGAGAACATTTAAATGATTCTGTATTCCACACATAATGGCAAGGTCGAATTATTATATTGAAATAAAAATTTGATCGATATTATGAATTAAAGGGTGTTTTATTTACGTTTATTTTCGGAATCACAAAATGGATAACCCTTTATAAGCCATATAGCATCAATATTCTTGCTCTCTAAAGTTTCCTTTGCATGATTCCATATAGCTCAACCATAATTATGTTCTCAATATAGACTTCTGTCTTGAAATCTCTGGTATTGTTCTGAAGTTTATAGGCATATAAGCAGTTTATATAATTTATTCCTACATAAAGAGGAGATCTTTCAATCAATGAACGACATGGATAAAAGGAAGGTTCTGTTCTTCTTTTTGTGCTTCATTTTCCTTATCCATGTCATTCATTAACATTGTTTGGAAAATCTTCTCTTTATGTAGGGATAAAATTGTTTGATGCCTATAAACTTCAGAAGAATAGATAATATCAGATATTTCAAGAAAAACTTAATTTTTAATTGTGGTTCCTAGTCATTGCCAAAATATTCAAGTTTTTGTAATATAGAATGTAGTAATTAATTAAATTTTCTTGAATCCTATTATAGATATTAATGTTGGAGTTTCTTAGGATATTGGATTCCACAAACAAAACAGAAAAGTACTATTTATATTAAAAAGACGTTTCGTCTTCAGTTGAGGACATTCTCAATTTCATTTGCATACAAATTAAAACTTTCCAGTCATCTGACAAGTCTGTAAAAAGATATTGCAATAATAAATATATAAAGTAGAATAAAGAGGTGATGTACCTGAGCAGAAAATTATTATTATTCCGAAGTCAAATAGTAAAATAAAGATGTATTTTCACTGGTATGCAGTATCGTCTATGTGTTAGTTATTACAATATAATGGCGTGAAATGTCGGTGTTTTCAATATTTCCGTCAGATATCTCCGTATGTGCTACAAAAGAAATCACCAGCAGTTTCAAGTGGTCGCGAATACAATAAGTGATGATGAAAAATTTTTCCTTTCAAGGTTGTTAGATTTTAAGCATTTATCTTTATATGATGGTGTGATAAATCTAGCTCAGATTCGTAATATCGGTTCTATCATTCATGGCATTTTTTTTTTTTTAATATATCATCTCCTTCATGTTCCTTTTGTCACTATTAGTCTCGTATGCAAGAATCTTCGTATTTTTGAAGTCTGGATTGTGGTTGTCTGTTACTTTATGTTTATTTAGTGCTGTGCTCGAGTTTTTCATGTATTTGTGTCCATTTAATCTGTTGTTCAAAAATTGTGATGTCATTCCTATATACAGTATACCTTCTCACAATCGTTGCATGGTATACTGTAAATTAAATTGGATTGTTTCATAGGTGGTATTTTACTTTTTAATGGTGTAAAAAATGTCTTCAGTGTATTATTTGTTTTATGGCTTATTTGTAAATTGTGTACTTTCAGAATTTTACCTATATTTTCAGATAAGTTTTGTACGTATGGAATTGAGATGTATTTTGGTTCCTGAGTATCTTTCCTGTTTCTCATCGTGTTGTAAAACCTGTGCGTTCTTTGTTTGATGGTCTTGTTGACTAGATCTATCGGGTTATTGGTTAATATTCTCCTAACTTTATTGAGTGTTTCTATTCGTAAACATAGGCTAGTTAGAGTAATTGCACGGTATGTTCTGCCTATTGTGACACTTCGTTTTTGGCAGTAGGGATGATCTGATAAAAAGTTTAAATATCTGCCCGACTAGGTCGTCTTTGTATACCATTGTGTGAGTATGATATTATTCTTTATAATTAGGGTTATATCTAGGAAATTGATTTTGTTGTTATTTTATTTTTCTATTGGAAATTGTATCTCCTCATGAAAACTATTGAACTCACTTAATATATCGGGCGATGCAACAATGCAAAATGTATTTGTCTTTAGTTTTTAGGCTTACATAGGACTCTGTCCTCAGCCTTTATTTATATTAAAATAAATTAATCCGGCTGATTTGTACCAAAAATCATCAATAAGAAGTATGAGCTATGGTAATAGAAAGTTCTAGAAATCGAGACAGTGTAACATACATCTGTATAACAATTCTATACTCGAACAAACTCGACAAGGTTTTGTAGATAGCAGAGGCAAATTGCAGACATGCGCACGTTTCAAACATATTCGTTTTCGTCAGTGCAATGTATGCTTGTGACTCCAAATATGTCCAGTATCTATATTCGTTTCTATTACCATAGCTCATATTCCTTATTTACGATTTTATTTATATGTAATAATAATTATTATAATGTTATTGTTGATGAATTCAATCTTATTGTAATTATTATTATTATTTATGGCGAGCGGGCGTCTGTCCACCCTACCACTGCGTCCGCACGGACTATTGTGGTTCACCCTTAATTTTTATCTCCCCGACGAGATCCAGTTTTTGGATAAAACCGATAATTTTGTTCAGGGGTAATTTTTTCAGTTCACTGTGGGCTATAAAAGCCTGGCCAAAGACCTCGAATCTGATGCGACTCACCGCTGGGCACTCTGAGACGATGTGCATGGCTGTTTCAGTGTCCTCAAGACACAGCCTGCATTCATTGTCTTCAGCCAAGCCGATTTTGTGTAAATGCGCTTTCAGTCTGCAGTGACCTGTCATAATTCCGACAAGTGTTCTTAGTTTGGCCCTATCCAGACCTAGCGCTAGGTTCGCCATCTTTTTGTTCGAAGCTGTTCCAAGGAACAACTTCGAGTGTTTCAGGCCAGAATGGCTCCGCCAGAAAGACTCTAGCCTTGAGTTCATTCTGCCTGTTATAGCCTCGTTAGCCACGTCATGTGGTATTCCCAGGAATGGTTCCGGTCCTACCAGAGGCAGCGCAGCTCCAGCAAATGCCAGCCGATCCGCCTCCTCGTTACCCAAATAGTTTGAGTGGCTCGGTATCCAAACCAGAGTGACTCCGTTATACATACCGAGCCTGTTTAAAGCCGTGCGGCAACTCCAGACTGTTTTGGATGTAAAACAGCTGGATTCCAGAGCTTTTAGTGCTATCAGCAGTTCCGCCGCGGTCTCAATGGCAAATATTTCTGCCTGGAATATGGTTGCGTTTTGACAGAGACTCAATGAGATGTTAATTCTCGGTTTACTCCCATAGACTCCCGCTCCTGTTCCGTTCGTCGTTCGCGAGCCGTCTGTGAACATGCCAAGGTCGGTTCTCAATAGAACCTCAGCATGCTGGGTCCAGTCGTCCCGGCTGGGGACGATTACATTGAAATTCCGTTCCTGGTTCGTGATTTTTGACATTAGATCCGAGGGCATCGATAGGATACTGTTCGTTAAAAGCTCGTCCAGCAGTCTTGAGCCTCCCATCACTATTGCCTCTGGCATGTCAATCGCCAGTTGATATAGTTTGTATGTGGTCCGTTCGACCTCCCTCTACACGAGTAGGTGTAGGGCTGGTAGATCTAGTAGGACCTCCATGGCTGTCGTGGGTGTGGTGCAAAACGCACCTGATCTTATTGTAATACCTGTACCAATAACTTTCTGAATTTTATATATATTTTATATGAAAAAAATAATGTCGCTTTTATTTAATTGAATTCAAAGGAATAAATTAGTAACAAGTTTTTATTTTTAATCAACAATGTAATCATCTTCGTTATCAACAGCCTTTTGCCCTCTAGTTTTTAAATTTTCAATGCCGGACCGATAAAAATCAATTGGTTTTTGGGTAAAATATCTCGAAATGGCATTTTAGACATCATCCAAATTTTCAAATTTTTTGCCACTAAGAAAAATGTTGCAAACGATCGGAATAAGTGGAAATGCGAGGACGCGACATCGGGTGAGTATGGTGGGTGGGGGAGTACCTCCCTTAACCTAGAGAACCATCTTTCACATTAGCGAACGTCTAAAGCACTTGGATCAACATCGCAAATGTTGCGTTACAATCCTTGCGAAACTCAAAAAGCATACAATGCCGGATAAGTTATTCTGGTATTTGGCTGGTCATTTCAACCCCAAATTGCAAACGAAGTTTAATATTCAATTATTTAGATGTGAACAACTCACATAACCTTAAAATGTCTTTCACACGACTTAGAAGTGCAGAATGAGCTGAAAAATGACAATCAAATATCGACATAACTTTCCTGTTTCCTATTACATAGTATAGTAGTACGGTGATTGGAGAAATTTGAAATCTCAATTATATCCCATACTCATGAAAATATATCTGACAAAATTAAAGGAGTTTATCAATTCAATTCATATAAGATTGATTCGATTCAGCTTTTGAGATATTGATTATATATATATATATATATATATATATATATATATATATATATATATATATATATATATATTGTTATGGTATTATATTATATAATTTATGAATGAATACTAATTAGATCACCCTTGTATATAAGTGATGTATTCTATGCTTCCGGCTAGCTTTTAATATTATAATTTTGAATAATTGAAATTAAAATATTATTAAATCTGATTTGATATTTGAGGGAGGGTTCAATTTGAATTTTCTAAAAGATTGAATTTTTAAATTATATTATATTAAAGTAATTTGAAATATTATAATCAGTGATCAATAACCTAAATCTAATTCTATGTTAACCTAACCTTATCTGAATATCCTAACGTAATTCTAATGTAAACAGCGATTATTATTTCTAAATTTCTTTCTGGAAATATTAACAGGATTGTATTTGAATACCTTTGGTAAGTTTGTTCATCAATTTATGATTGTTCTTTTTACTGTCCCTTCTAAGTTTCAGGAATACCTTGGTTTCGTTGGAAACAACACTTCTAGAACGTTCTGAAATTCACAGGCTACTTTGTTGATTTTCTTCGATATATCCAATTCGTTTGAAACTTGATTTCTATGTGATATTTTTCCATTCACATTCAGGTAATGTATTTTCTGGATTCACTTTCCATTCACAATAACCAAATAATCTTCTTTTTTCAGATGATGATACTTTTTTGGCACTTTTTTAATTATGGACCGACAAGGATTCTACTCTGCATATAATTGGAGACTGCCGACTTTTTCTGTGTCTGCCCTATTTATAGTTTTCAAGAAAAGTTGAATTTCAAAGCTTACTAGCTTCTGTCAAAATTATATAAAAATGATGCTTTTGATGATTTCACAAAATTTACAATATTTCCTGGTTTGAAATTACTTTTGAGAATTAGCTTATTTTTTAAACTACATTTTGATGTATGTTTCATGTTAAACAGAACAGTGAAAGTATTGCTTTTCGTTCGTAACGTATTTCAAGTGTCAAAATTTAACAAATTTTAACTTCAAATGCTTATAACTTATAAAATACTTAATATTACCTATGAAATTGATTAAATTTCTTTAGCTTAGATGCTATTACAATACTATTGATGCCTAAACATTTTCACGGATATCTCTTACATTAATCATTTGAAAATATCTGACGTAGATGCTATCTCTCATTGAATTAAGTGAATTTCGATCAAATTTGTCCTATTTACATCATTCTGGTGAGTTATATTTAATTTAGCTTGTTCTTTGTTAATAATTTCACTAAAGTTTATATGTGATTCATGATAATAACAAATCTTTTCAACAAATTCTTCATCAATTTCAAATTGGATATCTAAATTCAAATTACTTCTATTTATTGCAACTTTGGCTGGTTTTATATTGAATAATTGTGAATTGAAATCTCCCTGTGAATTCTATTTATAAACTGTCAACAAAATTACTGTGTTTTGATTATCGTTCAAAGAATTTTAATTTGAGTAGTCGTTATGTATCCTGAATATGCTTTTTCTTCATAATTTTTAGCTTGTGAGTATTTTAATGAGTTGAATTATTAATATTTGTATTAGAAAGGTTATTATTTAATGAATTTTGCTCTAGTTATACTCTAACGAGTCAACTTACATACAAAGGTGAGTCTTTTCCTTAATATTTTTATGTAATTATTTATTTTAACTGTAAATACCATGGCAATATATATATATATATATATATATATATATATATATATATATATATATATATATATATATATATATATATGAAGTCAATTTAATCTGAATTCAGTTGTAATATCTAATCAAACATTAAGTTAATTATCACTAGTAATCAAAAAGGTGATGATTCATGAGGTTTGCTGTACACCTGTACAAAAATAAATATGAGCTTCTGTGTATATTCTCGTTCGACTCCGCGTCCACAATTCACCCATCACCGTCTTGTTTTTATCGTAGAAATCGAATATTCCAAGACCCGAAATGCCGTTGTCGAAAAAACGGCAAATTAGGAGACAAGTCGAATTCGCCCGCACGAGAATACGTTCCAGGTATTTCGGGAAAACTTAACGAAGTTGCGAGAAGAGTGGAAGTGGAATGAACGTATGTATCCAATATTACGGATGCCGGCGGACGCGCTTTTCTTCCGTTTCGTATACGGGCCGGAATTGTCGAGGCGCGAAATCAATTTGGAGAGTTCGCGAAGCTAACGAGATTTTGATTTCGGATTGACGCGAGATCGGCAGCTCGGCGTGAAAAAAAGGTGACGTATATTGGTTTTTTATGATGGAAAAGAGGGGCGCGATCTTAAGATCGTTCGGGAAATGATTTTTGGAAGAGTACATTTGCTTCAGAAGCCTGAGGGAGAAAAATATTTCAAAGTCCCATTTAATTTTCCCTTGATTCCTAGAATTCTTCGATAATTTATAAATATTGTACGTTATTTCACAATAGATTAATTCTTCTTCTTTACGTGTCGTCTCCTCCCAGAACATTGACGATCAGTTGCGTCACTTTGTCAACGGACCTAAATAGTGTCCTGGTGCTCACTCCATACCACTGGCGAAGGTTTTTCAGCCAAGATGTCCTAAAGCGACCAGGATCACGCCTTCCCTCTATTTTCCCCTGAACAATTATATGAAGAAGCTCATATTTAGGGTTTCTCATCCTGTGGGCAAAGTTCTCCAGTTTTCCTCTCCTTATGGTGTTGAGAACCTATCTTTATTTGTTCATACGTTGCAGAACTGCTTCATCTGTCACCCTGTCTACCCACGATAATCCCCCAGCATCCTCCGATAAGCCTACATTCTTTTGCACATCGTTTCAGTGAGGGTCCACGCTTCCATCCCATAGAACAATATGCCGAAGAAATAGCAACGCCACAAACGCACTCTCGTAGGAATTCTTAGGGATATGTTGGTCAACACTTTTTGCGTGTTTTTAAATGATATCCTTGCCTGTTCGATTCTTCTTTTGATTTCTTGAGTCAAGTCCCATTTTTATGGAATACACTTACTCTCAAAGTATACTTCACAAATCGAAAGTTCATTTACAGATACAGTATCAATAAAAATAAACATTCAAACTTAAAACATTTTAAAATTAAAGACTTTCCTTTTCAGTTATGAAAATTCATTCAGAAACAAGTATGCTTCAATTTAATTCAAGAAGTTATTTAAATATTTTAATATTAGCCTTCTACATATTTAATTTCAAAAAATTATATTTAATAACTTATATATAAAGATTATATTATAATTATAACTTCAGGAATTAAATTAAATTAATGTCATTAATGTCACCACTTATATCAATCGACATATAAAATAAACATTCATTATAAGACAACCAAATGATATAACAAAATCCAATAAATAAAAATTTTTAACCAAAATCCTCTAAATTTAATAGTTTGAGTAGACAAAATTTTCTGCTCATCAATCTTATGAAAACAGATATCTTTCAAAAATGTTTAACATAATCTTAAGAATTTCATCATAAAACTATCCTACTTAGAATATTCAATATTATTGGATATCTAACTAAGTTACTTTTTATAAAATCTCAAGATATGTAAAAAAATTACTAAAAAACAAGTTTTGAGAGAGACTTTGCTTCGACAGTACTCAAATATATTCATATTCAATAAAATATAATATCAATCAACAAAAAATATTATCTCACCTTTTAACCATTCAGAAAGCTTCTGGTAAATGAATACTGAAAATTTAAATGGAGTGTAATGTTAACTCAAATAAATAATTCTGTGGTTTACCATTGATCTAAAAGATTAAAAGGCAATTTAACGGCCTCTGTTATAGCACAAGGACCATCTGTATAAAGAATGATAAGGAAACCAAATAATTATATATTATGAATAAAATAAAATAAATAGAGGTTTGTACTTGATAGAAGGCACATAAAATTATTTAAATATTTTAATATTAGCCTTCTACATATTTAATTTCAAAAAATTATATGTAATAATTATAACTTCAGGAATTAAATCAAATTAATGTCATAGAAGTTATATGTCATTTGATAAGTGGTACTTATATGACATTAATTTAATTTAATTCCTGTTAGTTATAAGTCGAATGTACAGAATGGGATATATAACCCCTTTGCTGTTCTTGGACACGTTTCTTCAATGATCTACCCCTCTGGCCAATGGGTGACTTGCAAAGGGCAATCTTTGCAAGTCAACTTGTAGACTCCGGATTTATTTTCTTTATTTGTTCGATCTTTATTGTTTACCTACATAAAAAACATATGTGTGTTTACCTACATAAAAAACATATGTGTGTTTACCTACATAAAAAACAATAAAGATCGAACAAATAAAAAAAAATAAATCCGGAGTCTACAAGTTGACTTGCAAAGATTGCCCTTTAGTATACATTGGCCAGACTGGTAGATCATTCAAGAAACGTGTCCAAGAACACCAAAGGGGTTATATATCAAATTCTGTACATTCGACATATGCTAATCATCTTAAGGAATTCAGGCATAATTTCAACAATAATTATGAAATTATCCACGTTGAAAGCAAAAGTTCTAGATTAACACTTTTAGAATTTCTTGAAATCAACAGGTATAATGCCCGTAAAATCCTTTTGAACGAACAAATAGATGTTGATAAGTCTTCATTACTGAATATTTTTCTTTAATGGCATTTTTAGCGGCAACCTCCAATAAACACCTAGATTTTTTATGACTTGTGCTTCCATTATTTGGTTGCGTACCTAAAAATGTATTTAAACTCCGTTACACTGAATACCATCAGACTGTACAATGTAATACCTGAAGAAGCCACATCGTGGTAAAACAATTGTTGAAGTAGTAAAAACATTTTTGTGGAAATAAATTACTGTTTCATATACATTTTTTTAATTTCTTTTGTTTTTGTGATGATGCCCATGACGCTGTCTAATGCCTGATCAGATCTTCATCTTTTCTATAAATGACTTTACACTTGCAATAAGATCCAGAGAACTTTGTGCTGATCACGCCACTAACAGCAATGAAACTTGAAGCTATGGAGTTTTTCAAAGTTCTAAGGCAAAGTTCCTAACATATGCACCAAGTTTCTGAACTTTAGAAGCTTCATATAAAGTATTTTATTGAGAGCGATGCTACAACTACTAACATGTCGGTCAGCTTCGATTATTTCTGTGATTTTATCGACATTTTAGACGACAGACCTGCCTGTGCGAGGTGCATCTTTAACACCAAAAATACCTGAACCTGTGAAAAGTCACCCTGACAACAAATGAAATTGTTTAATCGATACTTTACGAGATATCGATCACTACAGTCATCTTTCGAGAAAATAATGGAGTTCTTTTCCCCCAAACTATTATATGAATGAGGGAAATTTTCATACGAATCGATGATGAACACCACCGACAAACAAATCGGGTTCAAATCCTGTTCAAGTAGGAAAAAAAAATTCTAGTTGGACGCCACCATTTCACTGTTGGGTCGAAAATTAACAATGCTGTGACCTAAAGTGGCGTAAGATCGCACTAAGAAAGCCTACCCAGAACACAACTGAACTTCTAACTCTTCAAAGCTGAAAAAGCTTCTGAGGGATCACGATAATAAAAGGTTGTTCGGAAATTAACTTCGTTTTTCCCGACAGAGGATTAAATGGTATTTTTTCGAACCCAACGTCACACTTAAGCCGCATAATCATTATATGTTTTAAAAGCTGATATAGCAAGGCTTTCGTGTGAAAAAGTTCAATTAATTCTACGCAGTAGTTTTTGGTTGGTGCCGTTTTAAATATGGAGAGCAGTAAGCAAAATTTTAGTCATATTTTACTTTTTTACTATAAAAAAGGTAAAAATGCTGTTCCAGACAAATAAATTAACCCATGTGTATGGAGATGTGTTGACAGTACGCCACTGCCAGAATTGGTTTGTAAAATTTTGATCTGGCAATTTTGATGTCGAAGAGGCCGGTTGAAGCTGATAAAGGCATAAGTTGATAGAAGTCGGCGAATAACAACACGTGAGATTGATGGAAATTTATCAAATTGAACTGTTTATGACCACTTGAAAGGCCTGGATTTAACCTCGAAGATCGATGTATGGGCTCCCCATGTTCTTACGGAGAGAAATTTGTATCGTCGCCTTGATTTCTGTCATTCGCTTCTCAAACATCACGAAAATGATCCATTTTTTTTAGCGCATCATTACTGGGGACGAAAAATGAGTTGTATGCAACAATATCAAACGCAAGAGATCATGGAGCAGAAAAGATGAACCATTTGGAAAGCCAATATCCATCAAAATATGGTGATGCTGTCTGTTTGTTGAGAATTTAAGGGAATCGTTTATTTTTGAGCTTATACCGGATAACATAACAATTAATTCGGAAGTCTACTGTCATCAAGTGGAAAAACTGAATGATGCACTTCAACAGAAAAGGCCAGAATTAATCAACAGAAAAGGTGTAGTGTTCCACCAAGATAATGCGAGACTTCATACAAGTTTGGTCACTCGCCAAAAGCTTTGACAGCTTGAATCGGAATCACTGCCACACCCACATCCTCCAGATCTATCGCCTTCGGATTATTATTTGTTCTGGTCATTGCAAAATTTTTTGGGCGGTAAAACCTTTACTTCAAATGAAGAGGTCAAAAATCACCTGGATCAGTTTTTTGCCAACAAAGACCAAACATTTTATGAGGATGGAATCATGCTATTACCAGAAAGATGGTAAAAAGTGTTGGACCAGAATGGCAAATATATAATTTAATAAAATATTTTTTCATTTTCTCAACAAAAAACTAAATCACTTTCCGAATAACCCAATACAGGGTTGTATATGAATAGTTGCGAAAACATTTAGGGGTGATTCCTTGTCAACAAATAGGGTGGGTCTTTCACATAAACTCTATTTTTTTGAGTCCCCTGCTTAGTTACGGCACCGTAAAGATGGCGCCCGAAATACAGTTTTTAATTTTTTTCTTTAAAACCAATAAACTGACAAGACTAAAATTGAGCAGGCATTTTATGCGGGCGAGAAGTCATTCAAAAAAATTTTTGGTGGTGTCTTCAACTATAAGTAGTAGAAAAAGCCGCCCTTCAACCTTCTTTCGCAAGAAACTTTTTTCCATATTCTTATTTCACAATAAAAAAATTAATTTCGGATAGCTTGATCCATTCTTAACAAATAAGGTCTCTTGTAATTTCTTGCTAAAATTCAAGGTTTTTAAGAAAAAAAAATATCGATATGATAGCCAGAGTTGTAGTGGCTGGAATTATTTCCGAATTAGAAGTAATCTAGTAAGCGGATGTCATTTTATTATGACAACTGACTAGTTCTGATTAACTTTGATTCAGTCACAATTATTGTCAGTGTTTTGGTTTCTAAGAAAAAAATTTAAAACTGTTTTTCGGGCGACATCTTTAGGGAGCTGTAACAAAGGAGGGGGATTCAAAACAATAAAGTTTATATAAAAGACCCACCCTTTTTGTTAACAAGGAATCACCCCCTAAATTTTTTCGCAACTTTTCATATACAACCAGTATGTCACAAGCGCTTATCCGCCGTTATTGCTGAATGGCGACATCGGCAGTATCGATAGGTAGCTGTCACCACAAAAGTTCCGAACTAAATCAAATCAGAGAATACAAGAAAACTTTAATACAACTCAATATAGTCGAAAACAAGACATTTCATCAATAATATCCACGGACTTTTCGATCAAACGTCGTAGAAGATAAACGACGTAAAACTTCCGTACCGCCTTTGGTTCGAAACCGCAACTTCGAAAGTGATCGATTTTTTTTCTATGCGACTACAAAATCAACCGAGAGGCGATGGAAAGCGATAGGTAAACGAGAATTGGTTCAATCAATCGATGGAACGACAAAAAGCATTATGAACGACGTAATAGTCCCCGTCCGGTACATTACAATGTCATACGACCGGACAAAACATAGCAACGGCGTGACCGAATTTAATTGCAATTTCTATTGTTCCGTTTTTGCAATAGGGATAAGCTAATAACAATTTTACGATGGTTGAGAAAAAATTCCAACGCCGAATGAACTCGCAGAGAATCGACTGAATATTTAACGTATAAAATACGTTATACCTTATAATATATATATATATATATATATATATATATTTAATTATTTAATCCATAATTCCATTTACGATTATGCAATTTAGTTTCAAAATTTTTCAGTTTCGAATGAATCTTAGATCACCCCTGTATATAAGTGATATGTTCGAGGGTTCCCAGCTAGCTCTATAGTTCATATAATTTTTATTGAAAATTTGTAATATTATTAAATTTTGATTTGTTTTCAAAGGGAGGGTTCAAATTTAAGTTCTCTATTTGAATTTTAAAATATTTATATTGAATATAAAGTGAAATTAATATTTCATATGTAAACTACTACTCCTACTTCTATGGTTGTATGATCTAACTAACCTTAATTCTAACGTAAACAATGATAGTTATTTCTAAATTTCTTTCTGGAAAGATTAATAGGATTAAATTTTTACTACCTTTAGTAAGTTTGTGCATCAATTTATGATTTTTCCTTTTAATTGTCCCTTCTTCGTTTCAGGAATAACACTGGTTTCGTTGGAAACAGCACTTCTAGAACATTCTGAAATTCACAGGCAACTTTGTTGATTTTCTTCTATATATCCAATTCGTTTGAAACTTGATTTATATTTGGAATCTTTCCATTTACATTCAGGTAATGTATTTTCTGGATTGAACTTCAATTCACAATAACCCTATAATCTTTTTTTTTAGGTGATGATACTTTTGGGAACTTTTTAATTATGGACCGACATGAATTCTACTCTGAAAATTTGGAGACTGACTGCTGTTTTCCGTGGTTCTTCCTTTTATATTAGGAGTACAAATAAGTTTCCGCAGTTTTTTAACACTAATGTTAGAGCAAGTTCTTTTTATGTTTGAGATGAATCTTCCTCCAATAATTCCTCCAATTCTGCATCCTCGTAAATTTTTGGCCTTCCACTGCGATCTTTGTCTTCTACGTCGAAATCACCGTTTTTAAACTTTTGAAACCACTCTCGACACGTTCTGAATCTTCCTCCAATAATTCCTCAAATTCTGCATCCTCGTAAATTTTTGGCCTTCCACTGCGATCTTTGTCTTCTATGTCGAAATCGGCGTTTTTAAACTTTTGAAACCACTCTCGACACGTTCTCTCACTCAAAGCACCCTCACCATATGCTTCTACGAGCAATTGATGCGCCTCAGCAGCAGATTTCTTTAAATTAAAGAAGTAAACTAATATTTCCCGCAAATGACGCTTACTTGGCTCAAATTTTGACATTTTCAACTTATAAAAATTATATTTTACCAATATAAAATCAATGATATTAATAGGTTATGTTGTTCTTGAATGTCCAAACTATTTTTTAAGCCGGTTATCATCTGCGAAAGCTAACCGAAACTCCGTGCCGCGCCATCAACAAAAAAAAAAACGGCGGAAACTTATTTGAACATTTGAATTCCATAACTATCTTAGTAATCTCTCAATCTCCTTAAAAATGATGCTTCCAATGATTATACAAATTTTACAATATTTCGTATCTTGAAATTATTCTAGAAAATTAGCTAATTTTTTTTTTAAATTGGTTGAATTTTGAATACTTCTTTATTCTAAAGAGTTTTCCAAATGTCAAGTGTTTACAAAGTTTTAACTTCTTTTGCTTCTAATTTAAAAATTACTTAAAATTATCTATCAAACTGATTACAATTCTTGAAGTTTACATACTATTACATCTTTCCATACACCTAAACATCTTCGAGGATAATTCCTTTTCACATGATTTGAACATTTCTGTCGTAGACACTATGTTTCTTTTTATTATTGATTTTTGATTAATGTTATCTTATATACATAATTCTGGTGAGTAAGATATCATTAAGGTTTTCCATTATCAAGTATTTCACTACAGAATAATATAATAATGATGAAAATATCAATTTAAACTTAGTTTTTCTTCAAGCATTTCAAGTTCTAATTCAAAATACTTCTATTTCTAGCAACTTTGGCTATCCTAAACATTTTATATTCATGAATTGAATGCTTCCTGTGTGTTCTGTCTAAAATTTTCAAAAGGATGAATGAATATTGTTCAACGTTAAAAAGAATTTTTACTCGACTGAAGGTTATGTATTCTAAATATGTTTTTCTTCATAATTTTGACATTTGAGTATTATTATAAGTTGAATTAATCATGTTTCTGTCTGAATTGATATAAATACATTAATTTTGATCTATTTGTGTTCTAACGAGTCAACTTGTATACAAAGGTGAATCTTTTCCTTGCGTTGTAATTTTTCATCTTATGAGTTTTCAATAATGAGTCATTGTAACTCGTTTACAAGATTTATTTTATAAAATCCATGACAATATATATATATATATATATATATATATATATATATATATATATATATATACATTCTGTCAAGAAAGTACCGGGAATTATCGATTTAAATCTGGCGGGGTAATGAGGCAGGTAAAATTTTTTTTCCTAGGTTGGTACCACTGTCCTTAATTACTATGCCAAGCTTGAGCGGGATCTGTCAACTAGTGTGTTTGCAACAGCTGATTAAGTCAGTCGATGTCAGAGTGCGTGCCGATTTTTACTATGGGTGATTTCGTTGAGCTAAGAATTTGTTTAAAGTTTTGTGTTGCAAATGAATTTTCGTGTGCCGATGTATTGAAAATGTTGCAAAAGGCCTTTTGTGATAATGCTCTATTGAAAACTCGTGCATATCAGTGGTACAGAGCCTTCAAGGAAGTGAAGTGAAGTGAAGTGGTCGCCCATCGACGGCTTCGATCGAAGATAACGTCGATAAAATTAAGGAAAGGGTGCTGGAAAACCGTCGTACCAGCTTGAGAGAGATAGCACATGATCTTAAGATATCCCACGAGTCCGCACGTACGATTTTGATTGATATTTTGGGCATGAGAAAGGTGGCCGCACGACTCGTACCGAAAGACCTGAATTTTCTTCAAAAACGTCATCGCGAACAGGTTGCTTCAGACATGCTGGATCGCTGTAATTCCGATTCTACATTCATGGAACGCATTATAACTGGTGATGAGACCTGGGTCTACGAGTACGATATGCAAACAAGCCAGCAATCATCGGAATGGGTGGCAAAAAATGAGCCGAAACCGAAAAAACCACGCTAAAGCCGCTCGAAAATGAAGGTGATGCTCATTGTTTTTTTCGATATCCGTGGCGTGGTGCACTACGAATTCGTTCCAGAGGGTCAGACGGTAAACAAGGAGCATTACCTAGGCGTTATGAAACGTTTGCGTGAGCGTATCCGTAAGAAGCGGCCAAATTTGTGGGCGAACAACTCATGGATTTTGCATGACGATAACGCGCCTTCTCACCGAGCTACGATTGTGACTGACTTTCTCGCCAAAAACTCAACAAACGTGCTTCAGCAACCACCGTATTCGCCGGATTTGGCTCCCTGCGACTTTTTCCTCTTCCCAAAACTAAAATTGCCCCTTCGTGGCACCCGTTTTGAGTCGATTGAAGGCATAAAACAAAATTCGGCGCGAGAGCTAAAGTCCATCCCGGAAAGCGCCTATAAAAAATGTTTCGATAATTGGAAGTGCCGTTGGCATAGATGTATTGGAGCAAATGGAGCCTATTTTGAAGGCGACCCAATAAATTTTGACGATTAAATGTAAAAATGTTTTTAATTGAAAATTCCCGGTACTTTCTTCACAGAGTAGCATATATATCTTCTCGATATCGCGTTGAAAGCCTTTCACACACAGCGCTTTGTGATATTCCGTTAGTAGGCGGGGGATCCACCTTGTCGATAGTTTTCGATAAACCAACTCATTAGAAATGATTGATTGAGTACTTTCATACGATATTCCTATTTCTGCAGTAATTTTGTGTGCTTCCAAGTGGCCGGTCAGCTTCAATCAACTCATGGATCGCGGGAATATTCGTATCAGCAAAACGTGTTAGCGCATGACTCACATTACCTACTGCTGTACGGCTATTTAATTTTTTTTGTGCCAGAAATGCTTTCAAGAACTCAAGTTCTTGAAAGCATTTTCTTAAAGAAATGTAGAGTCAATAGACGCAAAATTTCCGAAGATTTTGCGCCTTCCGCGATAAAAAAAATTCATAATAATTTGTTGCTCAACAGACGTATATTTACGTCTTGCTCAGACAAGATCCTTTCCAACACCATAGCACAGCACCACGTGCGTCTCTAGTTGGGTTTTCCTATTAAGATTCCGGTTTAAATAAATGAGAAAAGGATTGAATAGATAGCGGTATCGATCAATGTTAGAAGATATTCGTTTATAATAATAATAATAATACCTTTGGATTTTTTTTATGTTGACCAATGTCAACTAGAGGCATTTTGAAATTGAACAACGCTACATTAATGATATTATACCAGGTTTATTACGTCATCAAACAATGAAATGAACCAAATTTGATCTTGCAAAACAAACTGAGACTGAGATTGAATGGTGTGATATTCGTATGATGACTGATGACAGCTTAGAGGTCCCAGTTCAAGTTCCACTAGGGTAAAATAGAAATTTTCATTGTTGGGTAGTTGCTTGAAGAAATAATATGTAGTAAATTGTACTTTAAAATACTTTATACTATATTCAATTTTAACACATTGTTCTTGTTATTATATCGATTCTATATTGAAATATTCCTTTTTCCCCCTAAAATTATTCTGGCTACCCATGTTGAGAGAAAGCAATGATTCAAAATTAAATTAGGCAGAGTTTGAAGCTTCTTTCGAAATTAAGTCACAAATTGAGACTACGCAATGATATCCTAAGACAATTCTGGATAATGGATTACGTGAATCGAGTTCGGCTTAAACCAGTTAAAACGAGGCATAGTTTATTTTCTGGGAACTGTTTCATTTCGATAGTATAAATTGTAATCGTTTCCGTTTTTTTTTCAACTTTGATCGATGTCCCTGAACCAAAAAGTGAAGTCTCAACAATAATTTCGCCAGTCCAATGGGCATTTGCTTTGGTCATGCTAATAATTTTCTTCATCAATTTTTGTTTCACGTTTAACCTTTTTTTCCTAATTATTATTAAAAAAAGGTCGAAATATTTTCATTCTCACAATCGTTTTAAATCAATTGGAGAAAAAAAATTTTTTTAAACTAACACTAACTGCCAATTCGTCAATCTTAATAATGTTAGTTAATATGTTTTCTGAATATAAAAATTGTCTATTTCATTTCGAAGCATCCAGAACTCCCAACAACAATAAAAATTCAAAAAATCGATCACCATGAATGAACCAGGCTGGATACAAACAAACAAAAACAAAGCGTGTATCCAGTCACCATTTATCACCCTTACCTACCTCTCATGTCGAGAAGCAGGCATCTCACCCTCACCATCTCCAAAAGTCCATCTTTGCGTTCCTTACTGATTCTCACACCGCACTTCACGATGGAAAAAACCGTATGGTCTTCAAGCGTACGCGTTTTTGTCTTTCAAAGTCTGACAACCGTCAACAGCTATCCGTATCGAATAACAAATAAACTAGTGACAACCTGTCAATTTATAGGGCAGTGTGTAGGACCCTCACGCATTCGACGCGCCTGCGGGCCTATGATGACGTCACGAAATCGATACGTCGGATCTGTGACGTAGGCGGTGACGTAAATTTCAGATTTCAGCTACGATGAGAATCTCAGGAGGGATACCGATCAGGAGGACATCTCTGGAAGAGTATTCGATGACAGGATATGGATATTTGACATGAAAATGGTAATTGCGGAGCGAACAAGTAGACTTACGTCGCCATGGTGACGTACAAATTGTCAATTAGGAAACTTCGAAAGGTATGAGAAAGGTTGGATGTCTTTTAATTGTGCATTATTCATGGGGACTGAACAGATTTTTCTTGGAAATTGAATTTTTTATACATACCCCTCTTCAGTCTCATTTAAACTAATCAACCCTTATTTGAATAGAAGACTGACGCACGAAAAATTTTTGGAATTGATAAACTAACGTCATACTCTCAAAATAAGAAAGATAGATTGATCATTGCCATCTATAGTCCGTCTAGAAAGTATCCGGAATTTATTGTTTTTCATAATTTTAATATACTTCTTTTTTGTAACATTCTAAGACAAAAGTAATGTATAAAACAGGTTGTGCAGATAGTTGAGTAGGGCCAAAGGTGCACGACAATCTGTTACCGTTCAAATTTCCAAATTTGCCACCAAAATAATGGTTTGGGGGGCAATATCGCAGCGTGGTGCTACGCCTCTCTGTATAGTGTAGTGGGTGGTACCATAAGTAGTGAAAAGTATTGTGGCATTCTAAACGATTTTCTCCTTGAAACGCCGTATGCTTTATATCCAGAGGGTTGGCGTTTTTAGCAGGATAATGCAAGATGCCATACTTCGGCCGCTAGTCAAGCTTGGATGCAAGAACACCAAGTCACAACCATTTCATGGCCAGCAGCTTCACCAGATCTTAGTCCCATTGAAAACATATGAGGACTAATGAATGCAGTAGTTGAACGAGCAGAGCCAAGAAATAAAGATGATTTAATTAACTCAGTTTTACAGTCCTGGACTACCATCACCGAAAGTTAGTGATCTAGTTTCGGGTGTACCTCGATGTTTAGAAAAGTGTTTATGTTAAATGGAGGCTGTTTAAGTAAATAAGATGAATATTTTGTTTTCATTTTTTAATTCAAGAATTAAAAATATATAGAATAAAATATTTTTTGAGGATGTGCTATATGATTTTGAGAGTTTTTGAAGTAACTTATTTAAATATTTCAAATAAATTAGTTTTGGAGAAGTTCTTGAAATTATGTTGTGTATTTTTGAAAAAGATTCAGTTTTCATAAATATAAGACCAGAAACTGAAAATGTTTTCAAATGTTTGTCAAGGGCAAAACATACGCACCACCTGTCTTTCTGACGAGTTTAGGTGCGTATGTTTGGAACGAAACATTCGATATTTCTTATTTTTAATTTTTATTTATAATTAATTTTTTGGTTTTTTTTATTCCATTTGATATTGTATAGTGAATTTCGTTTTTTATACGTCTATTAAATATAAGCAGTGCTTATTCAAGACATTAATTTAATTCTAAAAGTTTTTTTTTTATTTTTCTGAAATTAAAATTGTAGAAGACTAACAGATTAAATCTGTTTTGAGATTCAAAGTTTTTAATTAATCTTCCTTCAAGTAAAAAACCGCATCTTATTATTTTATTTATTATATATATATATATATAGTATATAATTATATTAGGTTTTTAAATAATGAAATTAATTATAGTTTCCAGTGGTTTAACGAAGGCCAAAAAATGCCTTACAATCTTTGTGTGATTTCTGTGTTTAGCATAAAACAGATTACTTTGGATATAAGATGTACCTACATAGTTTATTTGCGTTCACAGATTTTGCAGAAATTGTCTGGTAAGATTACAAGTTTATTTATTTTTAACTGAATTTATATTATAAATGTAAAGTTGAACTGACCTTATCTGAATTTTTAATTGTTTTTGAGGATGTGCTATATGATTTTGAGAGTTTTTAAAGTAACTTATTTAAATATTTCAAATAAATTAGTTTTGGAGAAGTTCTTAAAATTATGTTGTGTATTTTTGAAAAAGATTCAGTTTTCATAAATATAAGACCAGAAACTGAAAATGTTTTCAAATGTTTGTCAAGGGCAAATCATACGCACCACGTGCCTTTCTGACGAGTTCTTGTGCGTATGTTTGGAACGAAACATTCGATATTACTTATTTTTAATTTTAATTAATAATTTATTTTTTGGGTTTTTTTAGTCCATTTGATATTGTATAGTGAATTTCGATTTTTATTTGTCTATTAACTATAAGCAGTGTTTATTTGAGACATTTATTTAATTCTGAACGTTTTTTTAAAAAATTAATTGAAATTAAAACTGTAGAAGATAAACAGATTATATCTGTTTTGAGATTCAAAGTTTTCAAAAATATATACCAAACGATAATTGAGCTTTGTTTTTTCCGGATACTTTCTAGGCAGACTATATTTATTCCTCTTCATTCGATGCCAAATGTTTTGTTAATAAAAAAAAATCATGATTTGCATAGGTTCCTCCAAATACAGGAAAAGATCTATCTACAAATCTCTGTTTCAGCGATTAAAGTGCTAATGCGTCCTTTATTTTCTTTAATAAGGAACGTTTGAATTCAAGTAACCCTTATTTGAATAGAAGACTGACACAGGAAAAATTTTTGGAATTGATGAACTAATGTCAAAATTAGGAAGATAGATCGATCATACATTATCCATCTTTGTTCAATTCCAAAAATATACAGATAATTGAAGAATATTATTAAAAACTTCAATTTTTCTGTTAATAAACAAATTCCTGATTTGCGTAGGTACCTCCAAATACAGGAAAAGATCTATCAACTATGTTTCAGCGAATAAACTACCGATGCGTCCTTTATTTTCCTCAATAAGTGAACACATGGAATCAAGCAACGATTATAACTTTTACAAGCTTCTTCTGGGGAACAGCGTGCTATCGGTCGAATGTTTCCGCGGTTACTGTCATTTTAGATTTTTATCAGGATCGTATAATTCGAAGATCAAACAAAAAATATTTGTGAGTAGACCAACGTTTAGAGCTACCGAAACAATAGTAAGAGTCCTACGATCGAGTCTAAATTCAGTACTCAAACGTGAAATAACGACAAGAAGGCTAATGCGAATTTTCGTGAGGTAGGATCGTGGATAATATGCACAACCCAACTAGGGCACTAGAGGCCACCCCAGTGATGTCATCTCCATCTAGTAATAAACAGATTGAAATAAATTAATTCGGCTGATCCTTACCAAATATCATTAATGAGGAGCATGAGCTATGGTGATAGAAAGTTCTAGAAATCGAGACAGTGTAACATACATATGTATAACAATTCTATACTCGAACAAATTCGACAAGGTTTTGTAAATCACAGAGGCAAATTGCAGACATGCTTTACACGCTAGAGACACCATCGGTCCATATTTCTTTAAAAACGATGCTGAAGTTAATGTTACAGATCAATGATCAATGATTATTTGTTCCAAAATTTGAATGGTATCGACCCAGAAGTGTTTTGGTTTCCAACAAGATGGTGCTACACCTCATGCTGCTACCGTAACAATTTATTTATTGAAAGAAAGATTTGGCGATAAGATTATTTCGAGAAAAGGTCCAATTAATTGGCCTTCAAGATCATGCGACATAACTCCACTGGATTATTTTCTTTGGGGTTATGTCAAGTCATTGGTTTATACTGTTACTGAACATAACTCGTATTATTGATGAAATAAGACCTGAATTACTCGAAAAAGTGGTCCAAAATTGGTCTGGTCGAATGTGGTTCCTCAGAGCTAGTCGTGGTGGACATATACCGGAAATTATTTCAAAAACACAAATTTCATCAAATTATCTTACAAATAAAAAATAATTTGGCTTCAATCTTAATTTAAATATGTTTTATTTCAATTTAAAGATTTATCACTCTAAAAAAAAACACCCGATATTATTATAAAATTCATATCATAATATTAAAATATGAATATGGTAATTATGAACATTAAGCCATACTATGCTCTGATTTGAGCATGATGAAAGTTTTTTTTTGCGTTTGTAACGTGAAAATATCGGGAATACATTTCTTTACTTGAATCAACTCGGAGAGGCATGTCTGGTATGTATGTTTGCATACTCTAGATGGCGCTAGTGTATGATTAATACCTTAGTGTGTCTGTGTATAGTAAATATAGATACTTGACAGATTTGTCGTCACTACCATACATTGCACTGATGAAAACTAACCCGTTTGAAACGTGCGCATGTCTGCAATTTGCCACTGTGATCAGCAAAACCTTGTCGAGTTTGTTTGATTATAGAACTGTTATACAGATGTATGTTACACTGTCTCGATTTCTAGAACTTTCTATTACCATAGTTCATACTCCTTATTAATGATATAAATAAATTGTTTCATGAGGCCATACTCAGAATATCTAAGAAAGGTACAGGTATTGAGAGAATTAAAAAGCAGAAATCCTGGTCCTCAAATACATTTCATCGGCAAATTTTTCCTGTGATATAATGATGAAAAAAGAAATAATTGAAAATAACTTTTCTACGATGCTGAACAGAATGGAAGATTGGGAATGTGAATCTATTACCCAAAATGTCAGAACAAATACCATCAAATTATAGACAGACGGTTCAAAAACCACCACAGGAACTGGCGCCGGAGTATCTGGGCTAGGTACTAAATGTTCACTGTTGTTAGACTCCTGAGCGTCTTTTAGGCAATCGAAAGATGCATGGAAATGCATCTAGAAAGAAACTATCAGAAATTTAATATGGCTGTCCACTCAGTCAAGCTGCTATTAAAGCTCTAAGCTCCCATATCATTGATTCAAAACTGATATGGGAATCATTAATAAGGAGTATGAGCTATGGTAATAGAAAGTTCTAGAAATCGAGACAGTGTAATAGTTTATGGTCTGATTTGTGCATGAGGAAAATTTATTCTGCGTACATAACATGAAAATATCTGAATACATTTCTTTACGTGAATTAATACGCAAAGGTATGTCTTGTGTATATTTTGATTACTCTAAATGGCGTTAGTGTATTATTAATAGAGTCTTAGAGTCTCTGTGTATAGCGAATATAGATACTGGACAGTTTTAGAGTCACTATTATACATTGCACTGACGAAAAACAATCAGTTTGAAACGTGCGCATGTCTGCAATTTGTCTCTGTGATCTACAAAAACCTGTCGAGTTTGTTCGAGTATAGAATTGTTATACAGATGTATGTTACACTGTCTCGATTTCTATAACTTTTTATACCATAGCTCATACTCCGTATTAATGATTTTTGGAACAGATCAGCCGGATTAATTTATTTTGATATGGGAATGACAAGATTTAATGAAGTAGGCAAAAACAATGTAGTCTCTTTAGTCTGGGTTTCCGGTCACACGAGGATCGAAGGAAATGAGGAGGCCAATGCGCTTGTCAGAAAAGTAGTACACATTCCCCTTTTTTACAGAATCGTTCTGTGCAATAGGAAAACGTACTATAAGAAACAGTTTCGAAAAAAGGAAGAAACCGAAAGAAAAACACTCTGGCGGAATCTTCCAGGGCTGGATCAATCCAAAATGTTTCTTTGGAACTTTGATACTGAGATGCAAAAAGTATCAGGATCTCAGTAAAAACAAGCTTCAACTCTTCATTGACTTCCTTGCTAGGCAATGCCGCCTCAGGGCGCATTTGATGTGAATAGAATAACATAAACAGAGGTTAATACTTGATAGGAGGTATATAAAATTATTTAAATATTTTAATATTAGCCTTCTACATATTTAATTTCAAAAAATTATATTTAATAATTATAACTTCAGGAATTAAATTAAAATAATGTCATATTAGTACCACTTATATCAATCGACATATAAAATAAACATTCACTATAAGACATCCAAATGATATAACAAAATCCGATAAATAAAAATTGTTAACCAAAATCCTATAAATTGAATATTTTTAAAAGACAAAATTTTGTTTCTGCTGATCAATCTTATGAAAACAAATATCTTTCAAAAATGTTTGACATAATCTTAAGAATTTCATCATAAAACTATCTTACTTAGAATATTCAATATTATTGGGTATCTAACTAAGTTACTTTCTATAAAATCTCAAGATATGTAGAAACATTACTGAAAAACAAGTTTTGAGAGAGATTTTGCTTCGTCAGTATTCAAATAATTCACATTCAATAAAATATATTATAACATCAATCAACAACAAATATTTACTCACCCTTCAACTTAAAACTTGTTTTTCAGAAATGTTTCTACATATCTTGAGATTTTATAGAATGTAACTTAGTTAGATATCCAATAATATTGAATATTCTGAGTAAGATAGTTTTATGATGAAATTCTTAAGATTATGTCAAACATTTTTGAAAGATAATTGTTTTCATAAGATTGATCAGCAGAAACAAAATTTTGTCTATTCAAAATATTTAATTTATAGGATTATTGGTTAACAATTTTTATTTATTGGATTTTGTTATATCATTTGGATGTCTTATAATGAATGTTTATTTTATATGTCGTTTGATATAAGTGGTACTTAAATGACATTATTTTAATTTAATTCCTGAAGTTATAATTATTAAATATAATTTTTTGAAATTAAATATGTAGAAGGCTAATATTAAAATATTTAAATAATTTTATATACCTTCTATCAAGTATTAACCTCTATTTATGTTATTTTATTCATAATATACAATTATTTGATTTCCTTAACATTCTTTATACAGATAGTCCTTGTGCTATAACAGACGCCGTTAAATTGTCTTTCAATCTTTTAGATCAAGAGTAAACCACAGAATTATTTATTTCTAAGTTAACCTCACACTACATTTAAATTTTTCAGTATTCAGTTACCAGAAGGTTTCTAAATTGTTGAAGGGTGAGTAAATATTTGTTGTTGATTGATGTGATATTTTATTGAATATGAATTATTTGAATACTGACGAAGCAAAGTCTCTCTTAAAACCTGTTTTTCAGTAATGTTTCTACATATCTTGAGATTTTATAGAAAGAACTTAGATATCCAATAATATTGAATATTCTAAGTAAGATAGTTTTATGATTTGGCTCCATATTTAGATCCTTAAGCTTCCGCTGCGGGGTTCTGATTGGTTCGCTGGAGAAAAAAGGGAGACTATGACGTTTCGACCAGGTTTGAAGGTCCTGGAAGAATCGCTCTGCTCGCCTCCAACTTCGGCCCCATTTGTGGATCCTTAAGCTTATCTTATCTGCTGCGGGGTCGGAAGTGGTCCGTTGGAGGGAAAGGGAGACTACGACGTTTCGACCGGGGTGAGATCTACGAAAATTCGCTCTGCTCGCCCCCAACTCTGGCGCCACTTTTTGATCCTAAAGCCCATCCTCTTCGATGCTTCGGAGCCTCGCTTTTAGCAGTCAAACAGCAACAGCGGTCCTTCAGGGGTTGGGGATCCATGGTGGGAAGCTGTTATTTGTGTTGTTTCGTTGATTCAATCTTTCACAACCATAGAGACACTCTGCTCAAATGACTGAGTGTTAGGATCGACACGGCGATCCTTTTTTAGAGGAGTTGTGCTGGCGCAAAGTTCCCTATAATCTTCCTTTAAAATTCCTATCTTTCTCTTTCAGCTTATCGGGGATCTGCTGGAGTGTCAAAACTGCTAACTAGTCACTTGGTGAAAGAATTCACGTGTCGCCCCAGGCAATTCTAGATATGTTAGATTAGGTTCAGCAAAAAATAACGAATGCAGATTCTGTGACGAGGAGAAATGAACTCCTAATGCCGATCGGATATGCCCTTCGATACTGCAGAACTGGTACTATACTTTTCGTTTATCTATGATCGACTGAATTTTGCATCAACAGTTTGGAATACTCAATACAAATACTATATAGAGAGAATTGAGAGAATACAAAATAAATTTTTCAGATTCCTAGCCTTCAAGAATAATATCATCTACAATAATCATGAGCATGAGCATATCAGAGAGAAAATTGCTATAATTGAGTTGAAAAATCGTCGACAGATGACTGATATTACTATTCTATATAAAATTGTCAATGGCTTGTTCCGTGTGCCGAATATTTTGCAGTCGATTCCGTTCAGTGTCCTTGATATTAGATTGAGAAATAGAAATACATTCTATGCTCCTTTTAAAAGGACGAATAGTGAACAGAATGCTCCCATTTTTAGGATGATCACTGCATACAATAACATTTGCATTGATTTGGACATTTTCAATATATCACTCAGTAATCTGAAGCGAAGTCTCAAGAATACTCTATCATAAAAAAAACTGTGTTGTTTCTTTTACTTTTGTTGATTTTAATCGATGTATTTTTAGTTTCTTAGAGGTGAATACTGTTTTGTGGGCTAAGCCTGTTTGTATTCCTTGTAAGCATTAAATAAATAAATAATGAATTGAGTAGCAGTTGGAAGTCAACGAAAGAATGCTTGCGCCATAAAATAACTAAAGAATGCGAAGATGTCTTAGCTGGTGGATTTGATCAAAACAACGGGACTTAATGGAATAATACAGCTCGGACTTTAGCTCAATCAGTTCAAGAAATCCTGTGTACAAGTGATCATCAGATGGTGGTGCATCAACACTTCCAGCTTTTCTTAATAGTAATGCTAATCTGGTTCAAATATCGAGAAAATCTGTCTGTCTATCGTAAATATATTAGAAAACTACTCCTGGACATAAATGCAAAATTACAAGAAACAAAACAGTCATTTTATTAATAATCCATGGTATTAGAGCCTACCTCTTGTAACGAATGCGTAGTCTTCTTAGTGGTAAGGTTCAGGTACAACTCTTGACCCTTGCAAAACTTGGCCGTCTGCTTCTCGAATTTTTTCTTTTCATTTTTCACGTTGCCTATGTGCGTCTTCCTGAAGTCCTCCAGAGGTTTGACAACGTTTGAATATGCATTTGCCAGCTGAAAAAAGAAAAATACATTTCATTCATAGTCTCAAAGCTACTCATCATGCTTGAAAACAGATGGACAGAATGTCAAAATTTTAAATATAAATTCACACAAAATTATATCGCATTGGTAAGGCAGCGCAAGAACTATTCTAGGCAATGAACTTTTCATTGAGCCCGTTAAAAAAATTAAAAATACACGAACACCTACAGAAACAACTCTGTGGGTGATCGTTCTTTTTGGTTAAACAGGCCAAAATCCATGAAGAGGAAGTTCTAGGTCGATTGATATCTCTTTGTTTCAAGGCCTCGGGAATCAAGTCCGCCTCTGTCAGTTCCCTAAAAGATCGAAACCTACCGGTTGATACTAAATAAAAGAAAATTAACCGTTAATCCGCAAACAGCATGACTTAGCACGCATTACTTTCGCTCTACGATTGGTTAGAGCTTCATATTCACGTATGTATGGTGTCCTCAAATACGTATTAAATTAATAAAATAAATGGGAGACGAAAAACGTAATTTAATGGAACGCTGCAGGTAGTATAGAATGTTAACATTTGAACTTACTCACCTTGGCATAGAAACATAAACAGAACAATTTGAAATAGAGTATCAATGTATTTGAAGTGGAATAGTTAAACTTATAACTTATGAGTTTTTATTACATTTCAATAGTTCAAAGAAAAAAACTAAACGACTTGCCAATTTACTGACAGAATATCATAAATCAAGTGTAGTGAAGTTTTGAAAGATGAACAGACTTGATTATTATCTTTTAATGGATTGGATAATATCTTCTGCCCTGCAGACAAAGGGCCAAATCGTGGAATGAAGTTATTATTGATCCGAAGAATAAATTATTGGGTACATTACATTTTATCGTTTATGAATAAATGCAGAGTTTGGAATTCATGGATTATGGAAATTTTATTCAACGTTCTCACGTTAACATAAACAATTGCCGGATCGAAACCAATTATCCAATTCGTTCGATGTTCTACTTATTCATTCTAAAATGACAGTTCTATGGAATGAACATAATTTTCCAGTATAGGATAGAGAAACGAAATGCTAATTTTTGTTAATTCAAACTGTAAAACATAGAAATGTTCTGCATGTTTCCTCCACAGTAAATAAATTATATATATAAAAGGTCAGGCAAAGAGGAATAATTTTCTCGAAAGATGGCTTGGTGATCGATACCTCGTAAAGAATCAACAAATTATAGAACAAAAACAGTGCATATTTTAGCTAACTTGAAAACATGTTGAATAAAGTGTTGAAAAAATAATGGATTTTTTCTCCCCAACCTATTATAAGAGAAAATCCAAATTTATCGGTTCCACGTCGTACTAGAAAATTAAATCTTTCAACAAGTTGAAAAATTTAAAGAAGAGATTTGGGTTTAAATTCCTACAAAATTCAACTGGTTCAGGAACTGAAGCCATTTGATCACCATAAAAGTAGCTTATTTTTCTGATTTTGCTCTTGAACAACTTGAAAATGATGAACAATTTTATTGAAAAATTTTTGGTTGAAGGGTTATGTAAACCAACAGAATGAAAGAATTTGGGATGATGAAAATCCACACGAGACTGTTCAGACATCATTACATACAGATAAAGTTACTGTATGGTGTGCAATCATGTTGGCGGAGTCATTTGTCCATATTTCTTCGAAGAAAATGCTCAAAGAGAAACAATTACAGGAGAACGATACAGAACAAGCTGAATGAAGTTTATCCTGCTGTTGTTGAGAATAACCTGGAGGATTCAACAAGATGGTGCTACCTGCCACACAGCCATCCCTACAATCGATTTATTGAAAACAAAATTTGGTGATGAAATTATTGCAAGAAATCGTCCAGTTAATTATCCTTCCAGGTCGTGTTATTTAACACCTTATGATTTCTCTCTTTGGGGATATGTTAAGTCACATGTTTATGCTGATAATCCAACAACAACTGAGCAATTTGAAATAAACAGTGAACGTATCATTGATGAAATAAAGCCAAATTTATGTGAAAGAATTTGAATATCAAAACAAAATAAAATATGTTTGTCTTCTACAATTTTAATTTAAAAAAAAAAATTTATTCAAAAAAACTTTTAGAATTGAATTAATGTCTAAAATAAGCACCGCTTACATTTAATAGACGTATATAATCAAAACTCAATATATAATGTCAAATGGAATAAATAAACCAACAGATATACGAAAGTCATTAAAATTAATAAATAAATATTTAAAGGAGACAAAATTGTGTTTCTGGTCTTACCTTCAAGAACACCAATTGCCTTTTAAAAACCTGAACACACCATAAGGACTTCTCAAAGAATATAATTTATTTGAAATATTTAATATATTTAAATATTCGAATAAGTTAATTCAGAAATCTTTCAAAACATGCACTATATCTTCAAAAAACAAATATAATTCTAAGCAATCCCTTCTCCGGTCCTAAATAATATTCCAAATATCAAAAAACTAACCTATATCAACAACGCACACGTGTAAAGAAATGAATGTTTCGAAACACAGATCAACTTTATAATTCAAGATTGATCTATGTTCTAACAAAATCAAAGAACAGTGTAAGTTATTTTTAAGGCTTATTTAAATTCATTGACATTCTATAATGAGATTTATTGAAGCCAAAATATAATTATATATTATATATAAAATTATATATATATATAATTATATATTATATATAAAATTATATATATTAATTATATATAATTATATTTTGGCTTCAATAAATCTCATTATAGAATGTCAATGAATTTAAATAAGCCTTAAAAATAACTTACACTGTTCTTTGATTTTGTTAGAACATAGATCAATCTTGAATTATAAAGTTGATCTGTGTTTCGAAACATTCATTTCTTTACACGTGTGCGTTGTTGATATAGGTTAGTTTTTTGATATTTGGAATATTATTTAGGACCGGAGAAGGGATTGCTTAGAATTATATTTGTTTTTTGAAGATATAGTGCATGTTTTGAAAGATTTCTGAATTAACTTATTCGAATATTTAAATATATTAAATATTTCAAATAAATTATATTCTTTGAGAAGTCCTTATGGTGTGTTCAGGTTTTTAAAAGGCAATTGGTGTTCTTAAAGGTAAGACCAGAAACACAATTTTGTCTCCTTTAAATATTTATTTATTAATTTTAATGACTTTCGTATATCTGTTGGTTTATTTATTCCATTTGACATTATATATTGAGTTTTGATTATATACGTCTATTAAATGTAAGCGGTGCTTATTTTAGACATTAATTTAATTCTAAAAGTTTTTTTGAATTTTTTGAATTTTTTCCAAATTAAAATTGTAGAAGACAAACATATTTTAATTTGTTTTGATATTCAAATTTTGTTATATTTCTTCTATCAAGTAAAAAGCCTTTCTATTTTATTATGTGAAAGAGTTATGGAAAATTGGGTTAACAGAATGCAGTACGTATGGAGAAGTTGTGGTGATCATTTGAATGATGTTATTTTCCATACATAAACTGTAACCTTTCAAATAAAAATATTGATTCTCACTGAATAACTTATGTGTCTTTTTAATTTTCAACTTTTACCATCACTATTAAAAAATCCTTTAAATTAGAAGGCGAGCTTTGTACCAAAGAGTCTTTCATTAAAAGTGCCCCATTTTGTTTTGTAAATAAAACACATTATCCATTTGAAAATTATTGAAATTTGTATTTCATTATAAAGTAGAATGGATACCATTAGTTATGAAGCAAAACATCATTTAAATGCCACTACAAAAACGCTAGCAGGAATGAAGTCGTTGAACCCGATTTTCCATGACTCTCTCAAACGAATCAGGTCGTATGTTAGCTGTTACTCGTTCATTATTGATCTATAAATCGTCTAAATTTGCTGGATGATTGCTGTAAACCAATGACTTAATGTAACCCCAAAGAAAGAAGTCCAATGGAGTTAAATCGTAGGTACGAGGGGGATAATTTATCGGTCCATTTCTTGAAATCTTTAATTAATCTGTTGCTTCGAGTATATTTTTGTAATAATAATTTTGTATAGATGTAAACTAATGTCTATTCGCAAAATTCGCCACAAAGACGTCTGGGAGATGCCTTGTTCTTGTGAACGTTGAGAAATCGATAAATTTTGGTCTTTACGAACACTTTCACGTACGGCAGCAATATGCTCTTTACATCTTGCATTTCTTTGTCTCACTGGCGCTGTAATATCATGAAGTATAAAATTTGTTTCAAACTTCTTCACTAAACGTTCAACTGTTCTTTTATTTGGACGATTATAACGACCAAAAATTGGAGTTAAAACACGTAAAGTTAAAGTAACAGATCTAGATTTTTCATAGTAAATTTGGATTATTTGTAAACGTTGTTGGAGTGTGTACTTTCCCATGATTAAATGGTAGACATTGACAAATACAACTGTCAATGTCACAAAAAAACAATGGCTGTCCTGCGTGCGTAATGTCAATTTGAAAATGGGACGTTACCATTTAAAGGCTCTTTGGTTAAATATTTTCTTCCATTATTTTGCATTGTCGTTTTACTTGTTAGGTTGTTTTCTCCCCGTATATAGTTTTCTATCAGGAGTTCCAGCAAAATTATTCTTCCTATCTTCTCTTTTTTTTTGGGTTGAAATTTGTTGCCTTTCTTATGATGTTTTCATCATCTTCCATCCATCTGTTTCTTCGTTTAGACCATTATATTATATTTTTTCCTATTTTTGGCATTTTATATATATATATATATATATATATATAAATATATATATATATATATATATATATATATATATATGATTTTTTAAATGTCGCGCCATGCGTCTACTACAGCGGTTCCGAACCTGGGGTACGCGATAGTCCGAGTGAGGGTACTCCAAAAATAAACAGTAACCAGGTACCCATTTAGATATTATACAGCTTAGAATAAAAAAAAAAAAACGAAATAGTTTCAATTAGAATATATGTGTATTAGACTATGTTAAAGTGTCTATCATCGAGTGACCCTTTCTTTTATAACACAAGACAGTATAAATGGAGGATACATTTGGATTGAATAAATAAAAAAGGGGAGGGGAAAAAGGATGGAAAACATTGATTTATTGCATTTCTTAGAGTTAAGTTCTAATTTTCGCTTTGTGGATTCTAACTATCAATCCTTTGTTTATTTTTTCTTTATCTTAATTAGAGAGTAAAAATAAGTTATCGTAATGGTTTGGGGACAAAAATCCACTATTTGCTTGAACTTCAAGACTTTACTTAACATGTTTCAAATTATTAGATTTGGGTCAAATATGCACCATTTCGTTCTATTATTTGTTGGTATTTTCTTCATAATGCTCCTTTCACAGAAGCCTTGGTCCTTATAAGCAAAAAACTCTAGTAATCGATTTTTACAATCTTCTCTTGATGCCAATTTCTTATCACGCAGGAAGTTTTGCAATGCAAGGAAAAGATGGTAATCGCTTGGTGCCAGGTCCGGACTATATGGTGGATGCATTAAAACTTCCCAGCCAAGCTCCCGGAGTTTCTGGCGAGTCACTACAGGCGTGTGTGGCTTGGCGCTGTCCTAGTGGCACACAACACCTCTTCCGTTGGCCAATTCTGGCCGTTTCTAATCAATCGCTAGCTTCAAAAGCTCCAGTTAGTGACAGTAGAGAGACGAATAAAGTGTTTAGTGTTCGGCCATATAAAAGCAATTCATAATGAAAAATTCCTTTCTAGTCCCACTAAATGCACATTAGAATCTTCCTGGTTTAACCACCGTTTGAGCTGCTCCACCGCGCTTTGACCACGATCCTTTTCGCACAAGTCACAGTCACCATCCGTTTAGGAAATGGATCGATTTAATTCCGTGTGGTAACGGCTTTGTAGATGTAAATTCTATCATGTTTTTTTGTGTTAATTGGTCTATCATCCAAACATCGAGTTTGTTTTTGAATCTAATCTTGCGCAAATTGTTCAAAACTTTTTTGTGGTCGATCTTTAGCTCCCGGGCAATGCTACGACTACTTACATGCCGGTAAACTTCGATTATTTCTGTGATTTTGGAAGACGGACTTACCTGTGCGATATACATCTTTAAAATAAAAAATACCTGAACGGAATCGACGAAACCAAAATTGCACGTAGTTAACTGTTACAGTAAGCTCAAACCATTCGCAATTTCAGCCGCCTGAATTGCCTTTATCAAAGAAAAACTGTAAAATGTACCGAATTTGGTGTTGTTGACTTCCATTTTCAACACCCTGTAATTCGCAACTGAATGGCCTAAACAAAAAACAGCAGAATAATTTTTTTAGTGTGAAATGTCTCTTTGATAACGAGTACAAGTCTGAAACTATTTGATCGATACTTTACGAGATATCGAAAAAATAATGGATTACTTTTTCCTCAACCATTTACTTACGAATGACTGAAGAACATTATCAACTAAAAATTCATTCAATATGTTTACAAAATGACAGCGCCCTTGTTATAACAATCAAAAATTGACATCGTATAACGTTTTATATCGTATTAACTTGAGACCATAGAATTGCAAACCGTTCTTATCTTCTGACTTGTCGGCCTCGCTGATTCTGAAATTTCCTCGATACTAATAATCTCTTAGCGCCGCATAGCGTAGGTAATCGACGGTAAACGCGGTCACTTCATCGCGAAACACCTGAACGGGCACCTACCCAACCGAGTTTTGTTGTTTTGACGAATACTGGGTCAGATGTTACGGTCGTTCACCGAAGGGGACGATGACGATATCTGTCTTTATCTTCGCGGTCGGGCGAAACAAAAGCGGCACGATCTAATGCGACGCGATAATGATGACGATACGGGACCGTAATAATATCGCGGTTACCATGTCCTCCGGGCAACCGGATGGTGAGTTGTTGAGTTGTCGCCGAAATGTTCGAATTTGGTGACCCGGAAAGGGGGGTACCGAATGTATCACAAGACACGATCCACTTTCGGATAGATAACACGATGACGAAGGCGTCCGGGTCGAATATGAGTTTTTTTTGTCTATTCGAAAGTATTTGAGTCAAGAGTGACGGATGTCCAACTTATTTCTCCATAATTGAATGGTACAGTTTAATCGTGCCGAAATAAAGTCCGTCTAGAAAGTATCCGGAAAAAACAAAGCTCAATTGTAATTACAGTAGAACTTCGATAGTTCGCACATTCGCTAGCCCGGACACTGCTGTGATTCGGACATTTCAAAAATTTTGTCTCTGAAATCCGGACGCGAAAATATTCTAAACAAGTAAAAAACGGTTACATGTCGATTGGAAACAGCGCGGCGGCTGCATCTTTCATTCTGCACTTGGTGTTTAAGCGTGCCGGACGCAATGGCTCCAATCAAACGATCACATAAGACACTTACACTCGCAGAAAAGTCAAAAATATTAGATTACCTTGATGGGGGAAAAAGTACACGTCAAATTGTAGAGCAGTTAGTTATTTCAAAATCTACAGTGTTTGATATAAAGAAAAACAAGGATAAAATAAGGACCTTTATTGCAAAATCGTTTCAAAGGAATATGTAGGAATATGGAATACAAATAAGTACTTGTAGTATTTAATGAATTTATTTTTGTAGGCAAAAGGAGAATCATTCGAAAAGCAAAACACTCTGAGCTTGAGGTTGCATTGTGCAACTGGTTTCTACAACGAAACGGGCACATACCTGTTTCATCAGAAATTTTACGCACAAAAGATAAACAGTTTTATGAACAAATAACAGGGAGAAGGGATTTTTCAGCAAGTTCTGGATAGTTAGACCAATTCAAGCTAAGGCACGGAATTCGTGTTCTGAAGGTCTGTGGTGAAAAACTATCCAGTGACGTTGCTGCCGTAATACCGTTTCAGGAAAAATTTAGAGCTGTAGTTAAGCAACGAGCAAGTATACAATGCTGACGAGTCGGCAATTTTTTGGAGAACATTACCTGATACAACTTATGTCCATCACGGTGAAAAATCGGCACCAGGTCGAAAAATTTCAAAAGACCGTCTAACATTTATGCCGTGCTGCAAAGCAGCAGGATCGCATAAATTACCACTGTTAATCTTGGGGAAAGCTGCGAACCCACGAGCATTCAAAAATGTAACTTCATTGCCAGTTGAATACAAAGCTTCTACCAAAGGTTGGATGACGAGATCGCTATTTATGGAATGGTTCAAAACATCTTTCATATCGGAGGTCAAGAAATTTTTAGTTAGAATTAACAAACCCTCTGAAGCACTGCTATTAGTAGACAATGCACCATCACACCCACCTAAGGAAGAAGTCAATACTAATCCAAATTTTAGGATTATGTATCTGCCGCCAAATTGTACAGCAGTTCTACAGCCGATGGATCTAAATTTAATCCAGAACATAAAGGCGTCATATAGAAAACGCCTTCTCAATCATATCATTTCACATGAGGATAAAAACGTGCTAACTTGTTTGAAGCAGTATAATTTAAAAGATGTAATGGATAATCTTGATCAATCTTGGACGAGCATAACTTCGAAAAATATAAGTTGAGCAAATTTATGGCCTGATATTTCGGAACTAGAAGAATCAGATAACGAGAATATTCCACTGGCATAACTACAAAAGAAGCTTTGCCTAATAGGTCAGAAAGAATTGAAACAAATTACAGTCCTTTAAGATCGTTGATCGAGAAAATAATTCAAACAGCGAAAACATCACAAAATGAGCTGTTGGAGAAGACGAGTTTGTCAACGATTTAACTGAAGAAGAGCTCATCCAGAATGCCGAAGGGAGCAATTACGCTCGAGAAGATAATGCGATTTTATCGTCGTGTGCAATAAAACATTTTTTTCTATAGCAAGACTCCGAATTCAGATGGAAAATAAAATTTCAAAGGAAATTGTAAATTTTGGCACAAAAATCGCAACTGTGTTTTACTAGGCATATGAATTACTCTGTTAACAAATGTAAAACAAATTTTACATTCTGGTTTTGGCTGAGTGTTCAGTATTCCTGCGTTTTGTGTACGAAGCGAATACGAAAAGTACTGGAAAGAATTAACATAAGAAGAAGAAAACCTGCCATCAGATTTAGAAGAAGCAGAAAGTTTATTGTTGCCGCAAAAATCAATATATGATATATGAGAAGGAATACCAGTCCTTTAAAAAGTGGCAAAGCATCAAGAATATCACATGGTAGCTGAAGAACGATGAAAATAATGCTCCGTGTACAAGTTGTGGTGTTCCAAAAATAGATGTTTCTAATATTGTTAATTGTAAAATTACACTTGTTGTTAATCCTTCGAATTGATGTATTGTAATTTGTGAATTCCATTGAATAAAAAAAATTTAAACATTTTATCTACCCTTATTGTTGAAGTGTTACTTTGTCCACCCTTGCGATTAAAGTGATACTTTATCCTCTCTAAAGAGGTGCTATAACAACATTTTAACATTAGCTATAGAAAAAAGAATATTACCAAGACACGTTCACCTCAAAGAACAACACAATTTTTGACCAAAACTTTAGAAACCTACAAAACCATAGAAAAGCGGCGGATTCAAATAGTATGGATCAAAACCCAGAGATAACTGAAGTAGAGTATAAAAAAGCTTTACATGGAAAAAACACAGCACCTGGTTATGATAACGTAACAAGGAAAAAACTACAACAGAGTGGAAAAAAGGATCTATAATAACAATCCACAAACACGGCACGGACTATAAGTATCGACCCATCACACTTTTACCAATTTTAGTAAAAACATTCGAGATTGTCGTGAAAATTCCGTTGGACAAAACATACCTCTTTCACAGTTTGGATTGAAGAGAAATTATTCAACCATCCACCCATTAGTGGCTACAAAATCGAACGTACAAACAACGATGAAAAAAGGTCACAAGTCAGCAGCCATATCCGTGGACATCAAGAAAGAATTTGATAATGTATGGCACGATAGTCTTTTACACAAACTCCAGCAATTGGAAACCCAAGTTAACCTACAAATAGGAAACTTCTTAAGGGACAGAAGCATGAGGGTTAAAATCAACAACTATTTTTCCGCATCGTTTTCTCCCCAACAAAGTGTCTCTCCTTTGTCAGCGCTTCGATACAATATACTATACACTATATCCACAAAGTAACAGAAGAACTAAAAAGTTACATACTCCAATATGCTGATGACATAGCACTCATAAAACACAACAAGAATCTTGAGGATACAAAGGAGGAACTATAAAGTCTATGTAACAAAATCATGACATGGATGAAAAAATGGGAAGTTCTACCAAACCCTGACAAATCTAAATTAGTAATATTTGGCCATAAATTATCAGAAAATTCACCAACCATCAGAATGCTGCAACATATTATAAAATTAGTCCATTACGCAAAATACCTATGAATCACGATGAATAAGACCAATACATTCCTATAATAAAAAAAGGAGAATTATAAGGAAATTCGGATTGTGACAACAGCAGCAGTTGATAGAGAAAAAAGGCGTACCTAGTTTTAAATGAATCAGAAAGATAGTAATTCGAAAATTTTATGGAAAAAACTTGCTGAATAAGACATACACACTAAACCATGTAGCGGAGCAATCCCGCACAACCTTGATATGCTACAGTGTTTGAGCGATTTCTTCCTCGAGCTTTGGCGTGATTCATGTCATGAGGACGTTTCGTAGATTATTATCTGTCGACTGATTTTACTTCTCTTGGGGAGCGATTAAACTTTGGCTTGACGGAAGAAGGCGAAGTTTTTCGGATATATGGTCAATGAGCTCGAATTCGGTTGGGCCCGATGGGTTGAATATTGAGTAGCCATCAAATATTTAAATATCTTGTAAATATTTCAACAGTCGCATTCTGGATTCAAAATTTCCCAAACATTGTCTGGTAAGTTAGAAGTGGGTATTATTGAAAGTGGTATATAGAGCTTAGTGCTTGTTTCAATTTTGTTCTGCATCTACACATTTTTCATCACCGATGTAATAAAATTTTGTAAAGAGTTCAGATACGCAGATGACGCTCAGCTCATCTATTCATTCAAAGCTGCGGAAATTGAACGAGCAAATAATGAGTTTAATGCTGATCTTGAGAGACTGCCGGATATTTCATCCAAACATCAACTTTTGCTGAATCCGGATAAGACTAAGATAATTATGTTCGGTAGAGAAACCAGGAACATAAAAAATCAACTAGACATAAGAGTAAGTGGAGTCAAGATTCCTGCCGTTATATCAGCCCAGTATTTGGGAGTGATTTTGGACACAGAGCTCCGTTTTAGCGAGCATGTGTCCCTATGTATTCAACGAGCTTACTCAGGTCTGAGAAAATTTTACTTCCTCATGCAACCAAAATATTATTAACTGATTCACTGGTTTTGAGTCACTTCAACTACCGTGATGCGGTTTACGGACCGTACTTGCGTGTGGTTGATAAGACATGAGTTGAAAGGCTGCATTGATCACGCTGGCATCAAGAAATACCAACCAATAATCCAGCCATGGTGCTCAATCCAGGTATGTTCTGCAATTCCTGATTTGGTTATTTCTCCTTTGAAGGTGAGATTTTTATGTTCTTTAACTTCAATTTCAACGGAGCGTTTTGTTTATTCTATATAGATTACTCCACATTCACAAAGTATCGAGTATATCCTTCTTGATATTTTTCACATTTCACTAAGTCATCCTTGTTACTGCATATAGTTTTTGCACGGATGTATAATAGACGCATGATGCCTCCCTTTGTTGAAGCTGAATGATTGGAGTTATAATTTAGATACTGCCCCGTGTGTGTTGGTTTCCTGTAGACAATGGTGAAGATTGTGGTAGTTCCTTTTGACCCTTACATCCAGGAAGGGTAATTAGATATCTTCTTTTACCCTGGTGAATTTGATTGATGGTCAGAATTCATTTGTGTTGAAAGGATCCAGTTCTTCTCGGTTTCGTCCCATATTATGAAAGTACTATCAACATATCTCATTCAGATCTTGTGTGTGATTCTTACTGACTTCATTGCTTGGTATTCAAACCATTTTTCTTTGCAACCACTGCTGATAGTAAAGAACCCGTTGGACGCTTATCTTCTTAGGAAAAGTACTTGTAGTTGGGGTGGAAATAGGTATTGTGTAGACAGCACTCCGACAATTCCATGACACCCTCAATTGGCAGGGACGTCAGGTCAGAGAGGATAGTGTCCTTTTCAACTAGGCTTTTGATGACTGAAAATAATCAGATCAATTTACTATTAACATCAAATCAAAGTTACCACAGTGGTACATTTATGGTATAAGGCAGTACTTCCTCCTATTTGAGGGTGTATCAAAGGGCCCCATTTTGTTTTGAATAATAAAATAAATTTTGTTCTTCACGAACACTTTCAAGTACGGCAGCAATATCTTCTTCACATCTTGCATTTCTTTGTCTCACTGGCACTGTAACATCATGAAGTGTAAAATTTGTTTCAAACTTCTTCACTAAACGTTCAACTGTTCTTTTATCCGGACGATTATAACGACCAAAAATTGGAGTTAAAGCACGTTAAGTTAGAGTAACAGATCGCGATTTTTCATAATAAATTTGGATTATTTTTAAACGTTGTTGGAGTGTGTACCTTTCCATAATTAAATGGCAGACATTGACAAATGCAACTGTCAATGTCACAAATAAATAATGGCTGTCATGCGTGAATAATGTCAATATAAAATGGGGCGTTTATTTTGTTTCAGATTTATTAAATATATTGATTTAATTTTTTCAGCTACTATGTTTCCATATTTCCCCCAAAATATTGTGCTTTATTAAGTTTAAACACAACATTGTCATTATTGATCCTAACCTTGAATTAATTAATGCGGTTATCTTTGACATTACACGATTCCCCTTGATCTTTCCGAAGAATCGAATAATATTGATTAATTCAATTACAACAAATCGAAATTCTTTGGCTGCACCAGAACAACCGACACAAATGTCAATGCACCGTTTTTCTGCGTTCGGTCCCTTACGTCACCACGCAACACACCTACCTTTACGCGGAAAAGAACGATATTTTTCGACAACCGGTTATTACGATATCGATAACCGGTGCTATTGAAAATTGCGCAACGGAAGTAGAATTTGGACCGATCGAAAGGTCGGTGAAAAAACGGTGAAAGTGTGTAAACGTCGTCAACCGCTAGCGGGCGGTTCGAATTACAAGTTAGAACAATTTTCGTATCAGCCGCCGAAAAGCTATAATATATAACTTTCGATTTCAGTGAAACCGCGTCGAGAGCGTTTCCGCGAATCGTCGAAAAAACGGTACAATGGGTTTCTGTGACTCCGGCGACGCAGCCGGATGATCATAGAAAATTAATGACGCTCCATAGAATAAGTAGCTTATCTGTCACGCGTTTTTCAATTAGGGTTATTCGCACCGGCTCCCCATAAAAGATCATTTATCAAAGCGAGCCTTGTCTGAGGGATGGATAATATGACAGTTTTCGTCAATCTGAACTTCAACTTGATCAAGTCGATATTACATTCAAAAATATTTCAAAATAAAAAAGTATGGCTAGACGACACGGCGAAAATATACCCAAAGTTGCACACTATAAAAAGGATATTTGGTGTGTCTTGTTGAACAGAAGCGAAATCATCCACTGGAAAATAAGTGAAAACTGCATGAGATATTGAAAATTCCGTGTTGAAACGGTATGCGACAAATCAACATCAACAGCGACGTCTGCCAAGCTCAACCCGAACGTCTAAAGCAGCTATCAACACGAAAAGACCGCAAAAAAGAGATATATCGTTTTTCACTACTATGTGTTACCCTCCCCCCATGGCATTGCAGCTTGACGCGCTTGTCTTGACTAGGATCCTAGTTTCATCCCAGTGGAATGAAGGATTAAATTCTGATGCCTAAAGCAATGCCACTCGCGCCGGTCGCTGGACCTGTGTGGTGGAAGATCGACTGAATGGGGCCCTAGTTTCACCGTAAAGGTGGAATGGAGGGCTGAGCCGCGCTGATCAACTCAGTGACACAGGTGTTAGTCGCAGCTCAGGGCCTCATCCTTAAAACTAACATTCTCTACCATATTGCAGTAAATTTCCGTATTTTTCTGTTCAATGACCGAGTGCGTCAATGTTCAATGTCCGAGTAGCATACTGCCTCACCTCGGGAGAGTGGAGGCCCCCTGGAAGTATTCGTACAACCTGGCCACCCAATTGATGCTGGACTCGGGGGGGAAGTGGTTGAGAGTCCGCATGCTAGACAAGAAGGGTATTGCATCTATCTGTTCGCAGAAACTCAATTTCAGGAAAACTTAAGAAAAGCTTTAGGGTTTAGTGGGACTTGACGATTCAATCGGCCTCGTCCTGAACCAGAATCGATTTCGAGAATTTTCTGGTGTTTGCGGATCTCGACGATACGGCTAGACCGTTGGTGCTTGAAACCAGGATCATTTAAAGGACTCCGCAAGGGTTCGTGGGTTTTTACGTTCAGGCCGGATTGACAGTGCTCGTACCAGGATAAATTGAGACATCCTTCATGAGAGTATCTTGGTTCATGGGGACTACGTTCGGGTGGGTGAATAAGAAGCCCCATCGGCGTGTGAGTTGTGTCTCAAATAACTCGGGTACTGACCATGCAGAGCCAGTAGAGTTTGGATAGTGCTTCGCTGCTACCAGTCACAGTGTAGGTTTTCGGACTGAAGCCGAAACTGGAGGCTTGGTGGGTTCAACTCTTCGGAGTGGTTCTCGCTATGCGCGATGATAACCCTTATCACACTTCCTGCTTCTTGGGGCAGATTGTGGAGACTACTGAGTAGTCACCTGGTGAAAGAGCTATGCTCACATGCCAGTAACCGAACTGGTAGAATTCACGATTCACTATGTGTTACCGAATCCATCGCTAATAAGGGATAGAACCTGGTACATCTCCGCCATATTCTTCGATATACTAGAAGTAAATCGTTCGCTGCAAAATTGGCCGGTAAATTAAATTATGAGAATTGTACATATATGTGAATATTTTTCGTCATTAAATGGAAAATATTTATCCGGGATATATTTATAGTATTAATCACATGTAATTTGTGATTCATTTAGGGGTACTTTTTGTGGTGGGGATTTAATTGCAGATTGCGCATGCCTCGTGTTAACTGAAGTGCCATTTCTGTTCAGTAGTGTTTGACAATTCATAATGGAAAGCCTTAGCCCGGCACAGCGTCTACAAATTGTTCAACTTTATTACGAAAATGGGCGTTCTACGAGGAATATGTATCGAGCGCTTAGGCAACTTATGGTCCACATAATCGGCCTACCGAACGCTCTACAATCCGTAAGTTTGAGATCCAATTTTCATTATTGGATAATACTCGACCAAACAGACTATACCCAGCACGTAGTGAAGAAAATATAGGGACGGTAGCGGAGAGTGTACGCAGACAGTGAAGTTTCGATTCGTTCTCAACAGCTTGGCCTGTCATATTCAACAACTTGGCGTATTTTAGGGATCTTTCTTTAAAAGCTTACAAAATTAATTTAGTGCAAAAACTGAAACCGACCGACCTTTCCGTTTTAGTCGGTGGGCTCTTGAGAAGCTTGCAGAAGATCCACTGTTTTCGACAAAAATTTTGTTCACCGATAAGGCCTATTTTTGGCTTAATTGGTTTGTGAATAAACAAATTGCGCGCCTTTGGGGTGATGAATAACCCGAAGAGGTTCAAGAGCTGAAATTAAATACAGAAAAAACAACTGATGTGGTTTATGGGCCGGTGGAATAATCGATCCATATTTCTTCAAAACAGAGGCCGGCCGGAATTTCAGAAATGGACGTTGTTAACCGTAGTCATAGACAACATTTGGAAGAAATTATCTTTAGAAAATAATTGTAAAAAATGTTTCTTTACATTATAAATAAAAATTTTTTTTATTCATTTTTTTTTATTAAAATATAATAAATACCTCTAAATGAACCACCCGATATATATACAATATAAATTTTTTTATTTATATTCTTTAATAGTGTTATGGAATTAACTATATGTGATTTTAGCCCTACGTTGGGAGGCACAATTGTTGTGGGATGTCTTTATGAATTTTTTTTAGCAAAGTTTGGGGTCACAATTTGTTTTGAAATATTTTTATATTTTATTCTGGAATCTAGATTAAAATGAAAAGTAATTTGATTTGCATATAGTGGATAAAATGATCAAATTGAATGTTCTGCGTAAATTAATTGACCTATTTGTATTCAAAACATCAAGGTATTTATTCCAATTGAAAATCCTGACAAAATAATTATCTACACCTTTATGGTAAGTATCAATTTTATTGAATGATTTTAATGAACAAAACTATATAGGTATATATATAAACATACCAATGCAGGAAAATCCACTAATCCACAATTCTCAAAATAAAGGATCAGATAAAAATAATTGACCAGAATTCCAACATTTTATAAATCGACTCATTTCAGTCTCTAGACCATCATCAGAAATGTACGAATCCACATTGAAGTATATCACAAAATCAAAATTAAACTTGCAAAAAAAGATAAAACTTGTAACGAATCAACTCAAAGTAAATTTTTAAACTATCTGAAGTACTAGAGAAATGAAAAATATATTATATACTATTACCATTTTTACTTAGAACACAGAAAAAATACATTATTTCTTCCCAGCAATGTCCCTTGATAAGAAAAATAACTAGAATTTCAAAAATATCATTATTCAGGAAAATTTTGTGGATTTTTGACTCTATATGAATTTAATTTATAATTTGAAAAATAAATTAAAATGTGAGTCAATACAAGACAGAAGTAATTGAAATTACTTTAAATTCAGAATTATATCTTATAACTTCTACAATATATATTGAAAATTTTATACGAAAACTGTCCTAATAGAGAATAAAATCAATATAAAATACTTTTTTCGGAATTTTTCGGAAAAAAAAACTTTTTTGCTTCATAACAGAAACGTATTAATACAAGTTTCAGTTACAATATTCTAAATTTTTTAACTTCTGAATTAATAATTACTGAATATTCGTTATGAGAATTATTACTTTTTTTTTAGATCTCATTATACATTCATCTATGACAGAAGCATCCCAGATCATATTATAGATATATTTAATTTTCTACATTGTTGATCGTAATTACACTCCTTTCTAGACTTAATTAAATTTTGGTTGTTTTTGGCAAAATTTTCGATCATTTTCTTCAATAGCTTCAGAGGTTATTAAAGTCAAATTTCTTTCTTTTCTTGAATTTGAAGCTCTTTTGAATATTAAATTATGTTGAACTGAATTCCCTTTTCTTTAAATTTCTGAAGAAATTATATGATTTCGACTAACGTTTGAAGAATTTTTTATCGAATAGTTGAATTTTACTCCAAAAAAGCTATATCTTCATATTTTGACTTATGTTTTCATCAATTAAATTATGAATATTTCTTAAATATTAATTCTGTGAAACCTCTACAAATCTTGATAATAAGAAATTTTTTAGAATTAAATGAAATATATATGTCTCAGAAATAATATTGCTCTTTAGTAAATATGTATTAAGAGTTTCAAAGATTGCGCAGCACCCAAAAGAAATGAAGGAATGTAAATAAAATGTAAAAATTGACCGAAATTATCCAGCAAATTCAAGCCGATATATTGTTTCATATCGACCTTACGAACAAATTGTGAATTTCCAAAAATGCCTAACATGAACTGAAAAAAACCTTCGAAAAACTTCTCCTAAAAACGAAAATATGCAGCACATTCTCCAAAACAGCTTTTGAAATTGCCATCGATACTCTCCAGTCGACTTTTCTAAATGATTAAATAAAGTTTGAATATCAAAACAGATTTAATCTGTTGTGTTCTACAATTTTAATTTCAAAAAATTCTTTGAAGAAACTTTAAGAATTAAATTAATGTCTTTATAAGCACTGCTCATATTTAATAGACGTATAAAATCAAAATTCATCATACAATATCAAACATATTGGTATATTTTTATATATTTGTATGATTTTCTGTGAACATGGAACATAGAGATATAAAGGTACCTACTTACAGGTTTGTTGAAGATCATGTATTTCTAAGATGGCACTGGGTAAGTCTATACATTGTTTAATTGATTTTATTATTTTTTTATATGTAAAATTGAACTGATCATATCGTAACTTTAATTATTTCTTGAGGATGTGCTACATGTTTTGAGATTTTTTGAAGTAATTTATTTAAATATATTGAATATTTCAAATAAATTAGTTTTTGAGAAGTTCTTGAAATTATGTTTTATATTTTTGAGAAAGAGTTATTTTTCATTAATAAAGGATCAGAAAACAATACATTTTGTAACAAACAGGGCTTCGTACGTTTGTCTGAAGAGTTCAGTACGCATGCCTGGAACGAAACAAAAAATGTTTGCTTATTTATTTATATTTTAATTTCAATTGTCAATTTATATTCGTTGGTTTTTCTTAATTCCATTTGATATTGTATGATGAATTTTGATTTTATACGTCTATTAAATATAAGCAGTGCTTATAAAGACATTAATTTAATTCTTAAAGTTTCTTCAAAGAATTTTTTGAAATTAAAATTGTAGAAGACAACAGATTAAATCTGTTTTGATATTCAAATTTAGTAATAATCCTTTTATCAAGTAAAAAACCGTTCTTTCTTATTTTATTTTATATGTAATATATAATTATATTAGGTTTTTTACATAAAGAAATTCATTATACAGTGTTGAATGGTTTTAACTAAGGCCAAGTGCCTTATAAGCTTTGTATGATTTTCTGTGAACATGGAACATAGAGTACCTTGGATATAAAGGTACCTACTTACATGTTTGTTGAGGATCATGTATTTCTAAGATGGCACTGGGTAAGTCTATACATTGTTTAATTGATTTTATTATTTTTTTATATGTAAGGTTGAACTGATCATATCGTAACTTCAATTATTTCTTGAGGATGTGCTACATGTTTTGAGATTTTTTGAAGTAATTTACTCAAATATATTGAATATTTCAAATAAATTAGTTTTTGAGAAGTTCTTGAAATTATGTTTTATATTTTTGAGAAAGAGTTATTTTTCATTAATATAGGATCAGAAAACAATACATTTTGTAACAACCAGGGCTTCGTACGTTTGTTTGAAGAGTTCAGTACTCATGCCTGGAACGAAACAAAAAATGTTTGCTTATTTATATTTTAATTTCAATTGTCAATTTATATTCGTTCGTTTTTCTTAATTCCATTTGATATTGTATCATGAATTTTGATTTTATACGTCTATTAAATATGAGCAGTGCTTATAAAGACATTAATTTAATTCTTAAAGTTTCTTCAAAGAATTTTTTGAAATTAAAATTGTAGAAGACAACAGATTAAATCTGTTTTGATATTCAAATTTTGTAATAATCCTTCTATCAAGTAAAAAACCGTTCCTTCTTATTTTGATCAAATAAAGGTATATTACTTCGAAATAAGTTTATTTTAATATAAAAACAATCTTCAGGGATGAGGATGAAGTAGAGTTGTTACATTTGGGGCTCAGAAAATCCAAGAATGATTGTTGAAAAGCCCCATCCATCCTCAACGTGTTAGTGTTTGGTGTGGCTTTTGGTCACGGTGAATGGATTGCGCTACCGAGTTATGATTGGAAGATATTGATATGGATGATGTTTATTTTCAACAATTTGGCACTACATGCCACACAAGCAACGAAGCAATCGCAATTTTGCAATAAAAGTTGCCCGGTCTTGTTAATTCTTGAATAGGTGATTACAATTGACCACCGCAATCTTGTGATTTAACATCTTTAGACTTTTTTCTTTGGGGCCACGTGAAGGATAAGGTCTATGTCAATGTTCCACGATCGATTCGAGATCTCAAAGATCGAATTCGTGAAGTTATTGAGGGCAAACAGCCGAAAATATGCGAATTGGTCATAGAAAATTCCATGAAGAGGATGTGGAACTGCCACCGTAGCCATATGACTAATATCGTTTAGTTGTTAATGGCAACTTTCACAATATATAGGGTTTTCTAATGATAGGTTTCATTTAGATATTAAAAAAAAAACTAGTTAGTATTTTGAGAGAAATCAATGGATGTTAATTTCTCTCAAAATATACTAGTTTTTTTTTAATATCTAAATGAAACCTATCATTGGAAAACCTTGTATATTGTGAAAGTTCCAGAATTTTATAAACGTGACTTTTACGAAAAAGAATTTAGTGAGCAAACAAATTTATTGCAAGAATGTCACCAAACGATGAATGACTTGAAACCTAATTGTTAAAGTTGCACTTTAAAATAAAAAAGGTTTGATTCAGTTCGAATTATTTCCTATTTGAATTTAAAAACAAATCTCCATTACTCAGCAATAAATAATTTCTTAATTCTTATTGATCAAGAGATTATAGAAGATTATTATGGGAGGATTATTTAAAGGTCTTAAATATGCTGTATCACTATCAAATGAAAAATTATTTATATTAATTCAATTTCAAAGTTCATTTGAAGAACGAGCAAACGTTCATTCAAATTCACCGATTTACTATGGCAAGGAAGTGAAATAACGATGGTCAGTTTCCCTTCATTATATTCATTAAGGACAGAATTGACCTATTCGACTTTCTAAAATTGAATTTCTTTACGCGAAAAATCTTTTGTCAATACCAAACAGTATACCGTGTCTGGGTGATGTTTCATTCAATATTCAGTAATATTTTTTTTAACCTCGACTATTCTTACTAATAATTTATGAAAGCTCTGATTTACGACGAATACTATCAGGTGTTTTTTTTAGAGTGATAAAACTTTCGATAGGGATAACTGTGATTTGACAGAAGGTAGAAGCCATGTTGTTTTGACATTTCTGTTCAGTAAGCATTGACAAATTATCATGAAAAGACTTACGCCGCAACAACGTTTACAAATTGTTGAAATTTATTTTCAAAATCAGTGTTCTATTCGCCAAACTTATAGAGCATTTCGTGAAATTTATGGTTTACATAATCGTCCATCAGAGCAGCTAGCTTATTGCTCGATAGATTTCGAACAACATTTTCTCTACTCGATGCAACAACAAAAACAAGGCAAAGAACTGTACCTACAGACGAAAATATCGCTGCTGTAAGTCAAAGTGTTAATGATGATCCAGATTTGTCTATTCGTCGACGTTCACAACAAGTTGGACTCTGTGCGTCCACCACATCGAAAATTTTGCCTAAAGATCTTGGTCTACACCCATACAAGATCCAACTGGTTCAAGAACTAAAGCCACTTGACCATAATAAGCGTTGTTTGTTTGCTGATTGGGCTGAACACGCTGGAAGCATCATCGGTCCATATTTCTTTAAAAACGATGCTTGAGCTAATGTTACAGTGAATAGTGCTCATTACAGATCGATGATCAATGATTATTTGTTTCAAAATTTGAATGGTATCGACTCAGAAATGTTTCGGTTCCATTAAGATGGTGCTACACCTCATGCTGCTACCGTTACAATTGATTTATTGAAAGAAAGATTTGGTGATAACATTATTTCGAGAAATGGTCCAATTTATTGATCTCCAAAATCATGGACATAACTCCACTGGTTTATTTTCTTTGGGGTTATGTCAAGTCATTGGTTTATGCAGATAAACCAGGAACAATAGACGCTTTGGAAGCCAACATAAATCGTGTTATTGATGACATAAGGCCTGAATTACTCGAAAAAGTGGTCCAAAATTTGTCTGATCGAATGCGGTTCCTTAGAGCTAGTCGTGGTGGACATATGCCGGAAATCATTTTTTAAACATAAATGTCATAAAATTATCTTCCAAATAAAAAAAAAATTGGCTTCAATCTTAATTTAAATATGTTTTATTTCAATTTAAAGTTCCATCACTCTAAAAAAAACATCCGATACAAGAAAAATCAGTGTTTTTATCAATCCAAATAGTGAAAACTTCTTGATGGAGTTTTGGTAATCTATCGTTAAACTGTCAAAAAACATTTTTCTTGACATCTTGTCAAGCACGTCTAAAACGAAAGTTCAACCAAAAATTCCTGGTGTTCATCGAAACCTTTTTGCCAAGATGTTGAACTACTGGACTAATAACGATATTTTCGACGTGAAGACGACAGAAGACCTCTACAAATTGTTCTTCTTTTGTCACGTCTTCTCTTGGCTCATTGTTTTATGGAAACTAAGGTGATTTTCTCCCTTTGCTATAATATTCGTTGTGGTTTGAAGAATTCCGTATCACCGGGGAGTTCATATGTCGTATGTAGCATTATATCCATAATAAACGACGTGTTCAAGTCAAAACTATAGTTTTCACCAAAACCTCCTATCAGTATCAGTAAATGTTTATTACGACAGAAACTTGCTGTTGAAGCAGAATTGTGATTTATTATTTTACGTTTAGGAAATATTTTCAAGTATAGATGTAAACATTAATTTAACGTTAAATTGCCTTTCAATCTTTTAGATCAATGGTAAATCACAAAATTATTTATTTGAGTTAACATTACACTCCATTTAAATTTTCAGTATTAATTTACCAGAAGCTTTCTGAATTGTGGTGAGAAAATATTTTTTGTTGATTGTGTTATATTTTATTGAATATGAATATAATTGAGTACTGACGAAGCAAAGTCTCTCTTAAAACTTGTTTTTTAGTGATGTTTTTACATATCTTGAGATTTTCTAAAAAGTAACTTAGTTAGATATCCAATAATGTTAAATATTCTAAGTAAGATAGCTTTATGATGAAATTCTTAAGATTATGTTAAACATTTTTAAAGATATCTGTTTTCATAAGAGGGATAAGCAGAAACAAAATTTTGTCTACTCAAAATATTTAATTTTTGTCAACAATTTATATTTATTGGATTTTGTTATATCATTTGGATGTCTTATAATGAATTTTTATTTGATATGTCGTTTGATATAAGTAGTACTTATGTGACATTAATTCAATTCCTGAAATTATGATATTAAATATAATTTTTTGAAATTAAATATGTAGAAGGCTAACAGAATATATCTGTCAATGTTAAAATATTTAAATAATTAATTTTGTCACCGAAACATTTGAAAATGAACTGTACAAATGTCACCCAATACAAATAGCATTTCTACAAGAAAAACATTCTTTATAAACACATTTGAATTTCAAAACATATTTTGCATATTTCACTAAAATGTATTGTGTTTGAATAATAACAAGTTGCTCGAAAATGAATACAACGTACTGATTTGATATTTACACCATACAAATATACAGGATAATATTAAAGATTAAAATTGTTGATCAAAAGTTAATGGAATTTACATAGATAAGACATCACTATTATTCTTTACCTGGTCATTATATTTTTGAATGTTTAATTGGTAACATATATCTGTATAACAATTCTAAACTCGAACGATTAGATTCTGTTGATCGCTGGAACATAAGTAGCCGATATGCGCAAATTGCCAAACTAGCTGGTTTCAATCGTCAGTGCCCTGTTGTTTGAGTTTATATTTGTTATACACACTTGAGAATATGAAGAGTTTACGGGTTTTGCAACGTCATAAAAATTGGGAATATAGTTCTTTTCTTGAATTGACTCGTTGGTGTGTATGTATATTTGCGTGTACTAGATGATAATAGTGTATGATAAATACATTGGTGTTCCTGTGCAGAGCGAATATGGGTGCGTGTCAGATTTTTAGTCGTTGGACATTACAGGACACTGACGATTGAAACAAACAAGTTTAGAAACATGCGCATATCTGTTGCTTATATCCTAGCTATTTACAGAACCAAATCGGGCTTGTTTGAATTTAGAATTGTTATACAGATGTATGTTGCACTGTCCCGATTCTAAAAACTGGTTCATCATAGCTCATCATCCTATTATTTTTCGGAATATATATCCGCCGCATTAATGAATCCATTTGCTGTTGTTGTTATTAATAAATTTGTGGAATTTATTCATTACAAGCGACCCGCCTCGGCTTCGCACGGCCATCGATGCGCTATTTATAAGCACACGGCACACAACGCGCCCGCCGACCGCAGCCAACCGCGATGCCAGCCGCTGTGCCTCCGCCTTTTAATTCTCTGATATCTTATATATATGAATTTTAATGAAATTCTGTTAGGGGCACTTTTAATCTACATGAAATGTACAACGTATGTAATGTATTTAATTGGATAAGGAATAATAATGCATCTTATGAATAAAATGGTTACTGTGGATTATTCTTTGGAATTGCGGACTTTTTTATCGATCTTTTTAAGATACACAATCCCGTAGTACATTAATTTGATCTATTTCGTGAGGCTTAGCCAGCGTTTGCTATTTAAGCGCAAAAAATTATGTTTGTTACTATATTACTTTACGAATAATTGATTTCTCCGATTTTTCTGTACTGTAATATTTATGTATTATACATATGAACCTTCTTCCTGAATCACTATCTATTGCTGAAAACTGCATTAGAATTTATTGAATAGTTTAAAAGATCTTAATGAACAGACAGCGGAAGCGACTTTTACAGACTTATGTAAAGATAAATATCTCATTCAATCAACTAACGTTGATAATTGATTCAAATATAATAATAGTAATAAAGTGACTTTATTGACCAAAGAAAAAACCCAATACAATACAATTTCAACTATCAAGAAAAGCAGCTGGAGCGAAGTTAGTCGAATGACTACTCTTACACTTAACTCCAACGACTTTCCTAATGTACAGTAAAAGAAAAGTAAAAAAACTATGCAGGAATCACAATTCAATCGAATCCAAAATGAACATCATAATATAAATGTATTGAATCTAATACTACAAAAATAAATACATGCTAAACAAAAAAAAAACGACTACTATGATGAAAGGAAGAGGAAAAATAGATGTATAGACATAATTAGTATTCCAACTAATCACACAGGACTTTTCACAAATTAATCACCAGTAAGTAAGAAGGACCTCAGATGTGACCTGAAAATGTGCAAAAAAGGGACACCTCTAACATCAATATCCAAAGCATTGAGAATTCTTGCAGCATTATATGAAAAACACCTACAGAACCTAGCCGTTGGATGAGCAGGAATGGAAAGTCTATATTGATGTCTGATGTTGACAGTACGAACATTGAATCTAGGTACCAAACCATCCATAAGTCCATGGCCCACCGCATTTCGCACCAGTTTGAAAACAAAATACCCCACATGCAGTTTAATTCTACTTTCCATTCTCAGTCAACCCAGATCTAGAATCTTCTGCGACACATGATCAAACTTACGAAGACCGAATACAAACCGACAGCACCAGTTCTGCACGAGTTGAATCCTTCTCTTATGATACGCATCCAAACAAGGACCATAGATCAAAAATGGAGAAAATCAACACCTTTGACAAATTTTTCCTCATTTGAAACGTCAAACATCGACGCGCAGAATAAAGCATTCGGAGTCCGTTAAATGCAGATCTGATCAGTGCTGAGACATGCCCACCAAATCTCAAGTCCTCATGGAATGTAACACCCAAATTCCTAGCGCTTTCACACATCTTCAACCTGCTATTACCTAATCGAAGTTCTAAGTTAGCCTGAATCAAGTCCCTATGTTTTCTTTTGGAGTATATAATGCAAAGACTCGTCGATGCATTGACAGACAAATTATGTGATACACATCCGTTTAATCAAATCTAAAACCCGATTAACCTTATCCGAAGCAAGACTCAAGTCCATCATATTGAATCTAAACAGTAATTGAATGTCATCAGCATATGCCTCCGGAATACAATATTCAAGCCGGGAAAAAGATCTGAGATACAAATTATAAATAATAAAGGTCCCAAATTAGAACCCTGAGGGGCACCTGTCAAAATAGCCCTCTGAGACGAATGTATACCATTAACAAGTATCTTCATGTATCGAAATGACAGAAAAGACCCTATCATTGACACTGCACTGGATGAGAAGCCAAAATATTTTAATTTAGCACACATGAGGCGATGATTAATCGTATCAAATGCCTTTGAAAAATCAAGAAGGACATGAAGAAGAGAAAACTCACTATCCAAATCACGAAATATCCTGTTTGTTACTGACGCCAAAGTAGTAGCAGTGGTGCGAAACCTGCGAAAGCCGGACTGATACGACGGCAACATATCAAACTCCTCAAAAAAAGCTGACATTTGATTATACAAAATTTTCTCCAAAACTTTGGATACAAGTGGCAGGATACTTATGATCTTCAGATCGGAAAATGAGGTCGGTTCAGGCTTCTTTGGAAGTGGAATACCGATCGCACACTTCCACTGCATGGGGAACACGTTAACCAATATGCAACTTTTAACAAGATGAAGAATATACAATTCTATAATGGGAAAAGCAAAAAGCAACATGTCAAACGTAATATCATCATCACCCACGGCATCAGTATGTATACCACTCATAACAGATCTCACCTCATCTAGAGTAACTATTTTGAAATGAAATGATAGTCCAGATCTATAAATATTGTTGTTATAGTATTAGGAGTACAAATAAGTTTCCGCCGTAAGGAACCCAATTTCCTTGTTTATGAATCATTCCTAATGATTCAATGTGAGACTGCTTGCTGAGTGACTTCTAATGTTAGAGCAAGTCCTTTTTGTGTTTGAGATGAATCTTCCTCCAATAATTCCTCCAATTCTGCATCCTCGTAAAATTTTGGCCTTCCACTGCGATCTTTGTCTTCTACGTCGAAATCACCGTTTTTAAACTTTTGAAACCACTCTCGACACGTTCTCTCACTCAAAGCACCCTCACCATATGCTTCTACGAGCAATTGATGCGCCTCAGCAGCAGATTTCTTTAAATTAACGAAGTAAACTAATATTTCCCGCAAATGACGCTTACTTGGCTCAAATTTTGACATTTTCAACTTATAAAAATTATATTTTACCAATATAAAATCAATGATATTAATAGGTTATGTTGTTCTTGAATGTCCAATCTATTTTTTAAGCCGGTTATCATCTCCGAAAGCTAACCGAAACTCCGTGCCGCGCCATCTACAATTAATTTTATCTCTACATGGTCTATCATTGGCCACGCTATTAAATTTGTAAAAAAATGTACCAATAGAGCTAGGGTCACTCAAATCGCTCGGAATCCCTTTAGAGTTCTTCCTACTAACATTGAACGACTTCAATATATGATGAGTAATTTCAAACTATGACTAATCCAGTGAAAATTTTAAATTAATAATTAATGTTATTTATTCTTCAAGAACATTATTGCCGATTTTTAAAAACAGCGTGTTATCTGTAATTTTGTAATAATTTTGAGCCAAAAATGAACCCAAACGACTAGGTTGAACTCGCTGATGAAGAATCGACAGTAATTCTATCCAGCCGGTTTGGCTCATCCATAAACATTCTAACTTTCGAACGGAAAGAGCTAGAATTAAGAACACAATATCTTTTACTATTATTGGTATCCTCAACTATACAAAGAGGCGTAGCACCACGCTGAGATATTATTCCCAAACCATTATTTTGGTAAGAAATTTGGGAATTTGGACGGTAACAGGTTGTTTTGACAAGATTTTTAAGTAATTTTCACCAAGTTGGAAACAACTTTCATCAGATATCAAGACATTATTAAAATGTCTAGAAAACGTTGACAAAATTCTATCCTTCGTTCCTTTTGTAAAGATGTCATTATAGGGATTTTTTTGGTTTCCTTGATATGTAGCCTTGTCTTTTCAGTGACATACGGAGGGTTTCTGGACAAACTTTTATATTTTGTGATTTCCAAATCTGTTAGCCAATTTGCGAAAATCCAAACTCGGATTGTGTCGTCCTAAGGCTAATAAAGCGTTAAAATTGTTTCCTTTAATCTTACGCGTTCCTTCTGAAACTGGCCTATGCCTCATATCCATGCCATTTTTTATCCTCTTTATTGTCCCATATACGACGCTTTTTCCTATTTCAGTCAATTGCACTAATTTTTTAACGTTTTGAAAACCTTTTCAATACAAATATTCTACCTGTTTTCTCTTCTAGTTGCGACATTATTTCATAAATTGTATACCGATTGATAATCAACAATATTTGACAAATAGTGTTGCCATGCAACTTATCTGCACAACCTATTTTATACATTACTTTTGCCTTAGAATGTTACAAAAGAGAAGTATATTAAAATTATGAAAAATAATAAATTCCGGATACTTTCTAGACGGACTATGAATAATTTTGTAACAATTTTCAGAATGTTGGGATTGTTGATTGAATTAACAACCTATATCAATATCATCTACATTAAAGTTATTCTCTGGATATAACCACGAAATTCCTGCAGAAACCACAACAATGAACTACTCTGTGTCTGTCGCATTTTTTGCAATTCAAATGCTGCTGTTATGACCGTGACACGTTCGCAGTCAAGACCGATAACGGCTGATCGTCATATTTGTAAATAATACAGTCAGCAGGCCTGAACGCCCATTTAGTCAATAATCTGGGATAGAGGTTGTTTATGACGGATAACGTCATCCACTTGTCAAGCCGAAGCAGCAATTAAGGTGTCAGATTACGTCTATTTATCTAGAACTCTATACGGAAAGTTTTCCTATGTGATAACCAAAATGTACAGATATGAATTACACAGGAAAATTCTTATATATCAGAGGAAAAAATATTCTGCAAAACATACTGTTATTATATTTTTACGTAAAATTGCTGCGTGATAATTTTGTGAGAAATACATATGTAAGGTAAGCATTTTCAAAATTTTTGGACAGAAAGGATGAAATAGTCCAATAAAATGTAAGACTTGGAATAGGCGGATATCACTAAGTTAGAATTTTTATGAGATATATCCAGAGCACTTTTCAGGTAAATTAAAAGACCAGCATATACGCGTGTTGTTGAACAATAGATGAATGGAAACTACTGAAAACAGAGATTTAATTATAAGTATTTCTCGTCCCGCAGTTAGTTTACCGCCATATTTTCTTCATTGTTCTGTATTTTCAAATAAGAATGAATGTCATAAACTTTCCAACACTATGGCAATCGTTAATATGTGGATTACTACGTTAAAAATAATCACAATTATTCTTAGGCCACAAGCGACAATGTTGATTACACTATTCAAATAATAATGCCAAAAAATTGGTTACAACTGATTATGGTGATCACTGCCGAAATAATAAAATAATTTTGAAATGTTTTACAAGGTATTTAAAAAGTAGGCGTCAATGAATTCATCCCTTCTAACAAAATGAAGGGAACAAAACAGAATTGATTGGAAATAATATTTGTGGGTTTGTGGGTATTTAGATAAATCATACAAAAATATCACCCATCAAAAAGATAAAACTCGGAAATGAAAAAACTCAAACAGGTCTAATGTTTTGGAGACGCTAGAGAAATGACTTGCAATGATTCATAACCACGTGTACTCACGAACACAAAACAGATATAATTCTACACGAACAATATCATATGACAAAAACAGAATCAACCAGTATTTCAAAAATGATACATAATTGAGGAATTTTTGTAAATTATCGACTCAATATGAAATTAATCCATAACTTTCGAAATGATAATATTTAAAACAATTTAAATTCGGAATTATTTCTGGAAACCAGTGGAAAAAAGCTATTGTGGGGCCTGAACCAAAAGTCTGTAATATAAAGAACCTGAATATCTTGCTCCTATAAGTATTCTATCTGCATTATCTAAAATAATAGAGGAAAATACGAGTACCCAAACAAATATGGTCACATTTGGACTTACATAAAATTATTCCACCTATTCAATCGAGGCTTGAAAATATCACGGCTTTGTTTCATGTAACATATGAAATGCCTGAATGACAAGGCTATACAGGATGCCTACTTTTAAAAGGGCCTAGGTTTAAGGGGAGATCATGAAAGTTATTTGCAACAAAAAATATCATATAACTTATGGTCGAAATGTTGATGGTGATTCTTCAATTTAACATTTCTTTATTTCACGAAATATTTCAAGTTTTTCCATAAAATCAATTACACTTCAGTTATCCTTGTAGCCTCATCAAATTTGACCACCTATCTGGAAACGACATCAAATTTGCTACAAGATAAGAAGTTAGGTGTGCCAAAAAATTTTTATTGCGAGTGTGGTAAAGAGATGAATATCACGATTCTGAAGTGAACAAAATCAGTCATATTTCTAATGGTTTTATCGATGAAAAATTATTAATTATGGACATGTTTTCTTTTCAGCAAAAAAATACCTCATTCAGTGTGCTTTCGAATCACATATAAAGTTTTGTACTAGCTTCTTGTCCTCTGCCATAATATCATGGCTAAGAAGATAACAACGAAAAGTTGAAAGATTGCAAACCTAATTTTGCTCTATCTTGAAGCTCTTTATGATTGAATATTACAGTAATTCTTATGGAAATCATGAATTTGTTTGTCGAATCATAATTATTCAAACGAATAAACTAAATTTTTATAATACAGATTTTATGAGAAAATGTAAAGAAAACAGACTACCACCGCCTTGTTCAATACATGTCACACATCGTTTTCGCACTGAATCTACAACACTGCGAAGTTCACAACGTTTCTGACGCATTTCTGCACAACACAATTTTATTCCTTGGAGTCTGAAACGCGAATTTGATATACTTTTTCTTTCAAGGTGTTCCAGACATAAAAATCCAGAGGCGTTAGGTCGGGGGTCTTTGGTGGCCATCTTACCGGACCGTACCTTCGTATCCATTGCAACCCAAAATATTAATTCATTAAGTTCCGTACATTCCGGCTATGAGCTGGGCCATCCATACGAAACCAGACATTTTGTCTGTTAGCCAAAGGCATTTCATCCAATATGTCTGTTAAGCTGCTTTGGATTAATGTAATGAATTATTCAGCGTTGAGGCGATCGGGAAGTATTACTGGTCCGAAAAGTTCACCTCTCATGACTCCACAACCACACGTTGATCCTTAACTCATGTTGGAAATGAGAAACCATAGTCGAATGAGCGTTTCTCTTTTCCATACATGGCTGTTTCGAAAATTTATCATACCCGATTTCGTGAAGGTGAAAGTACGTGTTGTGGGGTCCTCCCGGACAGCTTGAAATATAGCAGGTGCATGCTGGCCTTGCTGATTATTTCGACCATCTTCTCTGATTCGGAAACCACCAAATAAGCCTGTTTCACCTTATCGCCTGAAAGATAAAACGCAAACCGAACTCTCGAACCGCTGCGCGAGCATTTCCACTCGCAAATCCATAAATGAACAATATTTCGCGATATTCGATGCTTGAAAAAACAGGCATAATTTTCTAGATTTTTTCTACAATACTCATTATAAATTGATTTAATTCGTTAGATTCAAGAAAACGTACTAATACCCAAAATTATTGAGCGACAGAAACTGTCAGATTTTAAATTCAATGCTTACTTTGTTATTCAATCACAAGGAGCTACAAGATAGATAGATTAAGGTCAGGTTTGGAATATTTCAACTTTTTGTTGTTATCTTCTTAGCCTTGATATTATGGTAGAGGACAAGCAGCTAGCACAAAAGTTGATATGTCATTCGAAAGCACACTAAATGAGGTATTTTTTCTGAAAAGAACACATGTCCATGATCAATAATTTTTCACTGATTTTGTTCACTTCAGAATCATGATATTCATCTTCTTATCACGCCCGGAATAAACATTTTTTGGCACACAGAACTTCTTATCTTGTAGAAAATTTAATGCCATTTCCCGATATGTGGTAAAATTTGATGAGGCTACCAGATTAACTGAAGAATAATTGATTTTATGGAAAAACTTGAAATATTTCGTGAAATCAAGAAATGATAAATTGAAAAATGAACATCAACATTTCGACCATGTACTGAATTGTTTCAGCCGTTACTATTTGGTAGTTGATCATAATTGAAACAAATTGTAGAAATTACTATGTTTTACTACCAATAAAAAGATATATTACACATTTTCTTGTGACTCGAGTTTCGGGAAATGAACTATCCCATCATCAAACAACTCTGATGTCTGATGATGGGATAGTACATTTTTTTATTATAAAATTCGGATGCCCTACTCTGACGAAAAAAATAAATGTTATCTATGCCATACACAACTATTCCGACGATAATTTTCATATTATTTAGCATCTTTGTTTGAGTGAGGCGCGAATGCGCAGAGTATATGTTGTCACTGCTTCAGAGACCTCTTGTAACGTACCACGGTTAGTTTACCGCAGTATTTTGCCTATTATTGCAGTATTTTGAAATAACAGGCAATTGCAATTTAATTAATCTCGCTGATTAATTTAGATGCGTTTAAGTGGACTGTATTTTTGGCGAAGATTAGCGAAGAGTTTTATTTCAAGTACACTTGTATGTAGTTATCTCGATGATTAACTAGCTTTGTTTATCTAATAAGATAAACCAACGATAACCAATGATAAGGAATTAAAGTAAAACCCTCGTAATACACTATGATAACAACGAACTATAATTCTTGGTTTATTGTATATAAACCAAGTCAAAAGATGTGATTATTACACTAAAAACAAATGTAATGAATTTGCCAATGCTTTTGCAATCGACTAGATTACTATATTAACAATAATAACCGCGATAGCTTGGACCGAAATGTCACAATCTATGTACGACAAATTGGACTATCCGAATGATAGTGCATAATGTAGCAAAGGCTACATGCGACAAGTGACTATTGCTCGAATAAGGATTTTACAGTCTTTTCAGAGACTGAACGCTAGAGGTGCTCGATGCATCCCTTCTAACAAAAAGGGAAATTAACATAATTGATTGGAAGGTCCATTTGGAGGTGCACTGAATGAACGAAATAAACATTCTTATTGGTTACAGAAAAATTTTGAAATTAATGCAAGTAAAGAAGTATAGTCAGTTTATAATTCCGAATGCTATGTCATGATGTGAAATTAACAGGCATAAATATATCAAAATCTTAAAATGATTTTCCATGTTTTCTAAGGCCATATATAATCATTAGAAAACAAATAATCAATAAGTGTAAACAGTTCGAAAGACAATTCTCAAAACTGTATCGAAGTATTAACGTGAAAGACCTAAATATCGATGACAAAATAATTTCAAACGACAGGGCCGTGTCTGATAAGACGGAACATTACTAAAAGCGTTATTTCTCGCCCGCGAAGTCTATATCGCGTAGATGGTAGCATAAGGGAGAGGTATTCTACTTTGTCAAGAATAACAATGACCCGAATGGATTGATATGTTCAATTATAAGTACGAAGAAAAGATGTTACGACTCCATCTCAATGAAGTAGATTTTGCTGAGGGTTCGTAGTGTACGTGTTTCGAGACATACGATCTACAAGAAATTGAGGGAAGCTAATCTTGTTAATCAACAGCCATGGAAGTGCTAGTCACTGGACAGAGACAATCGTGCCATCTTCTTGAGCATAGGTTCAAGAATATGTGACGTTTTATCCAATAGGGGTTAACATTTCATTAAACGCCATATCTCTGTTTGGTTTGTTTCCAAATTCTAGAGTATGCATTTGCAGGGCATTGCATACTAGAGAAGGAATTCAGTATGTACAGGAAGTTTAAAGCTACAAAGGTGGCAGAATAATGGTTTGCTGTAGAATTTCGCTTGATCGCAGAACTGAACTCGTTTCGCCAGATAGTTTTTAATGACCAACGATGTTTCTGAACTTTTTTCTCCCGTATACAAATTTCGTGTAAAATATAAAGTCCGGGTTTTGGACTAACCACTTAATTTTCTGATCTACATCTATAAGTAATAACTCATGGTTCAAAGGTGTGTTCTTAAGTATGAAACCATTTTTAATCCTGGAATGAAATTCGGTAGAAAATGCCTAATAATCGCTTTCTTGACACGAGCAATTTGGCATGTTTTCAATAACGATCTGTAAACTCTTCCATTGCACAACAGCTAAACTTCAAATGATAACATACTGGATTTAGAATTTCTTATCTTTCACTTTATTTGAAGAATCCCATTCTTTCTTCGTTATTATCTTTTTCTTCATACAAACATTTTAGAGAGCAGCTGAAACTATTCTTTATAACATGGACATGAATTGTAAATAACATATGAGATAATATTGATGACTTTGTTACTGTTTTTTATTAAAATCTATTGTACATTGAAGAATAAACGACTATTTTTTATCAAATTTTCACAATTTGTCATAGAATGTGTAACAATAGAAATTAGTCATGTATCATTGATAGTGGATAAATTGTGAAAATTTGATAAATATAGTGCTCCATTCTCCAATATGTATATAATATATATATATATATATATATATATATATATATTATATACATATTGGAGAATGGAGCACTATATTTATCAAATTTTCACAATTTATCCACTATATATATACAGCGTCGCTCACATAAAACAGTCCATCCCAATATTTCTGCAAGTAAACGTTTTTCCGAAAAAAGCAGAGTTCAATTTTAATTTGGAGGGAGACATCTTTTGACAGCCACTCCCTCAAGAACCTCAAATGGCAATAGTAGTCGATTGACACATTATTTTGAGGAATTTCTTTTTCTTTTATGAATAAAAAAATTCTGTTTGGCGTTCGTTTCGGTATAAAAAAATTATAGGAAGTGATGTGTTAAGCGCATTAAGTGATCGAATTTCTGAACGAATTTTAAATATTAAGATGCTCAAATTGCCTATCGTTCATTTCTAAGCAGTAATGTCTTCGTTCAACCTTTTCCCCCTACATACTGTAACATTTCAGATGTTAATTTATTACGTGCTATTTTCTGGCGAATGCCTTCTAGAGATCTGGATATTGTCTTACACATGACAATGGATCCAAATTCTAGAATTTTGATACAACAGCACACACAAAAAAATTGAATGTTTTACTAGAATTTTGGGAAACACCATCGCAGGTCCCTTACTCCTTCCTGACAATTTGAAAACCTTTTTTCAATATACTTAAAGTTCTCATCCATTATTCTGGAAATTCTAAAAAATGATGACCGGATAGAAAACATATTTTTTCAACAAGACAGTAGTCCGCTATATTTTACAGCCCCAGTATGTAACTTTCTGAATAATAATTTTCCCCAAGGAGAGATTTTATTGAATGCAAGATCTCCTGATATGACCCCTCATTTGAAGAGTGTCGTATTTAAGGCAGTATCTACTTCTACAGATTCTGGCTAGAGCTAGCTACACATGAAATGTTACATAATGTAAAAGAAAATGTTAAACAAATATACGTTTACTGTCTAGAAATGAACGGTAGGCAATTGAAACGTTTCTAAATTAAAAGTATTTCAGGAACTCCTACACTTAATGCAATCCACTCATTACTTTAAACAAGTTTTTTTACACCAAAAAGGACGCCAAACAGAATTTTTTTTTTTCCCATATGTTACTTTATTAAGTATAGTGTGCAGCGTTTTCATCTTGATCAGTTGTGAGTAATAAAAAATATTATCAAAGTGGTAGGTAGGTTTTTAGTACTCACCATTTATTTACTGGATAATTGGTACTTTGCCAAAGTTATAACCTAAACTGTGAAAAGTTTTATACGTGAGTTGACTTTACAAGACAATAAGCCATCAAAAAAAACAACGAAAAGTACGTAGTGAGGAGAATATTGCACCTGCATCGGTCAGTGTTGTCGATATTTTTTATTACTTCAAGTTTATTCGTTCCATGTTTTATCTTATTTTGGTAAGTTGAATTTTGATCTTGTTATATATTTGAATCTGAATTCAATACATTTCTGATGAGGTCATATAGGCCGAAATAGCTATCAAATGTTCGAGTTCTCGTTCAATTATTTTTATTTGATCCTTTATTTTGATAATTTTAGATAATTTTGGAATAGTGGATTTTCTTGTATTTGTATGTTAATATACATACTTATATAGTTTTTGTTGATACATTTGTATTAATACATTTAAAGTCGGGATGTAAAAAGGTTTTTTCCGAGACATTGAAAAATATTTTATATTGATTATATATAAGGATATCAATTTGATAGTTTTTGTATATAGTTTCAATAAATAATGTTGAAGTTAGAATATATAATTCTGAATTTATAGTCATTTAAATTTTACTTCTATCTATGACTCACATTAAAATTGGTTTTTTAAAAATAGGTTGAGTCTTTCATATAAACTTTATTGTTTTGAGCCTCCCTTGCTTAGTTACAGCCGCTCAAAGATGGCGCTCGATAAACAGATTTTAATTTTTTTCTTAAAAACCAAAAAACTGACAAGAATAAAATTAAGCAGACATTCTATGCGGGCGAGAAGGCACTCAAAAAATTTTTGATGGTGTTTCTCTATGCAAGGGGTAGAAAAAGCCACCCTTAAACCTTCTTTCGCTAGTAACTTTTTTCCATATTTCTATTTCACAATAAAAAAATTAATTTTGGATAGCTCGATCTATTCTTAACAAATAAGGTCTCTTGTAATTTCTTGCTGAATTTCGAGGTTTTTGAGAGAAAAAAAATTATCAAAATGATGGCGTGAGTCCTAGAGGCTGGAATTATTTTCGAACAAAAATTTATCTTGTTAGCGGATGTCATTTTGTTATGACAACAGGCTAGTTTTGATTAACTTTGATTCAGGTACAATTATTGTCAGTTTTTTTTGTTTTTTGGAGAAAAATTAAAAACTGTTTTTCGATCGCCATCTTAAGGGGCATGTATTTAAGCAGGGGGACTCGAAAAATATAGTTTTTATGAAAGATCCACCCTATTTTTTGACAAGGAATCACTCCCTAAATTTTTTCCGCGACTATTCATATACCTTAATTGCAGTGTGATTTAAATGTATTTGGGCGGTGTTAATTCTATGGTGTTGGATGGTGAAGTTTGGATTTCGCGTATTGTAGTTGTTTCTCTATTGACTGTCTTCATGACCACGGGTAAACATTGAGATTAGGGTTTAGGATTTAAGTGATCTTCCTACCCTAGGATCTACGGCCACTGCTCTCGTGGGCGCGGAATTTGGATACACCAAATAAGCGCCCAAACGAAGATGCACACTTTTGCTTCTACTAAAGACTGGTTGCTTCGAAGCACTATCTTACCTCTATTAGTCTTGCAGTGTCGGTGCCTGAGATGTGTGGGAAGCAACTCACGCGCTGAAGGGGCCTATCCATAATCCAGTAGAAACAGCCGTAGATACTCCCGGTCGATACAGTATCAGGTCCAACGTCTAGCGTATGGTTAAGACCCAAGAAATGATCTGGGCCATCCAGATCCAAGAAGCACGAACCCAAATAAAATGAATGGAATATCTTTCAAGCCTAGCATACAACTACTGCCCCCACAAGTTCAATCTCAATTAGGTGGCCAGAAGTACAAGTACTCCTGTGGGCTTCCACTCCACCGTGGTAGCCTTGTTTCCAAAAGGGGAGTTTGAAGGCTAACAGTTGCTAAGAAAAGAGTTCAACTCGATGCCAGAAACCACAAACTCGAGGAATCTAACACGCCATCGTTTCCTTTTCCTTAAGGCTAACACAGATCTATCACTGACGAATTCTCCCTTATGAACAGAATGCCTGCAATCGGGTAGAACCATACCAGTTTTATGGGTATTGCAATGCGCATCCCCATCATCATTGAATAGTACACAGGTAGGTATAAAAATAGTTGGTAAGGTAGGTACATTCTAACTTGCAAGAAAGACATTTCTGCAGATGTGTCTGCTACTCAGGCCAGTAAATATTTTTTCAACATTTTTTTGTTTTATGAACACTCTTTCGCTGTCTTTAGATCCACCCCAAAAGATTACCCCATAATTTAAATTGCTGTGGAAACAACTGAAATACGGTGTTTCCGACGCATTGTTGAAGTTTCAAAATAAAGCAAGAATTAAGTTGATGTGTCAAACCTTAGCTGTGTTATAAAATTAAAATTATATTATTCTTAATGTAAGACCCATTAGCATTTTTGAAACCTTCAAAATGATTTGCCACTCGACCCCTATTGCTCGTCGTACACCCACAAATTTTCATTCAAAAGATATCCAATTCAGAATAAAAACTTATATTTACTGAAATATTTTTGTGCGCCACCCTAATTGTATATCAAGCAGACTAACTTCGTTTGAAATTGAAACTGTTAATTTCCCACTAACGCCCCTGGATTTTGAGCACGTGTAGTTGGAGAATATTTTACATATTTACAATTGAGCCAAGTACGCTGATTATTTTCTTCGCCAGAAATATAAAAAGTAACACTCGTGACTCGCTTCAAGAGTCCATCCAACGGAAAATATTGCCAATGGCCATCCTTTTCATCATTTCATCAAATGCACATTTCCAATTATCTCTTTTGGAGCTGAAAACGTTTTGACGTCAATGGCGATGGTAATAATTTGATACTCCGCTCTTTCATATTTCTTAGATTGCTTCTGATGGCCAATCAGTCTATATATAGAAGGACGTCCCGATTTAATAGATGGCAGTCATAGCGGGATCGATCAGGCGTGTTCCTTTGACGCTCGAGAAATTTTCGAGTGTCGAACGCGGACGGTAAAAGCGCACGATTGCACTCGGGGGCGGCGAAAAAGGGTATAGAAATTAGAGTCCTGTTTGCGGGAGGTCAATTTTTGTTGAAATGTCAAATGTTCGTCTCTCCCTTTTAAAGAGTTAAGGAAAAAACTGTGTTGACGTCATGTGTTTCAGAGCACAGTTAACTTAATATTACTGTCTGGCGATAAATTGCCACAAATACAAAATTAATATTTTTGTTAGGAAGTACCAACCTTGAAAAAATAGCTGTAAAATATTACTGACGATTTATTTTGGTTCCAAAGTTACAGTATTTGAAGAGAAACAATGTTAATTTTTAAAAGAACGAAAGAAAAAGAATTTTGCGTGTTAATACAACATTGCTTTTTGATGGGACAAAAAACAGTTGAAACGAAAGCCTGGTTGGTTAAATGTTACCCGAACTCTGCAGCAGGAGAATGGAGCAATATTTACTGGTTTGCTGAATTCAAACGTGGTCGTACGAACAGCGATAATGTATCACGCTTTAGTCGCCACAGGGAGATGCGCCTACACGGGAATACATGACAGAAAGTCTACAGAATCGTTTAAGCAAACCGTAAAGTGAAGATGCAGGAGAGATAGTTGACACTCAAAAGATATAGGGGGACGAAGATGATATTGGCAACCATCGTTGCATCTCACTTGTACCTATCTTTTCCAAAATATTAAAAAAAAAAGGGATGTATTTGCAGATTGTCAGTTTTTTAAGTTAAATAGCTCACTTACAGATCCTCACTTCGACTTTCGTAGAGACTATTTTTGATGTAATGAACTTCACTATCGACTGCTTAGAAATGAAGATTATCCATCTTGCTTCATTTGTTGGCCTGACTAAGGACTTAGACGCAATAAGCTACTCAAGCTTATATCGGTTTGGGTATGGTTGAATCGTTTCTGAGTGAGTAGTATCAGCTGGTCTGTCCAAATGGTAAATGCTCTAGCATATTCATTCAGAGTTTTTATTATTTTATTATAATTCATTTACCAGTCTATATTCGAGAGTAGAGACCACACTATTTGTTTATGATACAACAGTTGTGGCGATGTCCTCGGATCCAAAGTCATATCTGAATTGTCGTGAGAGCTACGGTTAAGGTTTTTTGAATGGTTTACTTCATACATTCTGAGTATGAATGCGAGTAAAAATCATAATTTGCTAATGACTCTGAAAATGAATGATAAAGTTACTGCATTGCGATTGCTGGTTTGAATTTAAGCCACTTTCCTACCCTAGGATCCACGGCCATTGCGTACATGGGTGCATAACCCGGATACGCCGAATTACCACGCAAAAAAGGCGCCCTCTTACTTTCAATAAGCTTCGGTCTTTTCGAACTTAGGCAATACTGGTTGCTTCTGGCCTTGCAGTGTCAGTGCCAAGTGTGACAAAACTCACACGCCGAAGGGGCTTATCTACCACCCAGTCGCGGCTCCAGGTCCCGAAGCCGCACCAAGCACCCTCATTCGATCCACGTTCAAGCTATCCTCTCCAAGAACCATGAACCCAAATGAATGGAATACCCTCTAGCCTAGCATGCAGGCTTTCAACCACTACCCTTACGAGTCCAACTGCAATTGAGTGGACAGCGTTACCACATTTAGTAGATTTATAATTTTTTGGTTTATTTTCGGCAAATTCGTCCAAAATGTAGTAGTCGATTTTTTATGGTAAATTTTTAGTGGATTTTAGCTCCTGATGGAAATGCTGAATAATGGCCCGACCACAGAGTCTGTAGTACGTGGATCACAGAGTCTGTGGTATGTGGACCACTGAGCATAGTCTGTGTGTTTAATCTATTATTTCAATCATTCTCCGATTTTTAAATTTCACAAATTCCCGCTTTCCGCTAAAATTCTCCATCTACCGGGCTGCTTGAGTAATGCAGCTGTTGCCAACTAGTAGAACAAACTTATATTTCTTCTGTATCTTCTGATAGGTTAATTTGGTGAAGAACTCTGTAACAGTATGAAATTATTGCAGATATAGGTTACCGATATACTTTTTACAAAGATAGAATTACTAGAATTAATTCTCGAGTGCCTAATTTTCACTAATAGATAACATTTTCTTTAATTTCAGTCAATCTCAGTTTTTTGAACGACTCGGTAGATTTCTTGGTAGATTCTGAAAGTTGTTTAGTAGATTTTTGGCGGATGGTTAGTAGATTCCTTGAAAAAAGGTGGTAACGCTGGTACGGCTACTCCTTTGGGCATCCACCCTTCCGTTGTAGTCCTGTTACCATACGGATCCATTGAAGGCCAAGATGATTTGAACTACGTGCCAGAAACCACGAAGTCCAGGAAGCTAACACAAATCTAGTACTGATGTATTCGCTCGTTGGACAGGTTACTTGCAATTAGGTAGAACCATGCCAGTTTTATGGGTGGGAACCCTGTATTGCAATGCCCACCTAGAGGTATATTTGGTGCAGTCGATCCGGTTAAATTTCTTGGTGTACATGTGGTCGCTGCACTCATTTTTAGAACACATGCAGACAACCTTCTGATAAGCCTTAGCCGAACATTATTGTTCTGAGGTCGTTTTTATTCTCCCCTATTGCTCAGTGCATATTTTGCTCTTTTAGAAACGCAATTGAAGTCAGGTATCTTGCTGTGGGATAACTGCACGTACTGTGTGGTCGTTTTAAGACGCCAGAGGCGGTCAGGATCTTGGAGGAGTTGGGTGATCGCGACTGCTGTAGAAAAATTTTTAGAGCTCTAGGTACACCCACGTTCCCATATCTGTTAAGTTTGGACAATTTAATTTATATGCTATGATCACGCATTCATCAGTGAGACAGTAAGAGTAAGTCTTTGATTACGCTATAATTTTTTTTGTTCTTTGCCTCTGTGCTCAACAGACATTTGAATCTTGGGGTAACCAATTTGAGAGGTCCAAAATCTATGGAATTAATTTACTATCAATGTCAAAGCCTGACGTTACGTCAATGTTTTCATAATATTTTTGTCCGACTCTCCTGCACTTCAGGTGCGATTTGCGAACATCGAAGTACCGAGGTAAACATGCAGATCGTGTGACCCCCATTCGCCCGTAGATGTAGAACGTAATTATAGGTAAATTGACCATTATTCCGTCGACCTTCATTACCTCCATCAAGTTGACCGCATCGGCCCAAAATGGGACCTGTCATAATCGTCATATTCTGTCGGCAATTGGACGAAGCGGACAGGTAATTGTAGCGTTTTCTCATCGTTGACCGGAACTTGAAAATAGGCCGGAAGTTCGGGTTCTACGCGTGAGATAAGAGAACCTTAGGATTTGGCAATGAACGTCTGATAACCGGTCCGATAATCAACGAGTCAACATTCTTTACGGTAGTATTCATACTTTGCTGAATTTCAGATAAATTTCATGAACAGACATTCAAAAAATCTTGATGTGCAAGAATAAACGGTAACGCGTTATCAAATTAAGTCGTTTTCAAGACCAAAACTTGAATTATTGAGGAGACGAGGAATGTGTAGAATTCCTAATGATCATTTTGATCATTTCAACCGGAAAATTTGACCAAATTATCTCTTGCCTCCAAACCAGGACCCCCTTTATTTAGGGTTTGAATTTGGGAAAAGTTTACCAGGTGAAAACACTTGATTTATTATCTTACAGCTAAATAGAATAAGAACTAATGAAAAACAATTATTACACAGGGTTTTAAAAGGGCCAAACTTCAAGGAGAGATCATACAAGTTATTTTCAACAAAAATTATCATATAACACATGCTCGGAATGTTGATGATTATTCTCCAATTTAACATTTCTTGATATCACGAAATATTTCAAGTTTTTCTACAAAATCAATCATACTTCAGTTATCCTTGTAGCCTCATCAAATTTGACCACATCTCTGGAAACGGTATTAAATTTGCTACAAGATAAAAAGTTATGTGTGCCAAAAAATTCTTATTGCGGGCGTGGTAAGGAGATGAATATCACGATTCTGAAGTGAACAAAATCAGTCATATTTGTTCAATGAAAAATAATTAATTATGGACATGTTTTCTTTTCAACAAAAAATACCTCAGATACTGAATTGTTTCAGCCGTTACTATTTGGTAGTTGATCATAATTAAAACAAATTGTAGAAATTACTATGTTTTACTACCAACAAAAATATATTTTACACATTTTCTTGTGACTCGAGTTTCGGGAAATGAACTATCCCATCATCAGACAACTGAAGACCTAACAGTGGTACAGAGGTATTTAAACAACAGTGATAAATATTTTGAATATTTCAATAGATTCTAACACCTAATAGTGGTACAGAGGTTTACAAGCGGAACGTGATAAAAACCCGGTTAAAAAAGAGGGGCCTTCTAGCAGATATCGGAATGTCGCCAATCGACAAAGAAGGTTGTTAAACAGATGGTACCTCATTTAAAGTGCTTTGTCCTCTGCCATAATATCATGGCTAAGAAGATAAAAACGAAAAGTTGAAATATTCCAAACCTAAATAGGCCACGATACTTCAAAACCGAGACCTCTTCTGGTTACATATACTAGGTTCAGATACAAAAATTCAATGTGGTATGCTAGGAAGAAATGGAAGGTATACTTATTAAGAATTCCAAACTAGGAAAAGACAGAAGCTTTATGGAGATCCATTTTGGTTAAAATGTGTGGACACAAAACGGTTATATATATGTTGCGCTGGGAAAAAATAAGACCAAGATATGTTCTTTATCCCAGATCCATGAACTGAAGCGAATTGCAGAGGTTGCTCGATCCCAGACTTTGCCTACTAAGACCGAATATTAGGAACAAGAATGTGAGCAAATAAGAGCACTATTTTTCGATCCTGCGCTATTTTTCTCTGATGTTAATTTTTCACAGTGGCCGAATTTGGAATTCTTTTTATCTATTGTTCATTCTGTTCTCTTAGTTCATATCGCTACAGATCACACTATTCTGGTATATTTTTGTGGAAATCAATTTTCACAAGCATTTCTTAGTCGGTGTTCTTTATTCTCCTTCCGAATTCAATTATTTTCGAGAACTTGATTCCGTCATGAGTTTGCTCATGCCATCATATTAGTCGGATAATGTAATGATCGTCAGATCTCTTACCATAACCTTATTTTTGCTGCACTTCATTTCAAGCGTCCCAAAAAGAAACCACTGCATGAAATCAGTAAAATTGGCTGGAATCCAAGTTGAATTTCTGAACGAAAATATTATTGGAGTTTATGACACTGTAGCATCTCTTAAACCGGTTAGAGTAAAACATCCACCATGTCCCTGGTTAAGCGAAAATTTGTAGAGAATGATGAAGAAATGCGATAAACTAAAGCCGCTTCATCTGAGAAACTACACTGTGGAAAATAGGGAAGCATATCGAGTATTGAGAAATAGGTATAATCATCTGTGTAGAAGTGAAACCGAGAATTTTTCCATGAGAACCGCATCAATGTTCCACTGAAAACGGCTTGGCAAACCCTTCGTTCTGTAGGCATAGGATATCAGAAGTCTAATCCTTCTTACGGTATCGCTGCTAACATTTTTGCTCAGCACTTTGCTTCGCCTCCACCACTTTGAAGTGACGGCTTAAAAAAGGTCACACTGGAATCACTCTATACCATACCACTTCCTTCGAACCTCCATTTGATTTTGCTCCGATTCGAGACAACGATATCAGGGAAGCCCTGCAGGATATCTCAACAAAGTCGGTAGGCTTGGATAAATCGGAAAGGCTCTCCTCAAACCAATTATTGATTAAATAATCCCGGCCCTAGAGCTTGTATACAATTTTTCATTATGAAATGGTGTCTTTCCTACTTTGTGGAAGCATGCCCGAAAAAGCATGATGCTAACACTGTAGCCGACTTTCGACCTATTTTGATTCCGCCCACACTGTCTAAAATTTTTGAAAAAATAATTCATTCAGAAGTAATATTATATAGGAACACCTATTCCTTGTTTAATCCGTTTCAGCCTGGCTTACGCAAAGAAAATAACACCAGCATTAACCAAAATAGCCTGCGTTTGATACTGTGGACTATGACATATTGATTGCTATGCTTCGGGTTCTGGGATTCTTTTCCACCACTGGGTAATTCTATGAGTCTTATTTTAGGGGTAGACAAAGTAGTGTCGACTTAGGCGATAGTATTTCGTATTGGGCGCAGACGAGTGTAGGGGTTCCGCAGGGTAGTGTTTTGGGTCCCCTTCTATTCTCAATTTATGTTTCTTCTCTCACAAAACATTAAATGTAAATAGCATCTCTTTGCCGATGATTTGCAAGTTCACTTACACACTACTGTGGAGAATTTCGGGAGTTCAGTTCTAGCGATCAATGAGGATTTAGCTCTCTTATCCAAAATGGCATCAAATTCGGGTCTTTTACTAAATCCCGCTAAAACTCAATCAATAATAATTGGAACCTTCAGATCTCTGAATAAGATTAATCCACAGGGACACGAAGTTATTCTTCGTGGGAGTAATATTCCATATTCTCGAAGTGTTACAAGATCTCGGTGTAACAATGGATGAAACTTTGTCTTGGAATGCTCAAGTCGCTGCTGTCCACGGGAGGTTCTATCGCAATATGCGTCAGTTGCGTCTCTTAAAAAAATTCCTTTCCCTTGCAATAAGAAAGACATTTTTTTTCGTTATTACTACCCATAATTGACTCTGCGGATGTGACCTATATGGGACTGACGTTGTAGTAGCTCAGCAAGTTCGAGCGGTTGCAGAACGCTGGCATAAGGTTCGTCTATGGTTTAAGAAAGTTCTACCATGTTAGGAACTCAGGAACTCAAATTGCTAACGATAAAGCAACGCCGTCTTTTAGCGCCTATTATTGTTGGGCTTCAAGGTTATGAGAACTCGTGAACCTAATATATCTGCGAGTGTCTTCAAGGTCTTGGTGTTGAGTTTTATAATACTAGAGCTCATTCCAATACTACTTTCAGAATACCAGCCCATGGGACCTGTTTTATTTCCAACAATTTCTAGTTGAGGTTCCCTTAGCTCTGGAATCGTGTCGGTGGAAGTGTTACTTTTTCATCGTTTAGGATTTCACAGTAACGAACTTTTATATAAATGTGGGTTCATCGCGCCGTGCTACTTTGCGTTTCCCCATTCCTCTACATTCCTATATACCTGGTCTTGTGTGGTCAGATTTTAGTTTAGTTTGTATTATTATTGGCTATAACTTATTCGTCTTGTCATATCTTTTTTTCTACAATTTTTGAAGTGGGCAGGAAGATATCGCTTTAGTGCTCACCTTTTGCACTCTGTAATAATTGATGTATCACTTTTGTTATGGCAATAAAGTATTATAATTATTAGTAATTATGAAACATAGAATTTGTTGCTGGGCTACTTGAATACTTTGCCGATTAGCTTAAACATATTCTCTGAGTTCATTCAAATATTCGATGAAAAAGGAAGCTTTATTGGTAAATAATCATATTAACAGTGCTAATTACTACAATAAACCGAATATCTGAAGCAAAGGTCAGAAGGATATCGATCGGAAAGTCTATAATTTTGTCTACAGAAGATGTCTTGAAATTTACTCATAAGACACTGAATAAGACTTTTTAATGAACAAGCATATTAGGTGAATGTCAACGGGAAGATATTGTAATTTATAGTTACTAATATATAAGAAAATCAGTTTTCACAGAAAGCGTAACCGAGACAAAAGTCGATAAAAGCTCAGAAAGGAGGACATATCATCATGGCTACGTGGTTGCTCAGAAGAAAGACTTTCTGACCTATAGACAAGGTGCAGGCAGTAGTGTAGAAAAAACAACTTGAAAAAATACCGTTAATCATCGCAAAATATCTTAGTTTGAGCGATCCTAAAAAGTATAAGTCATTGCTTGCGTTTAACAACGCCATGTGTTCTGCCAGAGGCTGGAGTATGACTACGTAGAAGCGCCATGGCGCATGCAAGAGTACGTAGGTTGTTGAAGTATACAAAGTTGAGGAAAAAGAAATTCATTCTTTTTTCGGTACATAGCTGTAGTGATCGATATCTCGTAAAGTAACGATCAAACAATTTCAGAGTTATGCTCGTTATCAAGGTGACCTTTCACAATAAATAAATTCTTATGCTATTTTTGTTTGGCCCATTCGGTTGTGAGTTACAGGGTGTTAAAAATGGAAGTCAACAAAGGAAACTTCGGTACATTTTACAGTTTTGCTTTGATAAAGGCCAGGTGGTTGAAATTTTAAATGGTGTTTATGGTCCCAGTCTCTATTAATTACGAAAAATCTTGGTTTTATCGATTCCATTCAGATATTTTTGATGTTGAAGATGTACTACCTCGTACAGGCAGGCCCGTCGTTTCGTTTTATCGAAAATGTCAATAAAATCACAGAAATAACCGCATGTTAGTACTCGTAGCATTGACCAGGAGCTGAAAAGATCGACCATAAAACAGTTTTAAATCATTTGCGCAAAGCTGGATTCAAAAAGAAGATCTATGTTTAGGTGC